>BMAV01014009.1:0-72649 GCA_019973955.1 Trichonephila inaurata madagascariensis
TTTAAGCTATTTATGTTCTTTTAAAACAATAAATTATTCAGAAAAATCAATTTTTGAATTTATCTCGAAACCTCATTTTCGGATACCCAAAAACACGTAATTCAAAATATTGCTTATGACATATATATTTTTCTTAAATCTTAAATTATTATAACAATGACGATGTCACAGAGCAGGGTCTAATGTTTCCTCTGAAGAGAGAGAGAGATACCACTGACCCCATAATTAGATTTATGCAACGCGATGCTGTCAAGAAACAGTAAAAGAAAAAGAAAACGGCCATTAAATCTCACTTGACTTTACAGCTGTATACTATTTTCAAATGTCTATAAATCTGTAAATATAATTGAAGTGTGAGGAGCATTATAAAGACTGGAACATACGGAATTATTTGCATTACAGTATGGCAGTAAAAGGCCATGTATAGAATATTCAGTTTCAACGGCCTCTTATTCAAAAATTCTTAACATTTATAAGACCATGATTTATGGGTTAATACGATTTGGTTTAGCTCCCTAATAGCTTCATTTTTAGATTTCTTTTCTCTTTTACTTTAGATGTTCCTGAAGCAATTGAAAAACTCTACTCCACTCAGTGTTGTTTACGGAATTCTTCACCGGAATCAGAAGTCTCTGAGTATAATTAATGACACTTTTAATATTTATTATGATTTAGTTATTGAAATATGCATATGTGTGCAATGGAATATGTATTTTAATCCCTCTCTGCATATATATAAATTTTTCCTCACCTGGCCAAATATTCTGCCAATATATGATGAGATATTCATCTCGATCTGACCTATTTTGCTCATGATCGAATCCAATGGCATGGGTTAGTTCGTGGATGATGGTTCCTATTGGTTCACATCCGTATCCTAGAGACACTGGTTGAATCTTGCCGGTTCTGCCCCAATATGAGTAACATCTGCGGAAAAACACTCCCTTACGTTTTGATAAAGTATGTAGAATCAAAAACATTTTCAAAAATTAATGCTCCAGTTGAGTAAAAAGAGCTAAAATAAAGCTTAAAGTGTTTTTACTCAAATATTTACTTGTACAAATTCACGCATATAAATATGCTCAAATATATGTAGACTCGAAATGAATTATATAATAAGATTGGAGGTAGCACTTCATCATCACTTATTCATCACTTAGCATATGAAAATAGAATTTTTAGTTGATGGTTTCCAATTAAAGTTACAACATTCGAATCGAGGTAGCATTGTTCTAATAAATCGCATGAGATGTAACTAAATTATTCACATCAAGAGCTGCTGTATGTTTGATAGTTTGTTTTAATTTGAATTTATAAATTTATACCTTCTAAATAACGTAGACATTTTTTAGAAGCTAGTGAGTCTGGAAAAGCTTTATATCTTCCGAGCTGAATATTTACTTATTTTTATTACTGTTAAGAGCTACACGAAGGATATAAAAATAAGAATGTTAATTTATTTTTGAGAAATAAATGTGGAATATAAATAGCCTTATTGGTAAATGTTAAAATGAAGTAAACGATGAATATGAAGAGAAGGTTAAAATATACCAGCCATTTTTATGATGGTTATCAAAAGTATAATAGTTCATATTTTGGCATTTAATTTTATACCGTCGACCAATTTCGCGAAATCAAAAGACGTCGCCAAATACCACGATATACAGCCAATACTGGAAGCCGTTCCCACGTATGTCCGAACAGTGATAATAATGACAGTATTTGGTGACATTTTTTGATTTAGCGAAATTTTGGTGACGGTATAATGCGTAAGTGTCCCTATTTTTTATCTATGTATTTAAAGGATTTGGATATTCTCAGATATTGTGTACAAATGTAAATAAATCTTTAAAGTTTTGAACTTGTGAATATTTTGACATATTTCTCTACTGACCCATCTCCTGGAAATATTTTAATGTAACCTCTTTCTAATCCATCCCAAGGAACGAACTTGATGCAAGTCCTGTCCATGATGTGTTTCATTGCTTTAGCAATTTCCTCCTTTAAATCATCTGTAAAATACAAAAAGTTATTACAAAGAATAATACATTATAATAAAAATAAATTAAAAACCTTTTAGTGGTTATTTGTTTACAATATTGTTAATTATTTAAACATTGTAAAAATAATAAGAAATAGAAAAACTACAATATGTTCATTACATACATTCCTTTGAATGATTCAGTAAAAGAAAAATTAAACAGCAATTTATTTAAAAAATTAAAAAAATAGTTTTTGAATATAAATAATTTCTCTTATGATTTCTATAAAGCATTTATTTAATTATTTTTCAAAATCGATTGTTAACAATTTTGAATAATTGAAAAAACATTTTTTAAAAGGCGTGAAACCACACGAAAAAATAAATTTGGTATTATTCAAATGTATTTTAAACTAAAAATGTTGTATAATCTTGAATAGTTCTAAAAATAAAATCAAAAAAGTGAAATTATTAAAATTTTTAAAGGGCCCCCCGGTTTAAAAAAGTATATTTAAAACTGGGTTTTTATTTTATGAACAAAACGAAAAAATTTTTTTTTTTGGTGTTATCAGAACTTACAATACCTTTTCTACGATTTCTTATAGTTACTTCTTTTGTGAATATTGGCCCGTTGGTGTGGGGGAAATTGGGAGGGGGGTCCCAGCCAGGTGTCGTCCACGTCCCTTTCTTAAATTTGGTTTCAAATCGGGGCCACGCCAAAACCCCTTTGGGTGTAACCCAAACAGTGCGACGTTAATAATCAATCACTACCTTTTTGAATATTGGGTGGTAACTTAAAAGATGTTTGGGGGGGGGGGATGAGTATTTTTGGGCAGAAAAAAACCTTAAAATAATTTTATTTACTTTATCTTAATTGTTCAAAAACGTCTCACATTTATATTTTTTGCATACGATGGTGATAGACATAAATTTCGAATCCATATTGAATTTTATATAATTTTTGACAGTTAAGTTTTATTTTTTTCCTTGACATTTTATTTTTCAAAAAATGAAAAATTAAACACCTCAAAAGCGTATGATTTGTTCAAGAATTTTTATTTTTATTTATGAAATAAGGTATTATTGAGGAAGACCTCTTCCTTAAAATATCAGTAATTTAATTTCGAGTTTTTTTTAGATAATGGCATCATTAATATTTTGATAAAAAATCTCTTTAAGTCCAATCTATATACATATATTTATAAAGAAAGAGAGAGAGGGGAAGTTTAAAATAATTATTAAAATATCAAAAAAGGTTTATGAAAAAAAACCATTTTAGCCCGACTACGTTCAACCCGTGTTTTTAAAAGGCGTAAATGGTTTAATTTTTTATGATATTTAGTGTCACTTAGATTAGAATACATGTATAAAATTTTTTTAAAAATTATGAAAAAAAAAATTTTTTTTGGTTCTTTTTTTTTCCAAAGGGAACCCCTTTGAAAAAAAGGGCTTCAAAAATGTTTTAATTTTTTGCCTGTATTAAGTTTTCAGACCTCTTTTACAGGGGCTAAAATAGAATTTTGAAATGTATAACTCGGAAGCCCAATCCATGTTTTACGACAACAGAGGGGGAAATTTTGGCAAAAAATACGCCCAATAATTATTTTAAATGGAAAAAAACCCCCTGAAAATAATTTAAATTTTTTAAAAAATTAAAAGTTGACCCCCTCGGGGTTACAGAGGGTCTGAGCTAAAACAGGAAAAAATTTTTAATACAATAGAAGCATTTTGTAAAAAAGGGAACTTTTGGGAAAAAGGGTTACCCGGGTAATTTTTTGCCAAAATATTGTATTTTTAAAAAATTTTTTTTCATAATGTCCTTAAAACAATTGTAACGGTATTCTAATCTTGGACACTAAATATCATGAAAAATTATCCATTTATGGGTTTTTTAAAAAAACATGTTTTGAACGTAGTCGGATAATTTTAAAAGATTTTTTTAAAAAAATTTATAAGTATTTGAAATTTTTGAAGAAGAATACAATTTGATACCAAGTCCTTTGTCGATTTTGTAGGGAATAACTCCACCAGGCCATCTTCTAGTATTATTTGGAATAGCGTTGCGATCCTGGAAATTAAAAAAAAAAACATTTCGATACTTATAAAATTTCAAAAGACTTAGTTAAGCATAATTTTACTAACTTCCAAAAGCATTTATATCGATTTATGGTTTATCTTTTATTTAAAAAAATTATACTAAGAATCCAAATTGTTCTTAAATAAGATGAAAAAAATTATGGTTCATATTTTTATTTGATTTATTTCGTTAGTATCTTTTATATATGTAATACCCTGTGTTACTGATTCTTTTCTGTAACCTCATATTTATGTATTTATTTTTGTACATAATTGTAATATGTGTGAATACTTTTCAATTGTATCTGTTTAAATTCATTTAATCTGATCAAGATTTAATACAATAATTTCTTAATTCAATAAAGATTATAAAATTTTCTGCTAGAATATAGTTAATGTATTTATTTTATGTTTTATTACGTAATGAAAAGTTATTTTTCTTGTTTTGGGTTAAAATCAATGCAATTCAATTTTTTTTATGAGAATGGGTTTTCACAATTCGTATTCATATCTACAATTTTTATTGGTCGTTGAATGAGGATGAACATTAAGATAGAATATCTTAATGTTTACCCGAAATTTTCTTTTCCGATTAATATATATTATGAGAAATAATTTTCGTATGCATTCAAGCCCTATTAGTCAATACAAAAAGGCATTAAACTATTTCGCATTCCCCCACCCCACCCTATTCGGCCGCAATATAATTTTTTCAGAATTTTATGACAAGAGATATTGATTTTGTGCATGGTTTATCAAACTGGGGGGAGCACCCCCTAGGAGGGCGTGGTAATCCTACTAGGGGGGAGCGAGCATGTCGAAAAGTCAAAAATAAAAGATTTAAAAATAAATATTAATTTACTGAAAGAAATCAAAACAAAATGCATTCTGAGATAATAAAAAATCCCATTTACACTGATATAATATTTTTATAAATGTATCAGTACTGCACAATGTGTATTTGATCATTAATTCATCAATACTAAGTTAAGAATAAGTTTAACAATTACTAATTACCCCCATGGGCATGTCATATACAAAATTATGTGCAAAATTTAATACTTATCGATACTTTGTGCAGTTTATAATTAAAGTCTTAATGTAGCTTTGGCGTCAAAGCTACATTATTATTGTATGAGAGGGCGCCATGAAATTATGATTGAAAATTGGGTCGCAAACATTGAAATGGATATTGGTGTTAAAAAAAAAATTTTTCCTATCACTTGTGCAATTTTAAGATTACCGCGGAAATTTTAGATCATATAATCAATATAAATGAAAAATATCTTTACTCCGTGTGAAATTCATAGTATAAAGACTACACAGTAGAAAATTTCTTACTTCTACACTTTCAATTCCTAAGATGTCTCCCTGGAAAAGATCTGGATTTTCCATGGGGTTCCGGGGAAATCCCCCTAAGGAAAAAAATATTATTATTTTCACTCTCAGTTTCAGAATATGGTTTTGAAAGAAATGCATCAAATATCGGTGTTTTGTTTTACCAAGTAATAAAAGAACGTTTGGAACAATCTGATTTCTATTAGAAATAGTGTTCCTCTTTTTAACATGCTTTATTAGGTTTATCTGTTTGTAATGTAATCTTGGAACTCGAATTCGTACCCACTTTAGAAGGTCAGATTAATTCAAAATTTTGTATACTTGTCAAGGACCGATGACAATACAATAATTTCATAATTTTGTTCAATTGTCCTGATAAGGATCCTAGGAGTAACGATTTCCCATTTCCAGGTTTTGCGACTAAAAGATTAAGTTACAAACCTAAAGTGAAAACGCTTATGATTAATAAAAATACAACAAACAAAAAACGATCTACAATAAAAGAGTGTTTCTTTTTAGTTTTTAAACTATCCTTTATTAATCTAAGATTTTGCAGCATTCTTCCTGTTTGATGATAATATATCAGCACTATGACATTTTACATAGACTGACTGTCATCAAAAAACTCACATCTGCGTTGATGTTAACATTTTGTTGTTATTGAACTATAAATGTTGTTTCTAACATTAAAAATAGGAAATTAACTAAAGCAAGTCAGTTAGAATTACAATGAGATATTGAGAGGACTTTGAAGAACTATGGTAAAAAAATTATGTCTCTACTAACGTCAAATTCAAAATTGGGAAACTTTCGCAGATTACCTGAAGCAAATGTAAAATATTTCAAAATTTGAAAACTACAAATTTTAACTCTTTATCAGAAAAATTTCTATATTTTGGATTTTTCAAAGGTAAAAGAGTACACGCACATGTAATTTTTTATAAAATATAAATGAACGCTTACATTAACTCAGTTTAGAAATTGGAAACCCGCAGATAAATATTTCAGAAAAATAGTGAGACAATAAATAACAACACATTTTCTTATCTATTTACAAAAGTAAATATTAGAATATAGTTTATAATAACATTTGTTTACAAGCATTAAATTTCACCTTAATCATTAAATGTTAATAAACTGATAATGAAACTAAGTAACTGAAAAATAATAATAAACACAACTAAAAATCAAGAATATGTCATTTCTACAAATATTGTTCTCAAATATTATATTGTTCATGGGTTTAATTTGTAATTTTCTTTCTGGTGGATTTACGTCACCAATCTGCTGTTAATATTTGAGGATAACAGTATTTTTTGCTGATTTATCTTTATAGTGTATGTATTTCTTTGAAAAGAAATTTGTAGGTTTTGCAGTTAAGCAACTGATGTAGTACGTTAAATTTAAAATTTGTTTTCTTTTGATAAATGTTAAAAATACTTTTAAAATCTCTTGGTATATTTATTGCAACACTTTAAAGTCAAATATTCTTTTCCAAAGGAAAAACAAAATATTTTCAATGTTAAGGTCAAATCATATCAGGAGCAATAAAATTACATTTTCTGTGGTGAAAATTACTTCAATAGAAACAAATTTTCTTGTAGAATTTGCAACAAGAGATTCCTTAAAAGGCTTTGTGTTAAATTACGAAGGATTAAAATAATTATAAAATATACTTTAATTCTGCACAAATTTTCAATCAATAGTAAATTAATTATAAAACTTTTATTAATTAAAAAGGATATATTATATAATTAGCATATTGTTATAAAATTGATTCATTAGACTCAAATTGTTTCTTATATCTAACTTTTCGAAACATTGTTTGCTTATAACATATATTTTTCATAACTATATTAATACTTTTTAAAGTTGTGATTTTATTCCTATAGCTTTTTTGCAAAAAATTTAGGATAGTTACTTTGAATCAGCTTTCATTTTTCATGTGGTAGCGATTGAAAACATCTTTAATGAAAAGCAAATTCTTTCCCTTGTTGTGTTTGTACATTGAACAACGAATTTTCTTTCGAAATTAAATTATCCATAGATTTAAATATAAACCATAAAAATTTTTAAAAATTAAACTTTGAAATAAAATAAAAATAGTCAATGTAAAAAGAATGTTAATTCTTTTTTTAAATAAAAATTTGTTAGAAATTTCATTTATTTATTTTTTGTTCTATTTAAAATAAACCTTGTCCAGATTTGTATCCATGGACTGAAAATACATTAATAAGTCATTGCAAAATAGTATGAAGCAAGAACTTTTACATTTAACTTCTACGTAAAACTAACAGTGGCTTTTTTTTTGTCATTAAAATAAAATACGGTCATTAATTTTTGAAGCTGACATGTGCAGCTGTCATCAGAAGTTACTTAAAAGTTTTTCAATGCAATTTTATTCAATTTAAATTAGCATCATATGAAGTTATTTTAAAAGAGAGCGATGTTTGACACAATAACTTTATATTATTAAACGATTTTTCCACATGATGGAAGATCAATTCTTCTCCATTTCTTTTTGAGCTCTCTTTGTATTTTCTTTCTGCCGAATCTAGAGATTATTCAGAAATATTCTTTAAGTTTTCGTTAATGTTAAAAGAATTTCAATAGCCTTTGTTACGAAAGAAAAGCTGTATATACCAACTTTTAATTTTTTTTCTGAAGTTTAATCAATTTATTTGTGGTTAAAAAGTTGAAAAAATTTCGGGCTATACGCGTGCGTCTACCTTTAAATCCTTTTAGAGTGATTCAGATACACACAGTTCTTATCACCCTCCCCTTGAACCCTAGAAAATTCTATTAGACATTTCTACAGTTATCTTGGTGCAGCAGTTGCATCACAGCTGAAGTAAATGAGAAACAAGTTTAGGTACAGCATATGCAAAACTGGTTTAAAGGTTAAATAAAGCATCTAGAATACATAAATATCAAGAAAAACTGTTTGAAAAATAAACATAAAAATGATTTGTACCCCACTCCCTCCTCCCCCAAGATAAATCTCAAAGTCTATTTTGAATACTCATGTGAGTGTATTCTAAAATGGTGACTATTTTATCAGTGACGTCAAAGAGAAATTTTTAAAAAATTTTCAGCTTAAAACAGATATTATGAATTTAAAATAATTTCATTTTATACTTACATGCTGCAACTAAAAACTCAAAAATATGAAGGTCTGCATGTTGGAGTCGCAACGCCTGTTGGCAAAGGACTGTCGACTGTTGAACGGAAAATCGCAGTTAGTTGATAAAATGCAGATTCTGAAGCCCCAGGGAAGTGAACAGGTGCTTATCGGACTAAAATAGTTGCTAAGATTTTGTATTTTGTGACATTTAGGAGATAAATAAAGTAGATTAATTCTTCGAGACATTATATATATATATATATATACAGTAGCGCACAAAAAATTTTTCCAAGGGGGGGTTCCAGGGTCGTAAGTCCACCATTCTTTATGATGCTCCTTTTGATTTTGTCGATTTTTGGGAACAAAAAACAGTAAAAAACTAATTATTGAATAAATAATTAGTATTAATTTATAAAATTAATCATTAAAAATAAATATTTAATTAAATTTTACGTATTATGTACTTAAAATTATAATCAATCGGGAAAAAAAATCAGGTTGGGGTCCGGGCCCTAGGGCACCCCTTGTGTGGGACCATGATATATATATATATATACATTTCTTATTTTCAAAATGTATTAAAAATTTAACCGAATTTTTTTAATGTCATATCACAAAATAAAGTAATGATTACAAACGGATTCAAATATATACAGAAAGAGACTCATCTTCAGAAAATTTTGGACTTTTGTAGACAAATAAAAATTTCTACGATTTCACATTGTAGATGATTCGTTTTTAGATCTTTCCTGAAATTCCTTCCTTTTAATTTTTCCTTTTTTGGAAACGAATTTTTATTTCGACTATTCAATTTTAGGAAATTATTAAAGTAAGTTAATTGTTTTAGAAAGTACTTACACTATTTATGCTACAAGAGTAAATTTATGACATATATGTTAAAAATCTTTTTAAAACTTTAAAGCTATAGCAATCATAGGGGAATGTGGTATTTTGTTATATTCAGTTAAAATATCAACAAGTGAATTTAGAATCAAGCGAAAATTAATTTTTTAAAATTAAAATCACAATTTTTTTAAGTTCAATTAGAAAGCAAAATCGTAAAACACGTAAAAAAAGGACTTTTATTAAAAGGAAATGTTTATTTAAAACATATTTGATTTATAGATGTTCATTTAAAATTAGCTTTCAATTGCGAAGATATTCACTGTCATTATAAAATATAATTGTTATTTTCCATAGTACGATTGTTATTCTTGGTGTATAATTGTCGTTATTTATGGTGTGATTATTATTCTGTTTCTTGAATATTTTCAAGCATGAAATGCATGTGTCATTTGCCAAGGAATTGGAAAGTTAATGCCAAAATAAGCTAAGTTAAAAATTGCATAAAATTAATTTTATGTGTAACTTTTTTGGCGATGAATTTTATTTTAAAGTTGAACTACTGTGTTTCTAGATATCATGGACTACTTAAAAACTATTAGAAACGTCAATACAAGATTTTTATTACTGATTTCATATTATTACATACATAAAAATAAATATTCTTAACGGGTCTCAGGACTCTTAAATTGCAAATATTTCAATCTTTTGGAAAAAAATATATGTTAAAGCCTCAATATTTCTGAGCACTTTGGTACCAAAATTGTGTTGATACTGTGAAAACTTCCGAAGTTATTGAGAAATAAGTAGTGAAACTTAAACGAAAAAAGACGTCATCTCTTTCTTATTTTTAACTTCATTTTTCGCAAAACAAAAAAGTTTAGCTTGTGTGCAGGATTTCTCAGAAATTATTTATGCTATCAATGTGAAATTTTATACACGTGTTCAAAATAAAGCTCTTCATAACTTAACATCAATTTTTTTTTTAAAAAAAGAAAATTTGATATAATTTTTTTATTTGAATTTAAATATTTTTTTCTTAAAATTTTAAAATTTTCGTTTAATAATTGTACTTAAAAAATACTTTTTTTCTCTAAATTTCTTAAAAGTTAATATGACTTCAAATGTGAACATTTTTACACGAAGCAAAATTAATTTGTAAATTTTGATCAATTTTGTACTTCAGAATCCTGCGCGGTGTAAAATACTGATTTTCATATTTTTGAAAAATTGTCCAATTTTTATTTCTTTATAACTTTTAAATTTTTTCTCAAATTCTCTGAAAATTTGAGAAATAATGTAAATATATATGATTATCAGGGGATAAAACTTTCAAATTGTTGTTTTGTTTTATTTTATTGCTAAGTTACATTGGTTTGAAGAAGGATGTTTTTTTCGAGTGCACGGATATCTGTTAAGAGTCCTGAGAGCCCTTAAATTTCTATGGCTAGTGTTTCCTAAACTTTATCCCCCACCATCTTCTTACTTTTCTATTGTATCCAGTGAATGTACAGATATTATTTCACATCCATTGGTATTAATACGTAGGTGTGCGTAAAATACAATGCCTTTAAATTTTGATATATTTTCCCCATTTACTTTAACTTCTGTTTATGAATATGATATTTAAAATGTGTCATGGCTCAAAATTATTTAGAGCCATTGCTGTTTGCTTAATCTTTTCTAACTGGAAAGTTCCTACACATAACTCCAAGCTATTTTAACTAAGGCTGTTCTAGGCTATTATTATTATTATTGCTATGTTGTTATCTACATACATATATATATATAACGGTTTGAGACAGTGATATTATTTACTATATATTTTTATTCGAAGGGGCAGTACATTTATAAAATTCTATTCGAATTATTAAAATACTTTGTTTTAATTAAGTCGCTAAAACTATTTGCTCCAGAAAAAATACGAGTATTGCATTGTAATTTTTTAGTATAATATGAGCAATTTTTTTAATAGCATTTATAAATTACATGGATTTTATTGAAAAATAGTGATTATTTTCTTTTCCTTTTGTGATTAGAAAGTCAGATACTGTTTTATATGCACTTTGCATAAAAAAGGATTTGAATTTTTTGCGGAATTTTCCATGCATGTGTTTCAAAAGTTGTGCTTTAGGAATAATTTAACAGTAAAGGTACTTTTCCGAAGTTTTCTTTCTTTCTTTCTAATGGGGCTGCGAGTTGGTAATTACTATCTATTCCCCGGGAACTGGTACCACTTTTTAGTGTGACACCATCTAGGTGAATATCAATTTTCACACTATGTAACTTTTTTTTTATTGAAAACATTCATTACCCCGTGCACCATAAAGAATCACACGTGGGTTTACATAGAAGTAAGCGTGAAGAAGCACATATCACAAGGAAGAGAAGGATTACAACACAAACATCAATGTCTCACCCGGGATTCGAACCCAGACCCTATAGCACCGCAGTTAGCGTCACTAACCACTATATCGGATGGGCGTCACTATGCAACTTTGACATCCAGTTTCCTCCCTAGGGAGGCACTCGAGCTCTGACGATGCGAAACAGTACTAAGAATTTAATTTTGCTGAGAGCCCCCAAGCTAAACAGGTGTTCTAGGGATCTTTAACATACCGCAGAATCCTACGACATGGATGCTACCGATTTTTTGCATCATGAAAATCCATCGACTTGGGCCAGGGTCGAACCCGCAAACTTGAGGGTACAAGGCCAGCTCCAAACCAACAAAGCCACCCAGCCGGATTTTCCGGCAGTTTAATTCGCTTTTTACCAAACCTTTTCGGATGCTCTCTCGAAATCATGAACTACGTTGTAAATTTGTCTATAATCACAATAACAAGCCTTTCCTTAATAACATTTTCTTCTTTAGTAAAAGCACTTATTTTCGTGGTTTAACATAATGCAGTGTTTCTCAAACTGTGGGGCGCGCCCCCTAGGGGGGCATGATAACCCAACAAGGGGGGCGAGAGCATATCGAAAGTAAAACATTATTTAAAAATATTATTAATTGACTGAAAGGAAACAAAACGAAATACATTTTAACATAATAAAAAGTAAACTATGCATTTACACTGATATAATTTGTTTATAAATGTATCAGTGCTGAACACTGTGTTTGATAATTAATTTAAAAATTCCAAGTTAAGTACAAGTTTAACAATTACCACTGACCCCATGGGCTTGGAACATATTAAATTATATAAAAAATTTAATACTTATTTGGCTTGTAATTAAAATCTTAGAGTGTAGATTTACTTCAAAGTACATTATTATTGAGTTCAATACATTGTTATTGTTTGGATGGGGGATGGGGCGCGAAGAAAATTATGACTGAAAATTGGGTCGCAAGTATTGAAAGTTTGAGAAGCACTGACATAATGTTATTTCCTATTATTGTTAAAATATTATAATGCTGTAATGTATGGCTTTGAATTAATTTTCTCAAGACCGCTTGAATGATTGCTTATTGTTTTGAGCAGTGGCGTACACAAGGAAGGGGGGTCCTGGGGGTCCAGACCCCCCCAAAGCCCTTGATTTTTTTCCGATTAGTTATAATTCTAAGTATATAATGCGTAACAATTAATTAAATATTTGTTATTAATGATTTTATTAATTAATGCTAATTATTTGTTCAATAATTAGTTTTTTACTGTGTTTTGTTCCTGAAAATCGACAAAATCAAAAATAGCAAGATACAAGAATGGTGAACTTTCACCCCCCCTGAAAAATTCCTGTGTGCGCTACTGGTTTTGAGTAATTAATATAAACATGCCTGTGCTATTTTGTAACACTAACATTAGTGATAATAAATTAATGCAAGATATTTTTTTTCCGATCTGGGGGTCTATTGTAAAACCAAATCATTCTGAATACAGTAATACCTCGACTTAGCGAACTGGGAGTTACACGATTTTCAAATCTCGTCGATTCGTCCTTTTTTTTTCATCACTGAAACTCAAGCGAATTCAGCGCCAGAGCCTGAGGAAATTGGTAATGTGATTGAAGAAGTCGTCGATTTTGCAAGGCAATTAAAGTTAGAAGTGGATAGTTATGACATTCAAGAACTTCTGGATTCCAACAATCAGGAGCTGACAATGGATGAGCTCATAAAAATGCATGAGCAAGAGCAAGGCAATAAAGAACTTGAGTCTTTAGACCCAGTTCAATCAGAAGATCGAATGATGGTTTGTAATTTGACAGAAGGAAAATAATGAATAATACCCTTTAACCCTTTAATCAATAATATGTAACCCTTTAATTGAAAAAAGGTTACATATTTTAGAAAATATAGACTCCAACGAAGAGAGTATTTTTCCTACAAAGCAGGGAATAAAAAAATTATTAGTATGCTACAAGAAAATTTTGCTGGAAAAAAGAAAGGAAAAAATGATCTTCAGATTATATACTTATTAGATTTTATTAAACCTTCTACATCAAAATAACTTCAGTTTACGATTTAGTATTTGTATTTTCTAAGATTTTATATATTAAGCATTTTCTTTTCAATATTAGTATTTTCTTTCATCTTCGGTTCCAATACAATTAATTTATATGTATTTATACGCAAAATTATACCCCGACTTACGTGAATTTGACTTACGCGGTTATCACTCAGTCCTACTTGTCGCGGAAGTTAGGGGTGTTACTGTTTTTTCTATATTGTTGACATTATATATATAGGAAACTCTTAATCATTTATTTGAAGTTTAACGTAACTGGGATTTGATCACTGAAGAACTATTGAATATAATAAAATATGTTTCAAATATATATTTGATTGATGATATTTGGATTTGAAAATGACAGAATGTCATTTTATTGAAAAAGTTCACATCAGCACAATTTTTAAATAATTATTAACACGCACACATACTAACTGTTAACCATCCTCTTCGCTGAGTATATCTTGATGTTGTATGGCTTTATATTATTTTTAAGTTATTAATATCTGTTACAGCATTACAACCAAAACATTTGTATAGCTATTTAAATTTCTAAGGCGAAATATTTTTAAATTTATTTTTTACACCCAGCAATATATATATATATATATATATATATATATATATATAATATATTTTTAATATATAATATATATATATATATATATATATATATATATATATAAAAATTTATAACCCAAATTTTAGGGTAGGGGTTTATAGCTAAACACACCTTATTTTTTTTATCTATAACGTCCTCGCAAACCCTCTTGAGAGTCGATTTCCTTAAAACCGTTCTTAGCGTATCTCTGCTGAACAAGAGAAGCAAGCTTGCCAAGTTTCAAGTTTGAAGATCTAATAGCTTCGGAGATATCGCGATGTGGGGGAATTATTTTTGGAAATAGCAATCGATATATATATATATATATATATATATATATATATATATATCATAATAGGTCTCCAGTTTAGTCCAAAGACCTTTTTTGTATCTACATTTGTTGTGTCTTGTGAATTCCAATTACTTCCTTCTTTAGCACTATAGGTTCTAGGACTTCTTCACTTTTATTTTATTATACTATACTATATATATATATGTGTGTGTGTGTGTAATAATTCCCAGTAATTTAATCTTTTATAACTTTTTAATTATCTATGATCCATTCCTTCAGGACCCACGTTTAAATAATAATCTAACTACCCTCCTAACGGGGAAACTTTTTGAATTACATCCCCTCCACCCATATCATGTGATTTGAGCTTCCTATATAAACCGAGGTTTCTGGAAATTCCACCCTTTTGCTCTTTGTCTGTCCCCTAGATGTCATGCCCCAGCTGCAGCCGGGTTTGTGTTTCGTGTCCGCTTCCTGTTTTGTCGAAACGTTATGTGAATAAATGTGAAATAAAGGGGAATAACCAGATGATGCCTCATCAATCCAACATCCTCTACAAGTACACCTACTCTCGGTATAATGTCTTAATAAGAATTAACTACCACTCGACAGGATTACGATATATATGCATAGATGGATACTTTTCATTTTCATGTAACTAAGACTGAAAACAAAATATTAAATCAGTTCTGAGTACGTTTATTTGAAATGTTTCTATAAAATAGTTAATGCAAAAAAATCGTGTACTTTTTTAAAGTAAAATTTAAACTTACAGTTTCGTAAATCCTATTGTTGAAGTATCTTTGGTATAAAACGATAATCAAAGTGTATATTAAAGTAATAACAGAGTTGCAGTAAACAAAATTTTCCAAATACTTTTGTATTTATTACATTTACTTTTATATTTCAAATTTAATTTTATTTTAATTTCGAAAATGGACTAAAGAGTCATATAAACTAAAATTAGTGTGAAAAATTAGTCATATACACTAAATATTTTATTCAGCAATCTAGTTTATCCTGGATTTCTATAGTTACAAATACTTTTCACATTTATACAGTACATTGATTCTGTCAATATCACTCTTGCTTGGCATGTTCTTCTTATCTACATCCAACAGTCTGATGCCTTTCTTCTTGGACTTCATAGTCTTCGACCGACCGTCTCTTGAGAATGTTTTTTCACCATACAGCATGATAGAGTCGTAATCGAACTTGTTGATGAGTCGGTTCTCGTGAGGCTTCAGCTTAATGAATTGATCCAGAGCCTCTAGAAATTGAAGGAGAATTATTACAATTTTATTCCTTTATAATTAAGAGGGTTCACATGTGATGGTTTCAAAAAATCAAAACCTTTTTTTCTTCATAAATTTCTTAGGTAACATCTAGAATATGATGGTAAAGTGATTTTTTAAAATTTGAAGTCGTTATAAAGAAGCAGGGTGTTAGAAGAGCAGCTGTAAGTAGCTCTAAGTTAAGATTTTCATTGTTTTAATCGGACTTGAAATTTTAAACGCGTTTTTCTCAAAACTGTTTTTCAAACTTTCCTCCATCATATCTCAAAAACAGTTTGACCGAATAACTTCAAGTTCATAGGGTAGACTCAGCACATATATACGCTCCAAATGAACTACGATCATTTCAAAATTCAAAATATTTCTATTTTTATAATAAAAACATAACACAGAAAAACCATGAAATTGGATACTTTTTCTTCAGAAGTCTACCAAAAATCCATTTTGATATTTTCAATTGAGTGTAGCTCAGTTTGTGCACATTTAAGCTTATAGATTAAAACGCCGCTATTTTTTTTATTATTTCAGATAAGCCAATCAGCCGAAACGTCGAATCGCTATAACTCACGTTTTATTCGATATTTTTGGCTAAAATTTTATATACATACTCTTAAGATACATATAAATAAATGATAAAAACTTAGTTCTATCTTTTTACTGGTTGTCAAAAAAAATTCCCTAAAAATGCTTAAAAAACAGGCTGTTACATGGTGAACCCCATTAAGTCAGTTGATTTTGCTAGGATTCATAGTCGAAAAACATAGGAATTGGATTAACGCGAGACAAAAATGCGAATTTTATCATCACTTTTCTGTGGCTAATTCGAAATGTTTTAAATTAATGTAGTCGATAAATATACAGGAATTCTATTAAATACTAATTTGTCAGGTAAACTAAAAATGGTTAAGACAGTAAATAACTGCTATTTTTTAATGAAGGAGAAAAATTTTACATTATCATTTTTTTTTAATTATGCTTTTAAGAAATGTACTTATAATTTCTTTGATTAGCGTTGGAAACTATATGGTGTTGAATAGGAGTAAAATTGTTGCCGAAGGAGCTGAATCCAGCTTGATCGAACATTGTCACTTTAAAATTTGTGTGAGTGTTTGAATTCGATGCCATTTTTGTACTTTTTCACTTGATTGTAGTTCAAAATAAGGAGGTCCGTCTACTGTTAACTATGTGTTGCTTTAAAGTATGACGCGAATGAACATTCAACTAGCGAAAACACACACACACACGCACGTACACACACACACAGAGAAAGAGTATTAATTTCCTTGGCACAGATTTTTGGGATAAGTTTATTGTATTATAGAGTCAAACTCAAACTCAGTAGAGCAACAGCCCATGAAAGCCAGGGCCTATTGTGCCATCCCAGTATAAGTGACCATTGGGCGTTGAGGTGCATGAGCAGCTGTCCCGATCAGGTGGTCAGTCTGAAACGAGACCTCCAGGGTTAAAGTCCCCAAGCAAGCTTGGTACTCATTTATCGATTACTGCAGTAGGGATGAAAGACTGAGTCGACCTTACCCAGCCCGGGAATAAAACCCGGACCAGTGGTGCGGAAGCGCTATACGCTATCCCTAGGATCTTACCAGTAATATGGATTTGATTGGTTTCTGTGTAACCTTATAATGATAAGCATACTTGAAAAACAAGTCAGGACAGAATGGAGATCTATTTGTTAAGCGCATTTTCCCCCTAAAGAGATATGGCTATCTTGTTAAGGCGTACCAATACCATGGACAAGTGGGCTTACAATGTAAGTTTTCCATTTTGGTTTTGAGAACATTAAAGGAAAGCAAACAAATGATCCCCTTTTTTAGATAAGACAAAAAGACATTAACTTGAATGGGTAAAAAGGAAATTTATGTCCCAATGATTCGGATTTGATTTATTGCGGAAAGCGGGAAACCTACATCAAGGCCTTTTCGAGACAGAGGCAGACGATTTATACGCATTTCGCAGATACCAAATATATTTTTATCCCTACCTATGCAGATTATTTAATCATTGTTCAATGAATATTCACATATTCAAAAAAAAAAAAAAATGTTTTAAAATAATGATTGTTTTGGGGCAAGGGGACTATCGACCCGTAAAATATTCAGCTAAAATAATTAATAAAATTTTTCACACACGGACATTTAAATAATCAATAGTTAAATTCAGTGGCGCAACAGCTCCTGAGAGCCAGGGCTTACTGTGCCCATGGTATAGGACCGTTGGGCGTTGAGCAGGTGGACATCTTGAAACGGACCCCCGTGTTTTAAATCCCCAAGCAAGCGGTACTCTTTTTCGACCCATGCGTACGGATGAAAAGGCTGAGTTGACCTTTTTCCCCCCGGGGAAAAAAAAGGACCATGGTGTAGAAGGATACCACCACTGATCACTCCTATATTATAGAGCCAACAGAATTAAAACTGGGCAACAAACTATATATCTATCGTAGTTCTAAAAGAGATCTAAATGAATTAAAAAGCATGACTAAACCAGAATTTCACATAGTCCAATAGTATTCTTTCTGGATGTTATTTATACCTGTAAAAACGAAAATTAAAATGTAATTAGATTTGGTAGCTTTTTTAAATATCTGAAGCCTTTTCTTACCTGGATCAATGTTTTGGTAGTATATTAGGAGATAATCATCTCTGTCTGATCTGTTTTGTTCGTGATCAAATCCTATGGCATGCGTCAATTCGTGAATGATAGTTCCGAAGGATTCGCATCCACTTCCCAGAGATAAAGGTTGAACTTTGCCTGTCCTACCCCAATGAGAGTAGCAACTGAGGAAAGATGTCGCAAATTATTACCCATGTATTATTAGTTGATATTGTTTTTAAGGATGCTTTATATATATATACATTATACTCATTTCAGTGATAGGTATAACTATAGTAAGATGAATTTGCAAGGAGCACAATTAAATTTTCACCAAGAGTTAAATTTATTTCAAGTGAAAGTTTAGTTCTGGTCTTTTTCCTTATGGTGTTTAGAATTTACATGGTTTAAGTGTAGTCCGATTGCTAAGGTTTTCAGCTCTATGGCCTGTGATGAACAAATCTAATCATAGGTTTAAGTCCAACGAAATTATCTTTTTGTAAGTATTTCTACATTAAATCAAGGTAGTTTTCAGAATCATTCGGTGAAGGAATGTATAACAAGCAAAAATATGGTCTGGTTTCATCACTGTCATTCACAAGATTCTAAATTACTAATTTCGTACTTATGTACTTTCGTACTTAATTTCGTACTTCGTACAGATGTATTGATCTAGCATAACATTAAAACAAACAAGTAATATTAATAATAATCCTGATAAAAATACTGCTGCCAGTACAATCTTTTGTACGACTACCATCAGAATAGACTTGCACTGCCTCTACTGCCCGATGTCCACCTCCAATGGATACCATCACACGTTAACATAACAGGTAATGAGATCGCTGATAGACTGGTAAAAGAGGGTAGAGAGTGAGAATGAAACGACTACTGGCACTTTCGCTCATCATTTATCAAGAACATTACTCTAATGCAGCTTTTCTCAAATTGTGGGGAGCGCCCCCCTTGAGGGGCATGATAATTCTACGAGGGGGGCGCGAGCATGATGAAAAGTCGAAAACAAAAGCTTATTTATAGGAAAAAATTATTATTTTACTGAAAGTAAACAAACAAAATACATTCCAACATAATAAAAAATAAAAAACACATTTGCACTATATAATAAACTTATAAATGTATCAGTATACTGCACAATGTATTTTGTAATTAATTTAACATTATTAAGTTAAGAACAATTTTAGTAATGATCAATAAGTGACCCCATGTATTTAATAAGTACACAAAATTAAGTATACAAAAATTAACACTTATCTTGGATTATTTGTACGGTTAATTAATCTCAACTTCTGATTAAAAGTTACATGATTCAATTCCCCAGTGCCACCATTTTTCAAGTAAGCGCGTATGTGATGTATTGGGAGGGATGAAATGGAATAAATAAATAAAACGCTTCCTGAAGTAAGTAAATCGTTCGCAAAATACTGTCAAGGCTCTTTATTGTATTCCGAACCCCTTTCGGAATAATTTTACTGATAGCAGTGCTAAGAGAAGAGCAGTATTTCGGAAAGACGTGTATATATATAATGTCCGGGGGAATTAACGCTTTGGTTGAGTAAAACGTTTATAAAAGTAGGTGGTACTTAAGAGATTAAAGTCGTATTGTAGCTTTAGCGTCAAAGTATAGTATTTTTGAATTCAATACATTGTTATTGTATGGAAGGGGGGCGCGATGAAAATTATGATTAAATATTGGGTCGCAAATATTGAAACTTTGAGAAGCACTGCTCTAATGCAAGATCTAAACTAAATTTAATATGGCGTATTCCACATACCCACCAATGGTACACAGGAACATACCTTGATTCTCTGCAGGAAAACAAATGTGATTGTGGCTTCCAGACTGCACTGGCAAGACTAATTGAAATGTCTTTCCTATGATAGCGGCAGAAAAATCCACCCCAATTGTAAGCAATTCCGTGACCATCAAGCTTCACCGGATCACATCAGACTTTTGGATTAAGGCGGTAGTCGATCATTTGTTCGGTACCGTGGTTTTAAAAAGGGGCAAAAATGGAATAATTTTCATGATATTTAGTGTTACTTAGATTAGAATACATGTATAAAATTGTTTTAAGGACATTTTGGCAAAAAAAAATTATTTAAATACAATATTTCGGCAAAAAATTAACTTAGAATAGCCTTTTTTCAAAATGTTCTCCTTTTTGAAAAATGCTTCTATTATAATAATATTTAATCTGTATATAGCTCAGACCTCTGTACAGAGGCTCAACTATGATTTTTGAAAAATTCACATTATTTTCAGAGTTACAACCATTTGAAATAATTATGGGCGTTTTTTTCTTAAAATTTCTTCCCTCTGTTCGTCGTAAAACATGGATAAACCCACACTTCTAAGTTATATATTTCAAACATTCTACTTGAGTCTGTATAGAGATTTGAGCTATGTACAGGCAAAATATTATTATAATAGAAGCATTTTTCACAAAAGGAGAACGTTTTGAAAAAAGGTTATTCTTTTTGCTGAAATATTGTATTTAAATAATTTTTTTTGTCAAAATGTCCTAAAAACAATTTTATATATGTATTCTAATCTAAGTGACACTAAATATCGTGAAAATTATCAATTTATGTACTGTTTTTAAAATCACGGTTCCGAACATAGCCGGATACCTTAACGTCCGATAGCTTTATTATCATAGATTTTTTGGAGGTCAACAACCTTCTGGAGCTCATCTGTCGTATGTCGGATCGTTCGAGGATAAGAAACAACAACAACAGAAAAATTTATTTAGGTAGGGTAGATACATGTACCATGTCATTGCCATCATTTGATTTTAGTATAATAATAAAATAATGAAAGGTCGATGATTCGCATGTTGCTGTAGAGAAGGAATTCTTAACTTGGGATTAATTTTTACACACTGGGAGGCAGAAAGATTTTATGTGGGTGCAAGATGAAAAATTAACAAAAAATTAATAAGCCGAACTGAGATATAAGCTTACAACAATATTTTGTGTAAAGATATTGCATTCTAAATGAAGCGATATCATGTGATATTTATAAGAATACCGGGACCTTGTAAAAAATTAAGAATCCTTCTGGAACTTCTGTTCTAGTGTGAAATTACTAAAATTATAAAACAAAACTCAATAACGGGTTGCAGAAAGTATACATTTGGATTGTACACATTTGATAAATTGATTAACTTTCTAAAAGATTCTAAAGTTTTAATTATTTTTTGTGAGAAAAATTTCGATTCTGTCGTTCCAATGATAACTGAACTTAAAGGCGCCCCTAAAGGCTTTAAAACTAGAGAGTTTTCGATTCATAATATTTAGAATTTGTACAGGTATACTAGAATTTTGCATAACAGAATTACCCATCTCCAGAAAATATTCTGATGAAATCTGGCTCTCTGTTCTCTCTACGGACGAATTTCAGGCAAGTTCTGTCCATTATATATTTCATTGCACTCTCAATTTCATCTTTTAAATCGGCTGTAAAGTAAAATAAACGTATTTTGGCATTTACGTATTATCACAACCGCATTGGTGAAATTATATGAAACGAAGCACATGGTTGCCAATTTAGCGCGTATGACACATGCGAAATAAGGGTTGCCAACTTGACAAATTATCTCAAACGTTGGCATTGTTGCAATAATACGTAAGTACCCAGATTTTTTAATAACAATAATAGAAATATGATATTTTCATATGTTTTCTCTTCATCCATGTATATCCTTAGTGTTAATTAAAAGCTAATGCTTGTAGTAAAAAAGTATTATAAGAGTTGACAGCGGGCTTAAGTTTATTTTGCAACATGAACACACACACACACAATAAGACATGTCATTAACTTTAATGAAACCTTAATTAAGATCATTAAAAAATTATAAAATGAACAAATGTGTTATACAATATCAATATATCTATTAGGAATACGAAAAATGCAGTTATATAAAATGAAATAAATGCGGATTAGCAGATATTTCTGCCACCAATTTTATCAAATCTCTTTTAAAACATGGCTCTTTTTTATTTTGGGGGAAAAATTCAATTGGATAAAATGTCTCTTCAATTTTTACCACAAGAATTTCTTCACAAATTCAAATAATATAATCAATATGATAGTTAATATAAATTCAATATAATATCAGTTATTGTACTGAGTACAAATTTAGTTTATTTGAATTTTTACCTAATCCAAAGTCAATTTTGTAAGGAATGACTCCATTTGGCCACAATTTAACATCATCTGGCAGGGCATTGCGATCCTAAAGAAAAAGCAAGTACAAATTACATGTCCAATGTAATGCACAAGCACAAACAGTTTTTGTAAAGAGTCAAAATACATTATATACACACACACATATGTATACTTTCAAAAAAAAAATATTTCTTACATTTATATCAATACCTGCTATATCTCCTTGGAAGAGATCAGGGTTTTCCATTGGAGGTCGTGGAAATCCCCCTAGAATTTACAGAAAAGGGTATTTGCTGAGCAATTTCACATAATTGATTTTTCAAATAATATATAAAGTTAGTTCTAAAGAATATTATTCAGATTATATGTAGAGGATAAAGTTAAAAAAAACGAGTTATTAGAGCTCTCATGTTCTTTGAAAAGTGTCAGGTTTGGAAGAAAAGTAGTAAATCCTGATTTAAATATACATTACGATACGTTTGTTCAAAGCTCTTTAACGCTCAAAATGAAATAATTTAGAGAATGCAATAGTTAATTGTATTAGTTGTGTTTAGTTATACTGAAATTAGATATAATTATAAAAATAATGTTTAATTATAAAGTTAATAAAAATTATTCAATGTTAAAAATGATAGTGTAATTATGTTTAAAATTATAAAAGCCCTCCTATATAAATATTGAATAATTAATATAAATTAATATTAATGTTTATATAATATTTTACTCATTGGTAAAAATGCATGAACTTAAAAGGTTATTTTTGAAATTGAAAATCAATTATGCGTAACTGGTCAAAATTTTAGTGTGTGGTTTCTGTAAAATATCTATAGTAAATATACATTACGTTCTGTAATATATATATCAGGGGTAACCAAGACGTCGACCGCGAATTATTTTAGGTAGTCCGCGTGAAAATCCCGATAATGACCTCGTTATTAATTTAATTTATGACTATGAATTAAAGAATTATTTAAATATTACTACAGTTTACGCTTAAAACTTAAAACAAACTGTGCAAAAATAGCAATGAATTTGTCGTTTTACAGTGGAGAAAAGAAACAACTGACAAAGTGGGATGCTTAGATTATATTCAAATTTCACTAACGAGTGAATAGGATGGTCAATTTTGATATGAATACTTTGATTATTTCGTCAGTAAATTTTATTTTGTAAAGAATAATATTAAGTTTCTTAGAAAATTAGATAATTCTAACATTTTTCTGTTACCCAAAATAATATATAAAATGTACGTTACGTTAATTTAGCTCTGCCATGGTAGACCGCCTTTGATTTAAATGTGGGTAGACCACGTCCAAAAGGCCACCCTAATATATATATATATATTCATTGTTTGACCATTTTTGGTTTTGATATTTTACAAAGAGGCCTGCTGAAATTAATTGTTTCATCTGACAAAATGTTTTCTCTATTGTCACTGGGGGAAGGAGCTTGAATTTATTCGAACTTTGGGTTTGAGTCTTGATTTCAAAATAACCAAAGTTTGAAAGAAAAGATGAATTCTGTACTTCATCTAGATCACATATTTTCACGTGGCGTGATGTGGTAGAAGAATCAGATATTCCCTCAAATGACATCCTTGTCCATGGCTTAAAATTACTGTATCCTGTCTATTAACCTTTATATTGTTCTTAGGCGTCATTAATTTAAACAGTAATCGTATATAACAGTCCCTTGTTGAATCACTGCATTTATTTAATAACATACCATTACTTGCCAAAGTTTTTCCAGTCCTTTCAGAAGATAATCAGTAAAATGCATTTACAAAATTTATATTTTATTTTTAAATCGTAAACTTTTTATATAATTCATTGATAAGCAAATGATTAAAACACACACACATACAGAGGAAATATTTGATCTTAAAAGTTTTAAAATGCTTAGAGAAATTATAAATAAAAATATAATAATTCATTAGGGGAAAACAGTTATATAGAGAATTTACGGAAGAAAAGGCTTTAAACTTATTGCATTGAATTAATTCTTTACGTATAATTTATATAATATTTTATAGTTAATGAAAATTTTAATTAGAGTGATTAATTAAAAATACTTACATGTTATTGTCAATAAACCCAAGAATATAATAATATTCATGTTAACTTTCTCGCGTGGTTTTGTTAGAATGAGAAAGTCGACAAAATGAAATTAGACTTAAGTGATAAATGTACAGACAATGCTGCCAACTTTGAGAAAATGACCAGCTGTTAAAAAGCGACAGTGATAGGACAAGTAAATTATGTCTGTAAAGTAGATTTTGGTATTCAGATTTTTTTGCAATTATAAATTCGTTAAGAAATTTTATCACAATAACTCTATTTCAATTTTATTTTCGAATTCTATTCGTATCTTTAGTGTTATTCTTCGAAATTAACGTGCATTTTTATTCATGCTCTTATCTCAGAGATTTTTCTGAGTTTGAAAAAATTTTACACATGAGGAAATTTCATCAGTCAATCAAGCAGTAAATGTACTACTATCGGTTACAACAACAGAGTTTTTCTTTACTATTTCATATAAGTTCGTACACTTACTAATAGAGAATTGATTAAAAGCTCAAAGTTAAATTTTTATTATTGCACATCCAAAATTTTTAAAATGTTGTGTGATCCCTAAAAATGTATCTGTGATTCCATTTGAGAACTTGCACACCACACCAACGGGAGAATTTTGAACCTTGACTCATTTTACCCTTTATCTACCGCATTATGATTTATTGCAGTTTTTTTCATGCAATATTTCTTTTTTGAATCACTACATTGAAAATTAAGGGATATACATAAACAAAATACTCAACTTCGGGAAATTTAATTAGAGCTAATTAATTAATTAAAGATGTCCAACTGTAAAATTAAATGTACACACTGTTCACCTAAAATAAATAGTCAAACTGTTTTCTAAGGTCTTCATTAACATACAAAAAAAAAAAAAGACACTTACCTTAACTATTTTTTTCGAACAAAAATGACAATCTTCGCAATCCGCTGAAAACGCAATTTCTGCTATAAAATTGTTTGCTTTCCCCTCTAAAATACTTATCATAGAACCCGTGCTGCTATATATCTTGGAAGAGTAGATTTAAAGGAATATTCCTGGAAAGTATCGTCATAGTATTTGTAAAAATGGTTATTCTATGTAATTTTAAAGTGAGTGGTACTTATAAGTACCGTCGGTAGATAAAGGGTTAAGGGCATCAGCCCTTCTATTGTAGTTTCTCTTAATATCTTCAGGACACGAACACTGATTTGACAGAAATTTTCAATTATTACATAGCAATGAAATTTTGAAAATAAAATTTTTAATGAAATTCATTTCTTGATGATCCTTTTATGAACGATTCCTACATTTTACGCTGAAATAAAAACATTTGGCTCAGTAACATTTATTTAACTTTAATCAAATATTTTAATTTGACAGATTATTTTAAAGCATATATATTACCGTCAAAGTGTGAAATTCGTTATTTCATCGAATAACTAGGCATTCATGAAGTAACTAGACAAATCAGTTAAAGTATATAAAATTATTGAATTCTGTGATTTAACTAGGTATTTTGTAGAATAACGATTACTTGATCGTTAAAGTATGAAATACGGTACTCGAAAGTTCTTTAAACATATTCCAGCTGCTTTTAGTCAGTTTTGAACCGCTTATAGCTGCTTTGTAATGTCGTGTGTGTATGTACCCTTCCTTTCATTGCTTTCAGACACAGAATTTAGATGGTGTATTTATATTAACATTTTTTACATTTTAGATTATTAACAAGTACTTTTGAAACCTATTTTCAAGCAATGAATTCCACAGGAATGGGAGAGCAACCTGTTAATTACACAGATTTAAGGCAAGAGAGATTTGAATCTTTTTAAATATGCATGGGATAAATGAAAACATTGCCGCACTTACTCGTGAAAAATTATTAACTTTGATAGCGGAAGTAAAAGGTACTGAAACAGCGCAGAAAAAAATACCACGTGACTATTGATTACTCGAACATTATGATATCCTTGAAGTTCAAGAAATAAAAAAGTTAATTGTATCAATAACAGATGCAACCCCCCTTCTGTTTAACTAATGTTAACAATAACATATTATATCATCTGATTTTCCTTATTATTTATCAATTAATCATCCACAAAAGGGATAACATGTATTTTTCAAGAGATTTTAGCTATTTATGATCAATTAATCTATAAAATAGCTTTGAAATTGTTTATTTTTCACTTTAACAGTCTATCATTAGTTATTTCATAGAATAACTAGGTAAAGTATGAAATTTTTCTTCTATTATATATTTTAACTAACTTGTCTAGTTATTTCATCAAATACCTAGTAATTATGTAAAATAACTTAATGCACACTTTAAAGGTAACATATACATAAAAGTCTTATTGTTAAAATTAACAGGAAAATTATTTATAAGTCACGATTTAATTACGAATCCACATTAGGTGTTTAAAGTAACCCGCATTAACATTCAGATACTTTTGATTTCTGTGATAGAGAACTATTCAGATTGAGTTAAGTGATTAAAAACATCAAAATTTTTGTGTGCATGGTGTTTCTTAGGTGACAAATAATGTAGTTAGAAACATCTGGATACCTCAAAATATTTTTAAAAGTTTGCATAATAATGAATAGAGAAATATTAAATGAACTGAAAGCTATTTCAGCCAATTTTAGAGATAACTTTCCCTTTTTGAACAAGTCGTTAATGTACAGATCAGAAATTTCTTGGAACGTAAAATTTTGTAAATAATACTATCATTTAAAAAAAATTTTAAATTCTTTATGTACAGTTTGTTTTTTGATTTGTGTTGGCTCTCTGAAATAAAACGAACAATAGTTTCTGAATTTTTAGTGATTTAGATATTGTTTATATATTAAACTTTATAATTTTAATATAATTATATAATACTTAATAAAATGTGATTTGTAATGACACCATAAGCATTGAAGCAAAATGAAAATGAAATGAAATTAATATTGTTAGTATGTACAACTCCAGGGTATTTAATCAATACAAATGTTATTTTATTATTTAGATCAGTAATTCCCAAAGTGGTCTATATGGACCCCCAGAGGTGTATGAGGACCTGCAAGGGGTCCACGTGAGCGAAAAAATAATTTGGGGGTCCATGAGGTGTAAACGGGGGTCTACGATAGCCTAAAACCTGATCATGACTTTAATTTTAAAAGAAAATTTAATTAAGTGTAAACCAGATTTACCTATTTAACAAATTTAGTTACTAAATTCACTGGGATTAATTTGCAATTACAAGAAAAACCAGCATAAATTTTAGTGAAAAAGGACCATCATTTCAGTGTTCCTTGTGCCAGAATCAAGCTAAAGGAATACAAAACTGGATGTCGCGAATTTTTAACAGTTTCTCAATTTGTCACAGAACATTCTGCCAGAAAAATGATGTATTAACCTATGTTCAACATTTAAATGCCCTTTAGTCATGTTTTTAAACCAGTTTTTAGAATGCTTTGACTATGGTAATATCACAATAGGTAATGAATTCATGTTGTCACATGCAGAATGAAAAAGAAACATTTAGGGGTTTTTGTGTTCCACTATTATAAAATAAAAAATGGTGTGAAAACTCTAAAATTAAAGTAAAATTCTTGCATTTTCATATTTTGTTAAGTATTATGCTTACTTATATGGAATAAGAAAATGTTTCTTTTTTTGGAACTCTTTGGGCAAAAAAATCGACCGCTTAAGGTATCCGACTACGTTCGGAACCTTGATTTTGCAAAAGCGTATAAATGGATAATATTTATGATATTTAGTGTCACTTAGATTAAAAAATGTATATAAAATTGTTTCAAGAATAGTATTAGAATAAAAAATTATTTAAGTACAATATTTTGACAAAAAATGGACATAGAATGACCCATTTTCAAAATATTCTCCTTTTGTGAAAAATGCTTCTATTATATAATAATATTTTGACTGTATATATAGCTCATACCTCTGTACAGAGGCTCAACTAGAATATTTAAAATATATAACTTAGAAGTGGGCTTATCCATGTTTTACGACAACAGAGGGAAGAAATTTTATGGAAAAAACGCCGATCATTATTTCCATGGATTGTAACTCTGAAAACAATGTGAATTTTTCAAAAATCATAAATGAGCCTTTGTACAGAGGTCTGAGCTATATACAGGCAAAATATTATTATAATAGATGCATTTTTCACAAAAGAAGAACTTTTTGAAAAAAAGGTTATTCTAAGTTAATTTTTTACCGAAATAGTGTATTTAAATCATTTTTTTTTGTCAAAATGTCCTTAAAATAATTTTATACATGTATTCTAATCTAAGTGACAGTAAATATCATGAAAATTATCCATTTATGCACTTTTTTAAAATCACGGTTCCTAACGTAGTCGGATACCTTAAGGGTTTATTAAAGCAATACGAGAGGGCGATGAACCGAGTAATTTTGAACCGGGGTTGAGTGGCGAGGGCAACACCTGAGCTAGTATCCCATTCTCCTAATTTTCACACCGAACCAATATATGAGAATTTTGAAACAAGAGAGCTTTAAAGTGTATCAGACCCTCTACATGGTGGATCTTCAGTGCTATCAGCCTCAACCCGTGACTTGACAACGCTGGCCACAAGTTTATGACCATGATCACTAGGCTACTACAACCACATCCCATTTTTTAAAAAATGATTTAGTTAACAAGTGTTGAAATGGTACTATTCTAAATATTGCATTTTTGAAACTCTTTTTTTTCTTTTTGTATTCATGTATTGTTTTCTTTTTCCTGTAATTGTGATGTTGAGGTATAATAAAAATACTATATAACAAGTTTTATTCCAGCCTGATTTTTAGTTACAGAAATATTCGGGTCTATCATTATATAAAACCATATGCAAAATTGTTTCACACGCAAGCAACTTATATACAAATTATTTAACATATTATTTTCCTTTTAACAGTAATTTTTTTGTCTTTTTTCTAGCTATAGTTTTACTTTATTAATTTTAACAATGCTGCATAAATTTTTCTATAACACTTTTGTAAATTCGAAAATAAAACAAATTTTTTTTTTTGGATATCGAGTGATAGACGGGATCGCTAATCATCAATTGTCATTTAGTGTACTGTTTTTTATTTGGGATAATTTTCCATTGTCCGATATACAGCCTCAATAACTTCTTATACTTTAGGTGATATTTAATTCGGGATCATAGAAATTAGTTATGTAAAAAAAAAAATATAAATGGCTTTGGAAGTGAGAAAATTCTTTTTATACGTTAAGGTATCCGACTACGTTCGGAACCGTGATTTTGCAAAAGCGTATAAATGGATAATATTTATGATATTTAGTGTCACTTAGATTAGAAAATGTATATTAAATTGTTCTAAGAATATTATTACAATACAAAATTATTTAAGTACAATATTTTGACAAAAAATGAACATAGAAAGACCCATTTTCAAAATATTCTCCTTTTGTGAAAAAGGCTTCTATTATAATAATATTTTGCCCGTCTATAGCTAAGACCTCTGTACAGAAGCTCAACTAGAATTTTTGAAATATAGATCTTAGAAGTGGGTTTATCCATGTTTTACGACGACAGAGGGGAGACATTTTAAGAAAAAAACGCCGATAATTATTTCAATGGGTTGCAACTCTGAAAATAATGTGAATTTTTCAAAAATCATAGTTGAGCCTCTGTACAGAGGTCTGAGCTATATACAGGCAAAATATTATTATAATAGAAACATTTTTCATAAAAGGAGAATGTTTTGAAAAAATGTTATTCTAAGTTAATTTTTTGCCGAAATATTGTATTTAAATAATTTTTTTTGTCAAAATGTCCTTAAAACAATCTTATACATGTATTATTATCGAAGTGACACTAAATATCATGAAAATTATCCATTTATGCGCTTTTTTAAAATCACGGTTCCGAACGTAGTCGGATACCTTAATTAATCAACTCATTCACATCATAACTTTGTTCCCCAAGAGTCGTAGCAATGCATAAGTTTTGTATTGCGATGATAGATGAGGATATTAAGACGGATGTTCTCTCTCACCCATTCTTTTATTTTGGAAATCAGTACAAAAGTAAAAGCTGATGACCTTTAAAAATCTTTTTTTCATATGTTTAAAATAAAACAACTATTGCAAAAAAATTCAACGTGAATTTTAATAAATCAAATTACTACTGACATGGTCATCTGTTACTTTCAGCTCTTGGAAATATGAACATGTACGGTTTATTCTGGCATATTCATACGGGTTATTCCCCGCAGCACACAATTGCTATGACCGAAATGGGGAAAAAATTGAATGAGGGGTTTGCGTTATACATTCCACCCGCGCGAATTTTATAATGCATACAGAAGGAATTAATACTGGCTTTAAGGTATCCGACTACCCTAAAATCATGATTTTTTTCAAAAATTGACAATTTTCTTTTTATGAGAATTTCTTTTTCCATTCACTAGAACAAAAACTACAAGAAGATGCCACAACTTTACACAAGATGTAAAACTTTAAAATGCATTTTACTCGAAATGTGTTTTTTTCGAAAAACTCAAACGGGGACAGCAGTAGCGCACACAGCAATTTTTCAAAGGGGGTCCGGGGTCAGGGTTCAATCTTTTTATCAGGCTCCTTTTGATTTTGTCGATTTTGGGGGGAAAAAAACACGGTAAAAAAATAATTGTTGAATAAATAATTAGCATTAATTATAAAATTAATCATTAATAACAAATACGTAAATTTAAAATTTTTCTACTTTTACTTAGAATTATAATCAATCGGAAAAATCAAGGGCTTTGGGGAGTCAAACCCCCAAGAACCTTTGTGTGCGCCACTGGGACAGTGATTTTCAAAAAGTTTTGAAAATGATATGCTGAAATTTTTTGAATCTTTGTATAGCAGTAAATTGTTTTGACCTTCAGTTTTATCAATCACTGTTTTATTTCAAAATTTAATGTCCTTTATGTGAATATAATCACTGTTTTTTTAAGCAATTTCATATAGTGATTAAGATAAAGTGCTCTCTGTTTTTTGTAAAAATTAAAATATCTATTATCCTGAAAGTCATTTCAAACATGAATAACAAAGTAACACATTAAAAGTGAAAAATTGAGAATTTGTTCAAAAAATTTTTGTACAGATCGGGCCCCGTTTATGTAATTTTTTGTACATTTTCACCATTTTTTTCCCTTTTAATAATAATAATTTTTTTTTCTGTTTTCAATTTTACCGTTTTTTCCTTAAAATATATTAAAGAAATCTAAAAATCACAAAAAACATCCCTATATCTCCATTTTTTCAAAAAAAAGTTGTCGCAAGTAGTCGGATACCTTAATATAGGCCCAAATATCCTAAAGAAATGTAATATAGAGGGTGTCATGAAAACAAAAAAATACAAATTGATATGTTTGTAAAACATGAGTGAAGTATATTAAGAAATACTAAATGGTATAAACATTTCGAAAACTAAATGGAAAAACAGAAAACCTACAAAGATTTGCAAAACTTTAAAGGTCAATTTCGAAAAATAATTTTTTTTTTCATTTTAAATACTGTTACTTCTCCAATTTCCCATAAAAAGTTATATTCCTATGTATGATATTTTTAAAAAAGTTCAGTTTGCATTTACAGACTCAAAAAATTTTTACCTCTATAACTGGACATTGTTTATATTTTTTTTGTCCAGTATTAATATCTAATCAATAAAAACAATTTAAATCAGAGAAATTATTTTTAAATATGTGAGTGAAAAATGTGTATCTGAATTATATTTAATATCAATTATCATTACCAAAAATTTTGAGTATCCTTGAAATGTTTTGTGAAATAAATTTAAATGTCTTAACATTTTGAAAAATACTTTACAAGTAAATAATTAGCAGTATGATTTTATTTGCTTGGACAGTTGTACAATTTATTAAGTCTTGCGATATCACCAGGAGACATGCCAGGCTTATTGTAAGCCTCATCCAAAAATCGCCCGTCTTTAGCCGTCATACTTTTCACAGACCAAGATTTGGCAAAGGATTTTTCACCATACAACATAATGGAGTCGTAGTCAAAACTGCTTAGAAGCCTGTTCTGTTCAGGACGAAGTTTCTTGAATGCATAATACCATTCTGAAAAAAAAGAAAGGATATTTTTTTTCCGATAGAATGTAAAATAATTATTATTGCAATTAATGAATTTCAAAACCCATTAAATTGTCTTTTGAAAGTGTTAAGGCGATATGGTCCCCAAAAAATTATAAACTTCGTTTTTTATTGGCTTAATGATCTTTTAATCCTTTTAATTTTCCAAAATTTCAGAGTTGTACTATATTTTTATTAGTTATTTACCCCGCTGCTTTCAGTGGGGCAAAAAAAGCTCCACCCCATTTTTCAAGATCGTCTGCTAAAAAAGGCGATAAATAAAAATAACTTTTTTTACTCCACGCTGAGAGTTTTTAAAGCTGAAATGTTTTGTTTTTTTTGATTATATAGGTTATTCATTTTTCTTTGAAGTTCTGCCCCTCAAATTTTAAACCCCTATTTTTGTACCTGTGTTCTGAAGATGAAAAGTTCTTTAAAAAGGGTTTGGATTTCCCCAAAAAGTTAAAATCTAGGCCCAAAAAGTTTAAAAACCCCAACGAAAACTTTGAAGGGTGGTTTTTAGATGCTAAGACAAGTTCAGAAGTTTCTAAAAAAACTAACGATGTGCAAAAATTGGAAAGAACAATACTTTTTCGTTTTTATGAAAAAAATACTGGTTTTCCCGATTCCCAAAATATCATTATTGATAAAAAAGCATTAACAAATCTTTTTATGTAATACTTGCAAAAATTTCTTTGGGGAAAAATTTTTGGGAAAACCTATGGTTTTTGAATATATTCAGGCTCTTAAAATTAAAAAAAAGTATGAATATTTTTGCATGTTGTTTTTTAAAAAGTATAGAACTGCGCATGAAATAAATTAAAATGGTGTAATTTTTTTAAAATTGTTAAGATAATTTTTAGAAATATTGTTTTTGTTTTTTATATTTTATAAAGTATATTATTTTATTCTTGTAAATTTTAAAAAATTTTGGGAAGCGTTTGAAAAAAAACTAAAAACATTTCATAAAAGTTTTAGATTATTGGAGGAATTTTTTTCATCTATTTAAAAGAAAAATTTAAACTCATTTTTCTCCATGTTGAATTTTTTTCATTACTGTTATTCAAACCCTAAAGGTTTTGAAAATTTAAATAAGGGTTTGAAACTTTTTTTAAAGTTCTGAAAGATTTTTGTAAAACTGTCATTGAATTAGCTCTAAAAGTTTTTGTACTTTTCAAAAATTTCAAAATCAAAATTAATGTTTTTCGAGAATTTTTGTAAGTTTAACTATAAAAATTAATAAATTAAAACAGTAAAGAAAAAACCCATGCATAGTTTTATGTAGTATATTATAAGGTACTTGGAAAAAAAATTTTTAAAAGAAAAGAAACATATTTAAAAAAGCCTTGGGGTTTAAAATGTTTAAAAAATTTAAAAAACTTTAAATTTTACAAACATTTTGCAACAAATTAAAAATTTTTTTGTATGGAATTATTATTAAATATTAACCTTTATAAAATACAATTAAAACCAAATATCAAATATTAAAAATAAAAAAATTTTTAAAGATGGTACCATATCGCCTTAAAGATTCATTAAAAAATGGAACTTCTTTTATCACGAATCTATGAAAGAATTTTAGAACAAGACTGTTATTCATTCATGAGTACTCTTTAGAAGACCTTTTACATCGAAAGAGGTCCAGAAAAGGTACCTAAAACGGAAAAATTTCAATATAAAGCATTTTTATACATAAGTATAATGCGATGATTGGTCACTTCATACACAAATGAGGGTAAATAAAAAAAAATAGTTAATTTAGTGCTTTCTATGAAATAAACAATTAATGTGTCTAACGTCCCATGTCAATTGAACATTTTAAGGCATAGGCCAAATGGGCCCTGCGCCCAAAACCTCAGCATCGAGGGAGCCCAATCTCGTTCTTGACTTCGTTTCAATGAGATCATGGTCAGAATAATTTTAACTGTCAAATTTTATTTCCGGACATACAGGGTGATTCTAAAATCAAGGGACAAACTTTGAGGGGTGGTAGAGCTCACTAAAAGAAACAATTTTTGTACGGGAATAAATGGGCGGAAGTTCGTCGTTGAGGCACAAACAGAAAAAATAACACATTGACGGAAACATAAAATGTTCATTAGCAGTATACTTTACGAGTGATTCTGTAGAGAAAATATTAAAACAGTTTTAGAAGTTTGCATCCAACTGCCGTCATGTATGCTTGGCGACCTTTATGGCCTGATTGGCTGACAATATTGGTGATAGTTGAAGGCAGTAAAGCGTGTGCCAGTGATCTATGGCACCATCAAAATCGGCATTTGCGCTTGAGATTTCGGTCATTATGGGTGATTTTACAAATAGAAAAAAAGACTTGTATCTAATGTGCCGAGCTGCTAATGGTTACATCACAGCAGCGCTATGTCTGTATCAGGAACGCTTTCCGAGTAGACGCATACCGAACTACAAAATGTTTCAACTATTAAATAAACAGCTGTGTGAAAATTGTTCATTAACCACTAGTATTGCTGGAAGGGGTAGATCGAGGATTGTACGACAAACAAACTCAGAAAAAGTTATCTTAGATAATGTAGACGAAACACCCGGCAAAAGTACAAGGTCCGTAGCATGTTGTCTACATATCAGTCAATCAACTGTTTGGATGCAATTTCTAAAACTGTTTTAACATTTTCTGTACGGAATCACTGTCAAGCACATTTATTTGCTACAGGTTACCCTTTGTACGAGGATTTGACAACGTATAGTCTGCTTAAAAGGGTCATAGTGGAGCCTAATGTAATACAGCAGCCCAGAACTCCAGAAGTATTAAGATGTCACTGCCGCCAGAAGCATCCGTCAATACCCCATTCGGTCGAGTGTCGCAAAACAAAAAGATTGCACGAATAGGTTCATAACTCAACAAATAACCCATTGCCACGACGAATAGCACGACGAGATATGTTTTTGTGGGCAAAGGAAATCAAACAAAATGACATCCATCGTTGGTTGTTAGAGCAAGGTCGTCGGCTGTGTTATGGAGACACAGTCACACAATGACTCAATAAAAGTTGTACGACATAATGAGCAATTCTAAGGAGGACGCACAAATGCAACGGACGAAAACCAAAGTAGATACTCAAAAGCTTTTTGCATAAAAGAAAACGTTCTACGAATGGATGATATTATCAGGGGCAATAAAAAAGTTGAGCGAGTGAGTGAGAATTTATAAATGTCGCATTATAAAGCAACACGAGAGCTATTGGTGATGGACCTCGTAATGTTGAACCATGCTCAAGTGACGAGGACGACACCTTAAATGCACCTACCCTCCTAACTCCCAAACTACACCAACGTGAGGACCAATGGCATCAAGACTCGAACCCACAACTCGGCAAAGCCGAACAAGAGTCCGTAATCACTAGGCTTCAGTGGCCCCTCTTGATATATGGAAATAAAACATAACATAATTGTACATACGTTGTTCGATGTTCTCCCAGTTAATGGTGAGGTAATCATCTCTGTCTGATCTATTGTGTTCGTGTTCGAAACCCAAAGCATGGAGAAATTCGTGAACAACAGTTCCGAAATAATGACACCCGTTCCCCAGAGATAACTTTTGTTCGCCATTGCCCAGCATACCCCAGAAGGACCAGCATCTGAAAATAATAGAACACAGCACTTATATAACACAAATATTATGCTTCAAGATCTTTTTATGATTTACGTATCAAAAAGCTCTTGATTTTTGTTATAAAAGTAGCTTGTATATTACTTTATAGTTGAATATAAGCTAAAAAATTATCTTAATAAATTTTTATTGAGCATGAAATTCTGGATGTTTCAAAAACTGTTTCTGAATATTGAAAACTAAAGTGTAAAGCTGTATATATATTTTTGATCATGTATCAAACATCAACCTAAGCTTAACTCCAATAATATAAAATGAGATATACATTCACATCGGAAAGTTAAGCATGGAGTGGTAAAATGTAAAAATATGGACAAGTACACTGCTCTTATCGACACGAAATACTGCGAATATATGCGAGTTTTATGTTTATTCATAAAACAAAGCAAAAAATTACAGACAGCGATAAAAAAAAAAAATTAAAGTTTCATAAATTATAAATTGACGTCATATTTGCGTCATAAGCAAAATGATGTTTAAATGCAAAACAAATAACAAAAATCGACATTAATAGGGTATATGAGCAACCTTCAATTTCATACAATCTGTACAGCGTGTGATTATGCTTGTTATGAGGTGATAAATCACTGCAGTCCAGCAGTCACCGTTCCTCCTGTAGAACAGTTTCTAAATGTCTGAGAGTGGCTTGATGAGGAAAACGACAACATACAGCACGGCCAAGAACAACCCAAAGATCTTTTAATTGAATTAAGGTCCGGCAAGTAAGACGGCACTCACTAAGCGCAATCCTCTCACTCTCCAGAAAGTCGTCAACGATGACAGCTCTATGGGGACGAGCATTATTGCCCATTAAAACGAACGAAGGGCCAACTGCTGCAGCGTACAGTTTCACAATGGGGTCTAGGACTTCATCTGTGTAGATACCGTAAAGCCGTCACAGAACCACGCTGGTAGATGTGCAGGTCGATGCGATATCCCAATGAAATACCTGCCTCACAAAATGATACTTCCATCCGGAATGCGTGATGTTCGGTGATGTTCTTGGGCCCATTGCGTGTGCCTAGTCCCTTCCAGACTCAACCATCGGATTGTAAGGCAACCATCGTTGCCCCAATCAGACACACTCCAATTCACATGCTGGCGTCACTACTTTAAGGTATCCGACTACGTTCGGAACCGTGATTTTAAAAAAGCACATAAATGGATAATTTTCATGATATTTAGTGTCACTTAGATTACAATACATGTATAAAATTGTTTTAAGAACATTTTGACAAAAAAAAATTATTTAAATATAATATTTTGGCAAAAAATTAACTTAGAATAATATTTTTTCAAAATGTTCTACTTTTATGAAAAATGCTTCTATTATAATAATATTTTGCCTGTATATATCTCAGACCTCTTTACAGAGGCTCAACTATGATTTTTGAAAAATTCACATTATTTTCAGAGTTACAACCAACTGAAATAATTATAGGCGTTTTTTTTCTTAAAATTGCTCCCCTCTGTTGTCATAAAATATGGATAAACCCACTTCTAAGTTATATATTTCAAAAATTCTAATTGAGCCTCTGAACAGAGGTCTGATCTATATACAGACAAAATATTATTATAATAGAAGCATTTTTCACAAAAGGAGAACATTTTGAAAAAAAATTATTCTAAGTTAATTTTTTGCCAAAATATTGTATTTAAATACTTTTTTTTGTCAAAACGTCCTTAAAACAATTGTATACATGTATTCTAATCTAAGTGACACTAAATATCATGAAAATTATCCATTTATGCACTTTTGCAATATCACGGTTTTGAACGTATTCGGATACCTTAATCACTTCTCGGATTGGATGGATAAAGAAACACAAACTCGTAGTTCCAGAGTGTACAGACCATTAAAGAGTAACCTTCGAAGAACAGTAGTAGCAGATATCGTCTTACTAACAGCCGCTGCAACCATAAATGTCCCGTATGGGGAGGTCGATCTTTCATTCCGCTAGGCTATAAGAGCAATACATCTATTTTCCGTGGGAGTCGTAACACTTGGACGACCGTCTACAGTTCCTCGGACATCTGTTTGGCTGGTTTGGAATTGTTTACATAATTATGAAATGAAGAACGCCGAAAAAATGAGCAACATCTGTAATATAATGTCCTGTTTCAATGCGTCCGACAACCTGGAAGAGCTCAGTATCTTTCATTTGTCTTCTGGAAGCCATGGAAACTCGTCTAGCTTGAAATCAAATCGTAAGAATGCTCTAAACACCTTTCATTAGCACTTACATATGCGACCCCTGTAATCCTTCACAATGCCGGGTTCGAAAACGACTACCTAGTTTGCGTATTTCTCGATGCGAAACTGTGAATGCCTCTAACCAAACATATTTTCATATTTCCTTCTACCTTTGCAGCAAATTACAGTTTCTTTAATTCTGAATGGCTTGTGAAAACTAATATTTTCTTCTCCATGCTTAACTTTTGGAAGTGAGTGTAAATATATCGATAGAAAATGTATTTGTTGGTCAGAGAGATATGATGAACTAAAGCGAATGAATGGCGTGGCAATGTGCAATTTCTTGCTTAAGAAGAAATGAAAATGGGAAGATAATCCAAAAAAGCGGATATTATTTCTGTCAAATTGCAATGTAAGACTTAGTATTGTAGCATGCTTCAAATTATGTGTGTATATAAGCACACACATAAAATCCTCAATATTTTTACAAGTACGAGAGAAATTCGTTTAATATATATGAAACATTCTTCATAGCATGCAGAGTGTACTTATAAAAAGAAAACAATTAAGAGTTTTTTAAATCTAGAATTATAAAATAAAAAAATAGTTGAAAAACTTTAAAATCGAAAATTAAAATAAAATTCTTCTATTTCCGCATTTTGTTAAGTATTATGCTTAGTTAAATGCAAAAAAAAAGTGTTTTTTTTTTTGCAGCATTTTGACCAAAAAATTGACCACTTAAGGGGTTAATCTGTTCTCTAAAACATCCAAAGCCATATCTATTGCAATCATTTCTAATTGGAATATAGAATAATAGTCAGGAAATCTACGTTTAAAATAGTAGCTTCTTCCTTTCCATAGCTTACATAATACAGCAACAATAGGTATATTGTTGGTCACCTCTAGGGCCCCCTGTCTTAAGTATTCCAGATGCTGAATGGACTTTCCAGTGTAAGTCATTAGCTCTGTATGAAAGAATCAGGAAGTGTATCCAAAGGTCTTTTGGATAAACTAATTTCCAAGGCTGCAAAACTTCTTCAATCGTTGATTATTTTGCCAATTTCTCTAGAAATTCGCAGTTCGATGCTGAACTTGAAAAGCAGAAAAGTTTACTACTATACTTTGTTATATAGATTAGGTATACTTCTCAGTCCCAAAGGTTGCAAATCAGCCCTGTGAAGGACTATATTAGTTGGAGTATTGCCAGGTACATCTTAAGGCATGGGTCAACTAGACCCGGGCCCAGGGCCTCATCCTCAGTGGGGGCCTCGTTTTCATTCTTGACTCTGTCTTAATAAGATCATGATCCGCATAATTTTAAAGGTCAAATACTATCCCCATATTTATTCTCCAAAAAGCATGGAATTTCAAACTGCACGTCAACTGGCAAAAGTGGTAAAACTGTATTATGATAACCGTTATCTCTGTATAGGCCTAGACCTAATATCATGAGCAATCAATCATCTTTTGTCAAGTCGGTTTGTGCCTTGGTTTTTGAGATTTGTGAGCCGTGCACCTTTATATGTTTCTAATTACCGTTCGAACGAGTATTTGACAATGTATACTATTGTGTCTAATTTTAAAGATCTCAGGTAGGGCCTATATTTGAGTAGGGTTCCAGGGCCTCAAATATCTTAAGGTATCCGACTACGTTCGGAACCGTGATTTTGCAAAAGTGCGTAAATGGATAATATTTATGATATTTAGTGTCACTTAGATTAGAATACATGTATAAAATTGTTTTAAGGACATTATGACAAAAAAAAATTTATTTAAATACAATATTTTGGCAAAAAATGAACTTAGAATAACCTATTTTCCAAATGTTCTCCTTTTGTAAAAAATGCTTCTATTATAATAATATTTTGTCTGTATATAGCTCAGACCTCTGTACGGAGGCTCAACTAGAATTTTTGAAATGCATAACTCGGAAGTCGGTTTATCCATGTTTTACGAAAACAGAAGGGAGAAATTTTAACAAAATACGCCCGATAATTATTTCAAATGGTTGTAACTCTGAAAATAATTTGAATTTTTCAAAAGTCATAGTTGAGCCTCTCTATTCAGAGATCTGAGCTATATACAGACAAAATATTAATACAATAGAAGCATTTTTTAAAAAGAATTTGAACAAGTTCTAAGTTAATTTTTTGCCAAAATATGTATTTAAATAATTTTTTTTTGTCATCATGTCCTTAAAACAATTGTATACATGTACTCTAATCTAAACGACACTAAATATCATGAACATTATCCATTTATGTGCTTTTTTAAAATCATGGTTCCGAACGTTGTCGGATACCTTAAGATTTCTCAGAACCTAGGGCCTCAAGGAATCTCAAAACATCCCTGAGTATTGCGTCAAAGTCAAGTTTTATTTTTATCTGTTATTTTTTTTACTGAACAGATAAAATAATTCCCGTGCACCATGGTAAGTATGACATGGTGCTTACAGAAGTAAATAAAACATTCTGGTTGCACTTTTTCATAAAAAAAAGTTTGAAAGTTAAAAAAAAAGAAGTAAAAAAAAAGTTGCTCTCTTACCCGTTTCCTTTGAACATCCTGACATAGTCCTTCTCGACCGTTTTCTGTACAAAACGAATACAGGAGTTTTCTTCAATGTGGCGAATAGATTTCATCAAAAGTTCCCAAATGGGATCTGGGAGACGAAACAAAAAGGCATTTCTGAGAAGTTAACACATCTACATCAATTTTTAGAATGTAGTAAAACCAATATTTTACGTGAAATGTTGACGAAAATTAATAATTAGTTAGATGACTTCTGCAAATAATATTATTATAAGAAAATAACTGTGCACGCGTTTTTTTTTAAAGATTATTTTATGAAGTTTTATTTATTACGTTTTCCCCGTGTGTGTGTGAATGATTGTTACATAATAATTGCATCAAAAGAAAATATTTTTTTGGGTACAACTTTACAAAATGACGCCATTTTTCACAATGCATATGATTTAGTAAAAATACATTTATGTATAACTTTTTTACTCCGAGATAAAAAAAAAAAAAGAAATATAGTTGTAGTAGATAATGAAATAAATTGAGGTTTTAGAAAAAGAAATGAACATTAAATAGTTTAAAAAAGGATGTTACTTGCATTTCTGTAATTAAAATTAAATAAAAATTTTGTTTGTTTTGAAATTGAAATTTTTTATTTATTTTTTCTAAAAACTTAAAATGGATTTGCTTAGAACCAGTCTATTTTCAAAGCTTATTATTAATTTAAAGCTAAAAATTAATTTTAGTAATTTTTAAGTTTGTTTAAATTATATTTTTGTATGGTAACTGTAATTTTGTCCTTTATCTTTTTTTTGTTAAGTTGCCAAATTCAGTACATTATAACTATAATTATTTCATTCAATAATTAATCAATCTGCAATCTCGATTCAGTATCATAATAATCTCCATCTATAATATATATAACTATTTAATACTGTTACTAAGCTCTATAATAATTAATCCATTTTAAAATATTATTCATGTAACTCGAAGCCCAGTGGCTCAGTGGTAATGTATCACGCTTCCACGCCACAGGTCCGGGGTTCAAATCCCGGGATGGGCAACGTCGACTCAACCTTTCATTCCTTCAGTGGGTCTATAAATAAGTACCAAGCTTGCTTGGAAATTGAACACTGGGGGTTTCGCGTCCGACTGACCACTTGACCGAAGCATCTGCACATGCACCCCAGCGCCTAAGGTCACGTAAACTGAGACAGGCACAGTAGGCCTTGGCCCTCAAGGGCTGTTGCGCTACTGTGTTCAGTTCAGTTCATATAAATTAACAATACGTTAAAACGATTATTTAAAATATAAAATCATTTAGTACTAATTATGCGTTATTTGTCTTAGGAATAATATATATATATGTATTTTTCTTAAATTAATCTTTATTTCGTTTTTTCCAGGAATCATATACTTACAAAGCGAAGGATCCACTTCATAAGGAATAATCCCATTTGGCCATCGCATTGAATCTCTAGGAACTGCATTCCTGTCCTAAAAAAATCAATTATAGAATATCGATAACTGAATTCATTATCTCCGAAATTATAGCAGATTTCGTACGTTATCTGTAATGCGTAGGAGAAAAGCGACTCGCTCACGAGATTTCCGAAGCTATTAGACCCACATACTTGAAAGTTGGTAAACATGTTTCTTTTGTTGAGTAGAGATCCGCTAAGAACGGGTTTTGAGAAAATCGATCCCAATGGTTGAGGGGGCGTTAAAGACAAATTTCCCATTTTTTGAATTATCACATCTACGTTTAAAATATGAAAAGCGTGTTTCTTTTCTTATGTAGAGATCGGTTAAGAGCAAGGTTTGCACAAATCTAATCCCAAAGGAGAGGAGAGGAAGGAGTTGTAGGGGTGTTATAAAAAATCCTGTTTTTGAACTATTTGACTTACAGACTTAAAATTAAGAAAACATATTCTTTCTCTTGAGTACAAATCTGTTAAGAACAAATCGACTCCCAAGAAAGGATTGTTTGGGGGGCATTACAGATTTAAAAAATTCTCGTTTTTGAATTATTAAATTTACATACTTGAAATTTAGTAATTATTTCCTTCACGTTTTTTATAGTAGAGATTCTCTAAAAACAGCTCACTTTGAGAAAGTCGACTCAGAAAGAGGGATTGCTTGGGTTTAAGGTATCCGACTACGTTCGGAACCGTGATTTTGCAAAAGCGTGTAAATGGATAATATTTATGATATTTAGTGTCACTTAGATTAGAATACATGTATAAAATTGTTTTATATATAAGGACATTATCACAAAAAAAATTATTTAAATACAATATTTTGGCAAAAAATTAACTTAGAATAACCTTTTATCCAAATGTTCTCCTTTTGTAAAAAATGCTTCTATTGTATTAATATTTTGCCTGTATATAGCTCAGACCTCTGTACAGAGGCTCAACTAGAATTTTTGAAACGCATAACTTGGAAGTCGGTTTATCCATGTTTTACGAAAACAGAAGGGAGAAATTTTAAGAAAATACGCCGATAATTATTTCAAAGGGTTGTAACTCTGAAAATAATGTGATTTTTCAAAAATCATAGTTGAGCCTCTGTGCAGAGGTCTGAGCTATATACAGACAGAATATTAATACAATAGAAGCATTTTTTAAAAAAGGAGAACATTTGGAAAAAAGGTTATTCTAAGTTAATTTTTGGCAAAAATATTGTATTTAAATAATGTTTTTTGTCATGATGTCCTTAAAACAATTTTATACATATATTCTAATCTAAGCGACACTAAATATCATGAAAATTATCCATTTATGCGCTTTTTTAAAATCATGGTTCCGAACGTGATCGAATACCTTAAAGGATTAATATACTTATATATTTTAGAAATTCAAGTCCTGTACTTTTTTAAATCAAGAGGTAAAATCTATTGGAATGTTTTTCGTTACATTAAAAGATTAGTGATTAAATTTACTGAAAAATAACTTAAAAACAATATATAGTCATACAATAATGAAAAACCAATCGAAGCGAGGGGGGCGGGGTAATTCGTAGTATAGGTATATTGAGTACTTGAGGTTTAATACCTACCGTGTTATGCGTTACTAGACAATTCTTTAATTACATTTTTTAAAAATCTCATAGAAAGGGTAATTTTATTAGAAACTCATTAACTAATTTAATTAAATGTGGTTTAATTTTATATTGTGTATATCAAAATGAGAATTTCAAAGGAAATCGACGAAATGAAAAGTACGCAAAAATTTTGCAAATGAATATCATTCAGAAATTTATAAGATAGAGATATTAAGTAGATTGAGTAGTAGTACTTTTGAAAGGTAATCATTTTTGTCGTGGTAAGAAAACTGAGATTTGTATTCAATATTGTTTTGATTTAAGTTTGCTTGTAATGGTTTCTTTAATAAATGCACTAGCTGGTATGCCCATTTTTCGCATGTGTGAATTGAAAAATAAAGCAATAGAGTTTGAAGGATAAAGAAATTTTTAATGAGTTAATTCTAAGTGAATAGCAAATTAAACAAAAAAAAAGGTTTTTTTCGAGTATCTCTGCTCAACAAAAAAATCATACTTGCCAAATTTTAAGTCTGTAGTTTCAATAGTTGAAAAAAGGGAACTTTTATCTATAACGCCCCCTTAACCCGTTTGTGGGTAGATTTTTGGAAACCCTTTTCTAAGCTGATCTCTGCTCAGCAAAAGTAGCATGTTTTTCAAATTTCAAATTTGTAGGTTTAATAGTTCATATAAAAAGGAATTTTTGAAATTTTTTTTTCTAAAACACCTTCATAAAACCGCCTTGGGGGTCCATTTTCGTAAAACACACTGTTTAGCGGATCTCTACTCCATGAAAGGAGCATGCCTGAAAAAGTTCAAGTCTAATAGTTCGCAAACGGGAATATTTATTAATAACGCCGCTTTAGCCCCCTCGTAACCCCTTGGGGGTCAAAGAACCTTTTTTTTGCAGCAATTCTCTACTCCACGAAAGGAACATAGTTGCCAAATTTCAAATCTGTAAGCCTAATGGTTCAAAAGCGGGAATATTTGGTGATCATTTTCGTTAAACTCTTAGCGGATCTCTACTCCATGAAAGGAACATGCCTACTAAATTTCATGTCTGTATGTCTAATAGTTCCAGAGGTATCGTGATAAGTGAGTGAGTGGGAATCCTTTTCTCGTTTATGTATATAGATTTTCATGTGGTATTAATTACATAATTCCAATAGTTTCATGCACATTATAAATTTTTATTTAATACTGAATTTTTTGATGGTTTTACTCTCGTGTAAATCAATAATTTAAAATATATAAGCAAAAGTTATACTGTAGTAAATAATATTTCCTTTATATCATTTTCTTTCCATTAATTTTTGACTACCCTTTCTGGTTTATTAAGTACATTATAGCATATACAAATTTATCGCAAAAAAATTATACGAAGGGAATGATATTTAACTAAGTTAAAAAAATATAGATATATTTTAAAGTTATTGAAAGGATGAGACATCTTGGTATTTTAATTACACATTTTATTTTCCACATATAAAGAGACGCTACGAAACACTATAAAAAAATTACACACGAGCAACCATACGCGACATTTGGAACATTACACAAAAGCATTCTTTGTTTGCTCCGTAGATCTCAGCTTTTATAGCTTCCTCAACCGGAAGCTATCACAATTGTTGGGGTTTTTCGATTTATTTAGTAAATTTTAAGAAAAAAAAAGGCTAAAATTAAGAAGGGAAAAATAAACTATTACTACTAAAATGAGAAAAAATGGGTAAAAATTGACAAAAAATTACATAAACGGGACCCGCTCTGTGCCAAAAGTTTATGAACTAATTTTCAATTTTTCAATTCTGATGTGTTGCTATGTTATTTATTTTTGAAATAACATTAAGGATAAGAGATATTTTAGTTTTTACTATCTTTATCTTAGTTATTATATGAAATTGCTTAAAAAAACAGTGATTAAATTCACATAAGGGACTGTAAATTTTGTAATAAAGCAGTGATTTATATAAATCTGAAGATTAAAACACTTCTACTATTATACAAAACATACACAAAAATTTCAGTTAATTATGTTCAAAACTTTTTGAGCAATCGCTGTCCCCGTTTGAGCATTTTCAAAAGCACATTTCGAGTAAAATGCATTATAAAGTATGACATCTTGCTTAAAGTAATGGTATCTGCTTTTTACTAAAATGCAGTTTTTGTTCTAAATAATAAACTTGGTATTTTTTGTTAAATTAATAACATGGCCTATAACGGGGCGAACCTTTTTGGATCTTTTCTTTAAGAAATGTTTAAGGGTGTAGAAGTGCCATCCAATAATTTTGACTTGTCATTATTGAGAAAATAAAACTAAATACTAACAACTCAAAACTCTTTAATTACAACGAAAAAATACAATTTACACAGTATAGTAGTAAATGTTTTATTTATATGTGTAATTCAAATTCAAGTAACATTAGTGTGAATTCTGTGTTTTGGTAGATTAGATGACAAATAACTTGTATTAGGATTGTAAGATGTTACTTTTACCACAGAATGCAAGCTGTATTGGAGTCACCTTCCAAACGGTTTCAAATGAGTCGTTAATGTTATTCGGTCTCTGAAAATAATGACTCGCAGGCATAGGTAGATGAAAATACGGTTAAAATAGTATGAGCTCAGTTTTTTCAAACAGCTAAATGAATCTGGAATCGAATTCCATCTTTCCAAATTAAATGGAATCACATCAAGGTACATAAAAAAACTTGTGCATTTCTGATGATTCTTTGAACTGAAAATCTCGCTGAAAACTGCGACAGATCACTCAAGTTTCTCGTAATACTTCATATTGAACTTTGTTATTTTGAAGTAAAAAATGCAAACCGTTTTGATCGGTGGCATGCCGAAAATATTGTGTCGCGTGCCATCAATGGTACGCGTACCACTGGTTCGACATCCCTGGTCTATAAAATAAAATCATAAAAAATATTTGTCAATTTTCGGCAAAATTTACAATTTTACAATTTAGGGTAATAATATCTGTGATTGGTCAGAATATGTGGATCTTGGAAAATTGCGTCTTGTTTTAAGGTATCCGACTACGTTCGGAACCGTGATTTTGCAAAAGCGTATAAATGAATATTTATGATATTTAGTGTCACTTAGATTAGAAAATGTATATAAAATTGTTTTAAGAATAGTATTACAATAAAAAATTATTTAAGTACAATATTTTGATAAAAAATGAACATAGAATGACCCGTTTTCAAAATATTCTCCTTTGTAAAAAAATGCTTCTATAATAATAATATTTTGCCTGTATATAGCTCAGATCTCTGTACAGAGGCTCAACTAGAAATTTTGAAATATATAACTTAGAAGAGGCTTTATCCATTTTTTACGACAACAGAGGGGAGCAATTTTAAGGAAAAAAAACGCCGATAATTATTTAAATTGGGAGTAACTCTGAAAATAATGTGAATTTTTCAAAAATCTTAGTCGAGACTCTCTGGAGAAGTCTTTACTTTATATAAGCACACACACAAAATATTATTTTTTTAGAAGCATTTTTTATAAAAGGAGAACATTTTGAAAAAAGGTTATTCCAAGTTAATTTTTTGCCAAAATATTGTATTTAAATAATTTTTTTTTGTCAAAATGTCCTTAAAACAATTTTTTACATGCATTCTAATCTAAGTGACACTAAATATCATGAAAACTATCCATTTATACACTTTTTTTAAAATCACGTTTACGAACGTAGTCGGATATCTTAAAAAACGCGAACGTGGCAGTTTTTTAGGAGATAATTTGTGGTTGCTTAACAATATATTTCCCGTTAGGCGAGTTAACTAAAAATGAATTATCACATGAAATTTTAGATGGCTCACGTGACGATTATGTCTTAAATAAAAATTCTTCGAGAGAAAATATAGGCGGAGTGATGAATTATTACATACATTTATGTAGCATATTGTAGTTTTTCAATGCTTATTAGCCTGTGTGTATATATATGTGTGTTTTAATAAAACCGTAACAAATTTTACCTCGTTGGGATCTATTCCCATGATGTCCCCTTCGAAGAGTCCTTCATTTATCATAGGATTTCGGAATTCGGCTTCACATTTGAGTTAATTTAGGTTCACAGGTAGTTGCAGGAAGGAAAATAAAGATAAAAATAAAAAGAATCAAAATACAAGAAATTTAAAGCAATTTTAATTCATCAAATGAAACAGTCATAAATCACTAAATAATACCCGTATGTAGTTGTTTTGAAAAAGAAATTCGAAGTAATTATCCTGACGAAAGATAATAATTTTTTAAAAACAAATAAAAATTTAAAAAATTGCATTTAATGTCTTATTTTTAAATAAAAGGATCCAATTTTATTTTATCGATCAAAACTTATTTAGTTTTAATATGCATTACCGAAATCTTATATTAAATGTTGAGGATTCTATTATACTGATTAAACAATTTAAAAGCTACATATAAATAAATAATTTTAGAGTGTGTGAAAGAGTATAGTAATCTACTGTGTTATATATTACTCAATCATCAATTAATTTTCTTTTTATAAAAAAGTTAATTCAAGTGCTTGAGTATGTATGATGAGTTTTAACGTCTTTTTAATTTAAACATTACTTTAGTATATTTTTTTAAAAAACAAATTTCTTGAATCATTTTTTTTATTTATACAAATTTTAAATTATCATTGAATTTTATTTTCAAAATAACGTTTTTCGATAACTAATATTGTTCTTTAAAACCTATCTTTATGTAGTTTTGATTGATGTTTACTGAAATAGAACAAGGGAAATTATTTTTCAATCTCTTGTAATTAATTCTCACTAATTCGGTTATTTGATTTTTTTGTGGTCTTTATTCAGTTTTGAAAATAATATGTACACTTTTTTTTGTAATCATATTTAAATTTTGCGCTTTTAATATCATGAAAAACGTTCTCAAATCAAGAAGAAAAAAAAAAGAAAAGAAAAGAAAAAACCCATAATTTTGGGGTTAAAAGGGCAAAAAAAAATTTGTTAATATGAAATAACCAAACATTAAATTGCACCTTTTTTTAAAAAAAAGATATTTAATTTTAGATTTAAAAGCTTACATTATTCAATAGTTTCTTCATTTTAAAAATAAACATATAAATAATTTCCTGATACCATAAATTAATTTCAAAATCATTTTTAAAATAACACACAGATAAACAAACTATCAGATGTAGTAGAAGATTTTAAAGTATTTTACCTATTAAAATGATCAAAACCAAATAAAAAAAATTCTCTTGTCAATTCTCAAAAATTCGTTCGAATTGATCGTCTTTATTAAAACGTTCTTATTATGCAATATATTTAAATCATTGCGTCTGGGAAACTCACAACAAAGATATTATGCCAACCTAAAAGAAATTGTGCAGCAATATTTTTTTTATTGTATGAACTATTTTATAAATTAAAATATTTTTAATATGAAAAATTATTCATGGTATATAACTGGAGAAAGTATTTATTTTAGTTGAGAAATGTTACTTTACTAACAAGGTTTAGATACAAATAACTTCAATAATTTTCAAAATGGATCCATAAAATAAACTGCACACTTCAAAAAATCCTTTTAGTATGAATCATGAATGATGTGAAACCAAAGGTGTTAAAAAGTTCAATTTTATACCAAAGAAACCAGAATAAGCTGTAATATATTCCGTAACAGACTTATGTATATATGCTTTAAAAGCTTTGTAAATTCTTCAGAAAAGCCAACAATGCATGAAAACTAAAAATGCGTTAAATTGACATAAGAACGCTTTTATAGTTAACCATTTCTTTGATTTGAGAATCATTTTTAAATTTTTCATAAATTAGCAGTATTTACAATAGACTGGACATCATTATCACATGTTAGAATATACAGTATATATTAAGATTTGTAATTTTTTCTTTTTGTAGCACGATATAAATTTATGTATAGAATTATTTCCTGAAATAATTAGGTCTTACTTATCTGAACAATAAAATAAGCCTACCTGGCTTACTGTAAGCCACTGCCGCCAACAATAATACTAGGATTACTTTCATGTTGCTGACTGTCGAAGCAGGGAAATGCTTGGTTAGAAAATGTGACCTTTTCTTTTATATACTGTATCTTTTTTTATCAAGCCTGATATTCATGGGAATAAATCAGTTCTTTGTACACACCTGCTATTTTTTGATAAAGATACAAGACACATTCGTATGTAAAAGATAATGGGAAAAAATAGTTAATAACAATCAAGTCTAAAAAAATTCACTGTATATGCGCATTAATATTTTTACTACACGACTCTTAAGCTGATAGCGGTTATAAATTTTTAATATGAATCAGTTTTTTTTTTTCATTTAAATTCTATAAAAACCTAATTCTTATGCCTTCTTTTCAAGCACTGTCTATTTTAAGCAGTAAAAAGATATTTAATATAATCCGTTACAAGATCAATAGTGTTTATTTCATCCAGTGAAAAATGCAACTCTCACCAGGTTCGGATACATCCTTTATATTTTTTTAAAAAAAGAATTCGGCAAAGTTTTTAAATTTAGTATGGTTTTAATGAAAATACCAGATTTTTGTGCAGAAATAACCATATAAAGACTGTACAAGCCAAATTATGAACAACAACATCTAAGGAGCGTTCACCAAAATAGGAATAGCGATACGTAACTAACGTTCCTAAAAACACAGTCGAGCTGTAGCTATTGAATCATCACCATCGGAATGAACCTGTCAATGTAAAATAACTTTTGTTGTACTTTCCGTAAATGTCTTAAATGTTTTCTTCATTGCATATCTAAATGTTTTTTTTAATTCCTAGCAGCAGCACTTGATGAATACATCATTCGATGGAGTGAAAACACTGCTCGCAAGCACACAAGGAATAATAACAAACTAGGATCAATAAAACTAAGATTCAAAAACAGAAACATAAATACCATCAGAAAGTCAGTCAGAATGCAGAGATTGTAATCTCTCCGGCCTTCCATTATCTATCATAGATGTTACCAGAGGCAGCAGGGCAAATCTCCAGGTGCTCAGCATTCTCTCGTTAACTTTAACGCGCGGTGGTATCTCTCCGAAATCACAATTTTCTAAAAAAATACCTCTACACGTACAGTGGTATTTGAATGAAACCAATGGCTCTACAGATATCTTTTTTTTCATAAAAGACACTAGATGTCAGCATTATACAAAAAACTCTTCTTTCTGTGAGAAAAATGCATCGTTTTAAAAACCTTTTTTGAACACTTTCAAAAAAGTTTTTTAGCAAAAAATAGATAAATATTCAAAGTAAGTTATGTACATTTTTGCTGCATATGCTGTTCATAGCATAGCTAATTTTTAGAATGATAAATTATAAAAAGAACTGCCTCATAATAAGTCATCTTAGGGGTGGTTCCATAGATATACCACCACGCGTTTAGAACATGAAAAATGTCCGACTTGTAGCACATACGCGTAAGACATATTCCCCCTTGTTTTTCTTTTTTCTGACTCAGACAGTGAAGTAACTGATAATTTATGGGGTTTTGCCATTGCTTTTTGGGAGAGGATTTTGTTTATATTGAAAAGGTGATGTTTTTCTCGAATGGAAATTTTTTCTCATCTCATTTACGTTCTTTTTATACTGAAGAGAGGTCGAATTTTTTGGATGGTGAATATATGTTCTAATATAGCTGATATTGTTTCTTTTAATATTATTTTTGTTTACCTCTTTCACAATTAAATTTACTAATATTTAATCTTTTGAAGATAATTCTTATCAGTATAATTGCATGTTTTAATAATTTAATAATAAAGAAACAAAGAAAAATCTGGCTATTGAAGTTGATTTCGATCTCTTATAGTTACATTGTGTAATATTTAACATTTAAAATGTAATCCTAATACTTAGTATTGTATGTTTTAGTAAATTTATTACAAAATATATAAAGAATAATCTTACAAATCTGATCCAAATCATATATTGTTCATCCGAGAATTATGTCGTAAGTGTGCGGTGGTACTCCTGTGAAACCACTTCCCCCCTCGGGAGGGGAATGTACTGTAATTTTTTTTAAAAGTATTTTCTCTGTTCTTAGGTTCTATACATTGCATTTATTAATTTTATCTTGAAAAATTCAGCGAATTTATTTTTCCGTGCGTCAAAGGGTTAAGGAACTCTCCCTGCACAAAAAATAGTTTGAAGAGGGAAGGACCTTTAGTTATGTAGGTGAGCAGCGTCAATAGTCCCCGGTTTCCAACCTAAAAGCATCAACCGCAGGCCGTCTCGGGGGATCTGGGATCTAATTCCGCATCTACCTCCAAGACCTATCACAAATTTGTTCATTTAAATAAGTTTCTTAAATGTTTTTCACGCTATTTTTAATTACTCAGCTTAACAGAAGAGTTTGAAATTCCTTTTTGAAAGCACCGTAAAACACCAGCGCCCTTTTTAGCTAGAAAATCAGCTCTCTCATTTCCGTAGATATCACAGTGGGAAGGAGCCCATTGTAAAACAACATCCTTTTATAAGGTCAAAAGCAATTCAAGATTCTCTACCACAGTTTTTAATTCTAAAAAGTCTGAAAAATCCAGAGATATGTCACAGCTTGTATTGTAGAAATGGAAGAAGAGGTAACACCATTCTCAAAAGCTTCCTTTCTTGACAATAATAGTCTTCTGTTATATTTCCTAAATCCTTAATTCCATGGGTCAGTTAGACGATTATATCCGTGAAATATTTATCTTAGTCCAATAGTTCAATCCATCCTTTTATAGACATTTTGGTTTATTAGATGACACACACAGAAGACATATATACAGCACAAAGAACATTACGTAACTGATTCTACAAGGTAAACAAAGTATAACTCTCAGATGACTTGCAGCGCCATCTATTCATTTTACATTCAATTTACAACAGCTTCTACTTCACTATCAAAGGGATTTGTGTTGGATCTAAGTTCAAATACCTTAAAAGCTTTTCTTTGTACATCTAAATGTGTCCTATTAAAATATTTTAAAAGATATTGGGATATGGTTGCTTCCCGCAAAACTTGATTTAAGGGTAAAGGGTTTCCATTCATTATTGAAAGGATTTGTATCAATAATTCGCCATTGAAATCGTAAAAGAAGACTTTGTCAAATTATCGGTCGATAGAGTTTTGAAACTCGAGTTTTTCGAAAAAATCCTTTAAGACGAAACTAAAAATTTTTTTATGTAGAGTGTTGATGTGAAGTGGTGTTTTAATACAACATTTATGTCAATTAAATCAAAAAAATTTACGAGTTTAGTAACACGTTGAAGAAGCCTACAAAAGAACAAAGATTCATACAAGATTTAATACTTTATGGAAAAGTTAAAAAAAAAAATTTTTATCAAATCATTTTCTACCAAATAAATTTCATATAGTATTATTATCAAGACATTTTTTAATACGAATTCCTAGTTTATATATCTATTTTATTCACGATACGAAAATACTTGCTCGAATGGAACAAGTCGTAAGAGTTAGAGAAACTTTTTTCCTTATACTTTTTCTAAAATTGAAAAAGAAAAATCCCTTTTTTGCCTGTAAGTTATATGCAAATATTAAAAGGATAAAAACATCTCAACTTTTTAAAACATAAATAAAATAATTATAATAAGATAAATGGCGTCTCTACCCAGAAATTCTGCGAAAATGTGACTTTTCTTATAAAGAATAAACTAAAATAATATTCTCATTCTGCTCAGTATTGATTAATTACAACAAGGATTTAATCAATTAGTACTTGTAATTTTTTCAGTTTACATACAAATTATTCATAGTAAAATTACTGCATTCTGTAAAAAAAATTTATTCTGCAAAATGTCAACAGAGTGGTTTGAGATGATGGAAATTTTATGTTGATCAAAACAGTTAGTTCTTAAAACTGCCACTAGATGACGCTATCTATAGTAAAATACCGGGATGTACAAAAACTGTAAAGAAAGAAGCAGAACTGCCAAAACTCATCTGGACTTTTCCCGCCGAAACCATGAAGAGCCGCCCATAACACTGACGTCATTCCTCTGCCTTTCCTAGTCGACCAATCGGATTGCCTCTACTCAATTCCTAGGAAAAACTGTTTTCCATTCAGGTCAACCACATTGTAGGCGCCATTACGTATCAGATAGGGGAAGAAGGATCAGCTTTGATCCATATCCCTAAGATGTCAATCGAAACTCGGATACAGCAGATTTGCACAGAATGAGCAGGGCCGCTTTTCCGCTTAGGCACGTGCCTAGGGCGCAAAATGTTGAAGGGTGAAAAAAGAGAAAAAAAATAAAAATTACAGCGAACGTACCACCGCCTAGCGAATCGTGAGTGAAAAATTTCTGCCCGCATGAAAGTAGACTGAAATGAGATCGTCTAAGGAAAATAAAAAGCTTTACAATTTGATGTTGCCACGCTCTCAAAATAATACTGCAATGAAAATTGATTACAATGAAAGCAAAAAAAAACATTCGTTTTTCGAAGAAAATCTTCGCTGTACAAGTACAACGACAGTGACTCAACAAAGAAATGTGAAAAGTAAAAGATATTTAAGAGATAAGCGATGAAAAAGATGACAATTAACAAGTTGAAAACAGCTCATACAATAATGTATACTCTATACTGTAATTTACAAAAGGTTGGGTGGTCCGTGATGCCGTAAAGTAAGAAATGAACGAGTGTGGCTAAACCATACCGCTATTCTTTCCTTACGACTGTCAGTCCTTAACACAGTGCGTCCATAAATGGTGGATAATGAAAACACTATTTAAACAGCGAAGACAAAGAAAAAAAAGAGTAAGAAAGTTAAGGGAAAATCATTCCCGAAACAAAACAGGAAAAGTAAGAATTGAAGGAGGAAAGGGGATTCTCTGGAAATAGGGGAGCTATTGAAGTGCCTAGGGAGCCGGGGAGGTTAAAAACGGCCTTGAGAATGAGACATGTGCTAAAAAGTTGCAATAAACCGAAGTCATATTAGTTTCCATGCTAAGAAAAGTTACATTGATACTCAAGTGCGTGTTATACTAGTGAAAACTGTTTTACCGAAAAGTTGATTTTTCTTTACCGAAGCCTTAAGAAAATTTCGGTCTTTGATGGTTTACTATAAGGCCCAATCACCAACCAAGGTCACTCGCCAAAAACGTGGTTATGAAATTTGAAGCGAGGGGAACGATTACTGTCCGTTCATCCATTATGTTTATTGTACAATGAAAATCTTTTATGTTGGAGAACAGGTAGTGTATGTTGTAATGACATAAGTGGAGGAAGATAGCATGCCAAGTATCATGAGCAGCTCTGAATTTTAGCATATTGCAGAAATTGTTGACCAACCTCGTGGCACTACTCACAAGATTCTTCAAAAGGAGTTTTGCAGCTACACCCATACATCATGCGCAGCAGTGGCGTAACTGAGACTATTAGGGACTCTGCAAAGTCAGGGTTTGGGCCCCAAGCCGGATGACCTTACAAAGGGTACATACTTGGCGTTAGTCAGGCTTTGGGCCCCTTCCGCAATGCGGGGGTATACGTTACGCCACTGCCATACAGTACTTTTTAACGTGACGCTAATGGACGACTAACCTTTGAGCTGTGGTTTCTTTCGCGATGTGTACTCCAGATTGAGCCGCTATGGAACATAATGTGTAAGGACGAAACCCATTTTTATCTTATGGAACATTTTTTAAGAACACATGTGGCAATATTGAGTAATTATTTCAATATCCAAAATTTCCCTATGTTGTTTCATATAGCACTTATACATAGAATTCAATAATCGGTAGCTTTTGTGTTGCCAAGTGCCATCAACAGATATTCGATATTCTACATTTAAATAAATCACTTGTACTTTTCATTTCGTCCAATGCAAAGTTTATGTTTTCGAGAGTGCAGTATTCAATTACTTCAAACGGATATCATTCTTAATTGCGAAAAGCAAGCTTTGAAGCGAAATTTATCAAGACAAACAAAAATTAAAACAACAACAAACGTTAAAAAACATAAAACATAATTTTTTTTGCGTTTCTCAACATTATAAGCGTCTAAGTTTTTCTTTATCTAAGGCAGATAATTGAGTATGACGAGGTATTTCTTCTCCATCTTTTGTTTCTAAGGTTCTCCGTCCGTTTTTGGAAAATGCGTAACTGTTATACAACATTATGGACTCGTAATCAAAAGGCAAATCGGACCACTTGTATTCGAATGGACGTAGTCTCTCAAACTGTGATCCATTTCCTAAAAAATAATATATTTTCAAATGAAACATTTAAAAAACATAATTGCGAAGAATATTGTTAAAAATAATATGTTTAATTAGACTCCAATCTAATGGAAAGAAAATGTTCTCTGGTATGTGTATTAATTACTTTCTGGATGGTAATAAAATTAAGTTGAATGAATTTATGCAATTCTAGCAGGTATACCCGTTCCTTGCACGGATGAATCGAAAAATATAACAATCGAGACAGAAGGATAAACAAAATTAATGAGGTCAAAATTTAATTAATATTTTGAATAATTTTAAGAAAATTACAAACTAAACTTTAAGAAAAGAGAACGATTTACAAAATAAAATAGAAAATTAAAATAAACAAATAAATCTGAATAACTCGGTATTTCTCACAAGTTTATCTATCAAATAATACATAAATATTATCTAAAACAAATACGTAAATAATATTTTTAAGCCGCTATGGAAAAGCCGCTTCCCGAAAAACCCGTTCTTAGCGGATCTCTACTCAACGAAATAAACATGCCTGCCCAATTTCAAGTCTGCAGGTCTAACAGTTCAAAAATGGGAATGTTTGTCTGTAACGCCCCACCACTCCTCTTGAGATATGATTATTCAAATCCAGTTCTTAGCAGATCTCTACTCAACGGAATAAACATGTATGTCAAATCTCAAATGTATACGTCGAATAGTTCAAAAGCGGGAATTAATGTTCGAAACAGCCCCTCGATTCCCCCTCCTTAGGAGTCAATTTTTCTAAAACTCGTTCGAAAATATAGCGGACCTCCAAAAATCAAGTCCCAAGTTCAATTCCTTAGGGGGTCAAATTTTTTTCAGTCCCCATAGGATTAACATGTTGTGATATGGTCGATCTTTGTCGACCATATCTTGGGTTTTCAGCGTGAAATAGAGGTGTGGGTTCTCGAAATGAATAGACATTTTAGAATTCTTAAAATATGACTTTATTAAGAGTTTAACTTAAATTTCTAATATATTGGACAAACTTATATTAAGTGAGAATAAACCAAAACACGTAGCCGTAGCTAAAACAGATCGCGTAATTTGGATCACTTATCTAAATAATTATATTATCCGCCTACTTTCAATTCTAATAATATTACGAATTCAGATATCAAATAATCTGTCCTACCTTGAATTACGCAACAGTTCAATTACTTTCAGAGAGACAGATCGGCGCGCGTGCAATAGTATACACCTTGTAGTAATGTCTAGGAATCCGCGATTCTTTGGTAGGCCGTCATTTTACACTTCTACCTTTTCCAAACAGAACTTTCTCTAAATTGCCATCCCGCTTACTAAAACTTCTGTTCTTTTAAAGGCTATCTTATTTGCATCTACACTTGCATTTCACGTCTTGGATTTGGGTTGGAAAAGATTTGCCATTAATCTTGGCCGTCAAAGAACCCAGAGGTTATGTTACAGAAAAGAGACGCGTGAGCCCGTCACAATGTGAGCATGATATTTTAGTGCTTAAGCCCACCCCATGCCTACACAATGGGAATAAAGTAGATGACTGGATGTATCTCGACGAGTGGAACAATTGGTTCAAATCTCAAGTCCGAGACTCGAACAGGAGCCAAGATATTGTGAATTTAAACAAATTTAAAAAGTTTAAAACAATTAAAAACCACGGAAGAAGAAGACCTATGAGCATGAAATTATAATAAATAGAAGAGCAGATAGAGAGGGATCGAATGAGTAAGGTCCGAATGGACTGTGAGGCTCGAGTACCGAGATATTGGTCAAAAAGCTGTAGGGGGGAATGCGTTCCAAAAGGTATGGTTTATAACAATAGTTATTACGATCCCCCAAATATCAGTCCCCTAGCACCAAAAAATTGGTATGTTAAAATATTAGATAACGGTGTGCGCGCGCATCGAAAAAATTTACCGGCGAAAGTTGTTTTACAAAAATATCTAATATGGTTAATTTAATCTAAGACAAGGGTCTCCAGCCCCAATGACCTTGCAGGCCACTTCGGAAAGACATTATAATCCCGCGGCCACATATAAAAATATATATCTTCATATTAGATTTAGACCCATTGCAAACATTTATTGGAGTGAAAATTTAAAACAGAGTGAACTATTATTATTGTTTTCATTACTTTTCCTGTTTACAAACATGGATAGTATAATAATTATAATGTAATGATCAAATTATGTTTAATTTATTTAAATAATGAAATATTTTTTTCCCAATTCTTTCACTTAGTTTTTGCAAGTCGATCTCAAATGCATGTATTTGCGCATCGTAATTGATGTTGCAGGTCTTCGTCCTATAAGTTTCAACGCCATTTATGTTTGATAAATTTCGTTTTCGAAAAGAATAATTCACAGGTGTAATTTGAAAAAAAAGGTTACAGGAATCAAGCGCGATGCTGCGGTGTATCGCTGCAATCTAATAGTACGCACTTCTATGCATCTATAAAAACAGAAGCAACGTGATAAAATCAAAACAAGTGTAGGAGGAGTGTGTAAATTCACTATGCAGTTGGGAAAATTAAAAGTTTTCAGTTTAATAATAGCCTTACATTTAAAGGAGACAAAATAGAGGAAAGAAGTGATTTTTGTGTCTATTTGCATTTTTACGTAGTAGGATTCAAAAGTTCCCAGACTGAGTCTATAACTTAAAAAATATTAAACTGCTGAAACACATCCTTCTTTAATATAAGACCCTTGAGTAACAACACACTTTTGTTGCCATGGCTTGTAAAGGTCATCGAAACATTTAGTGGAATCCATTTTTAGCCATGTCCTTCAATTCAACCTGCGATACACTTTTAGCTTCATCTGCAGATTGGTCTTCGTTTAACATGCGGGGAAACAGGCTTTTTTAAAATGTGGAAATGTTGACAACTCTACGCATGTTAGGATCCTTAGTCAGTATTTTTGACAGATGGCGAAGGATACCCCAATTGATTCTGCTATTGTTTGAAGCCTGTTCTTTCGTCCCACCGCCGAAACCTTTTCGAAGTTTTCAGCGGTGCCTGAAGTCTGCAGACGTCCAGAGTGTTCATCGTCTTCGACACCTTCTCCGAAACGTCGATGCCCCTCAAAAACATGGGTTCGTGATGATGTATCACAACCTTACAATGATTCAAAATTCCGTAAGTCACCCTAGCACTTTTTTCCAAATGAACATAAAAATTGTGACGGGCTCACTCGTCTTTTCATTAACATGTCCTTTGGGTTCTTTGGGGCCAGAATTAATGGCAACTCTTTTCCAACCAAACCCAAGAAGTGAAGCGTGAAGGAAAGATGCAAATTAAAAGATGCTTTTAAATATCAGAAGTTAGAGTAAGCGAGGTGGCAATTTGAGGAATGTTATGATGATCAATGTGATTCAAGCGTGAAGAGGTTTTAGAAAGATTAAAGGTCAGCTAACAGAAGTTATTCCTGACATAGAGCCATTAGGTCAAGGTGCATACCATTGCACTCCAGTAAATACGCAACTTCCAGTAGGATTGGACCGGTCGATCGAAATTAAGGTAGGAGTGACTATTTAATATTAGGATCTGTGATAGAATTGAGTTTAGGTGAGTTAGTTCTTGATAGTGGTACGGGTTACGTTATTTCGGTAATATATATATATATATATATATATATATTGTGTGTTTAACCACACCGCGTAGATTCTTTCTCATATATTATTATTATCTAATCTGTTAGATGTTTAAGTTTTAAGATCTTAATAAAGTCAAATTAAGAGCATGGCAGCTTCTGGTTCTTCCATTATTCATACACCTCTAGCTCAAGCTGATAATCAAGGAGAAGGGCACCCGAGAGGGGCGCCCTTACAAAATGAATATCCATTATCCGCTCTACAAACGCAATTTCTTTCAATCGCCAACGACTAAATACATCCACCTACAAAATACAACGCCGTGACGAGCCACCGACCACGTGATTTGGGACAATCTTTTTTTAGAAAAGGGGAAGAATGCAATAACACAGAAATGTTATTGTAGTCGCTCTACACTACAAAAACTTTCTACGTTATAGGGTCAGTCCGGGAACTTTTGAAAACGCCCTCGTGTAGTTAAACAGTGCGACGTTAATATTCACTCACTCACTCACCCGAGAACTTTTGAATCCTATCTCGTATTAATTTTTCTCTTTTTCAGGTAGTTGAGTCTATAACGTCAACGTTAAGTATTAGTCAAAATATGAAAAGTTCTTCATAGGGGCGTACATTAGGACTTGGCATGAGGGCGGCCGACACCCTAGGATCTGTCCTGGTGGCGTAATAACAGACTGCCAAAAAAAATTAATGGGGGGAAAAAGGGAACAGGTGCCTTTGAGTGATCTCACACACGTTAAAAACACTATTAACTTTATTTACATATTTTTATTGGGATGATTTTGACGACTAAATAAGTGGTTATGAAATAAATTTCGATAAAAAATTTCTTAGGTTGAACAATTCTTCGTGATTTGTTTAACTTTGAGAATACTTTTAATGACAACGAGTAGTGCCTTATGATGTATATGTAAACGCTTACCTTTTATGATATTGTTCAAATGAATAGTAATGTACTCGTCTCTATCTGGTCTTCTTTGTTCATGTGGAAAACCAATAGCATGCATTAATTCATGGAGGACTGTTCCAAAATGGTCACAACCTATGCCAAGTGAGATCCTTGGATGTTTACCATTCCCTTTGTGAAAGTAGCATCTGCAAAATTACATGCAGAGTCACATGTCAAAGATTCGTTTTTGAAAAAAAAAATGTCTTTAATAACTCATTGGACAAATTTTCAACGAGTCGTATATACGTTGCTTGGTTCTTACGTACTGTAACGTCGATCAGTTTCTTTAAATCAAAAGACGTCGTCAATGCCGTGATGTGTAGCCAAGAGCGAAAAACCGTTCCCCTTACTGTTCCGAAGCAATAATAAAGATAACAGCTTTTTTGAATTGGCGACGTCTTTTTATTTAGCGAAACTGGTCGATGGTATAATACAGAGGTTCCCAAACATTTTTATCTCGTAGATCCCGTGACAAGTTTTTCGGTTTCGGGTAGACCCCTGCTTACCTAATATGGAATTTTTGCAAATTTACCAATTTAAATGTCTTTTTAACAGCTGGTTTTGATCTACTTACGTACTTTAAACGATTTAAATTTCTGACTGAAGTGAAGTATGATGTTTAAAACTAAAAAAAACAACATGTTAATTAAATTAAAATTTAAATAGTACATAAAATAAATGAGCGACAAACAAATGCTTTTAACGAGAGGAATAAATCAAGTGCTTCAATAACAATTTTTCAACAATTGGAATCAATTGTGTCAGGTTTAACCCTAAATCTCCTCGGTTAGTAGTGTCCAGAGCTTATTCCCCACCCCTTCCTGACGGCCGTGGTAGCCAAGTGGTATAGGTATCAGACCGCCTATTGCCTTGTCATGAGTTCGAGCCCATTACCACTAAAGACCCGCCGTGTAGGGCAGCGATGCACATTAAATCTGTCTAGAGCTGAAACGTCCTCCAGTTGGTGTGGTGTGGTAGTTAGGAGAGGGGATGCCAGCTCAGGTGTCGTCCACGTAACTTGACCATGGTTCGTATACGTGGTCCGTCGCCAAAACCCCCCTTTAGCTGAACGGGTGCGACGTTAATATTCAATCAATCAATCAAACCACCCCTTCCTTTTTTTGTTTGTTTTGGAGATTGGCAACCACGCTGAAACTCCTAGACAACTCCGCAGAAAAAGTAATTAAAAATTTTCATACGATATTCCATAATTCGTGATAAATGACAGGTATATCTTTTTAAAGGCAAAATTGCGGACATGGTCTTTGTTTTTAATAAAATTTATGCTGTCACCTTCTGACTACAAATTAACCTTATTAAAATTAAATAGGTAAAATCTCTATTAAATACACTGCTGGCCACCGTAAAGGCAACACCCTGAAGGAAGCATGCAAATAACATGAAATTTACAACATGCGTTTCGGGGGGAGTATGCAAATGATTAGAATTTCAGGGAGACAAATCACGCGCGCCTGTGGCGCCCCAAAGCGTAGGGTTTGAGATTTCGACGATTTCAAGTTCAGCAATTATGTTTTTCTTGTGGTTTTTAAAAAAAACGATCGGTTATGTCTCGTAGAAAACAGCGATCAGCTTTTGATCAAGTATCCGAGTTCGACAGAGGAAGGATAGTGGCCTACCGAGATTGTGGATTATCTTTCAGGGAAATCGGTAGTCGTGTTGGACGAAACCAAACAACTTTAATGCGGATATGTGATCGTTGGATGCAGGAGGGTATGATAGACCGACGTGGTAGATCGCATCCACCTCAGTACACCACTTCACGTGAGGACAGGCAAATTGTGCGCATGGCAGTGACGGATCGCTCAGTCACATCACGAACCATAGCACAGCACATTGAGTCTGTAACGCATCATTCAGTGTTTGCGCGTACCATTCTACGCCGCTTACAGCAGAGTGGTCTGTCCGCAAGACGTCCATTGTTTGGTCTAACCTTGAAGCAGAACCACAGACGTCTCCACCGCCAATGGTGCGATGAAAGAAGGATGTATGCGGCAGAATGGAATGAAGTCTTTATTGACGAGTCTCGCATCTGTCTGCAACACTACGAAGGTCGGATTCGAGTCTGGAGACACCGTGGAGAGAGGATGCTGAACAGCTGGTTTATGCACCGCCACTTTGGGTTTGGGGGTATGGGAGGTACGGGGAGGTTTTGGGATATCACTCGAATCCCCAGTACGCACGCTGGTATTTAAAAAAGCCAGCGCTACATTCCGAGGTGTTAGAGCCAGTTTTCCTTCCTACCTTCGGGCTTCCATAGCCAATTTCAACAGGATAATGCGCGACCACACGGGCACGCATTGTCAAAGGTTCTTCGTCAATCACCGATTAAATTGCTTCCCGGCCGGCTTTCCCCTCCGGATTTTTACCGATAGAAAACATGTGGTCCATGGTTGCTCAGTGATTGACCCAGATTACACCCCAGCTACCACACCAGATCAACTTTCAACGTGGAGAAGCTGCTTTGGGCTGTTACCCCAAGAACACACCCAAAGGCTCTTTGAATCAATGCCGAGGCGTGTGGAAGCGATGATTCCAACAATGGCGGTACTATGGCAAACTGGCAGGAACCACACTTCACAGAAGTTATAAATTTAATCATTTGATATTTGGTCAACATGTTTCTACAAAATAAATTTTGTTGTGCTATCTCTTGTCTTTCTTGGTGTTGCATTTACGGTGGCCAGCAGTGTAGATAAGATCTGGTTTCCAAGTGACTCAATTTTCTTTTAAAATCATGATTTGATTTAATGAAAGCCACCATCATAGACACCCATTCACACCTCATAGACTCCTAAATTATTTTTTCGTTGACGTGGACCCCTTGCAGGTCATCATGGACCCCTAGGTGTCTATATAGACCACTTTGGGAATCACTGGTATAATACGTCAGTACCAATAGGCTCAATTTATGACGGTCACATGATAAATCACATGTTCACGACTTAATTCAAAACTTTTTAAAAAAAAATTATGCCCGTCAACGTCCTTTCGGACATATGGTGAGACGGAGGGAGAACTTCATTGTGATCTCGAGAGCGAACATGAAGTAGAGAGGGGCAACCAAATAGATGCTCCCCTCTCATTGGCACAGAATTATAGAGAAGGCAGAGCGGAGAATCAGCAAGGTCAATTTTAAATAGATGGGCCTGTAAATAATCATGTCCGGTGATGATTCAAAAACACGCCACTCCCTCCACCCTAGAGAGGACAGAAAGTTGAGCACGTCTCTGGCCATCGAGTAGACAAGACCAAGATTTACCATCAGCCACGTCCCAAATATGAGCCAGCATGAAACACCGTCAGAGGCCGAATGACTCAAGGGTGCTCCAGCGAGTTTCTCCCTGTACAGGCTAAACGACTCACCCATGAACCAGACACTTGGAACGTTATGTAAGCTCAGTTTTTTGGCAATAGATGGCATTCTATGTTTATAAGATTTGAGATATATGGAGATCTGACCTTCTACTCGAAATGGGAGAAATATTACTAACATACACGAGGTTTTTGTTTTATAAACATAAGGGAAAGGGAATGTTTTCGAATTTAGTGCTTTAGACTGCTCGAAATGAACATGTTTTTTTGTTTGTTTTGTGAAGATGGGGATTTATTTTTGCAAAAACAGCGGTATAACCTTTTTTTTTTTCTGGGGCGCTACATGTGTCAGTTATTTCACGCGAGGCGCAACATGAGGTTAAATGGGGGGAGGGGGAGGGGAGAAATGCTTTAAGACCAAGATAACATTGGAAACTTAAAATGTGGAAAATTGATCAAAATATTATAACTCCTGTTTTGCATTTTATAATTATTTTTTATATTTGTCATTTTTGTGTCACTAACACTAAATTAAAAGCATTTAAGAAACACTCCTTCATAATTTCTGTATCATTTAACGGTTTCATATGATTACCAATAATATAGAAAACTTCATAGGATGTCTTTGTTACCGCTGTGATATTACCATTGACAAAACACTTTGTAGCTTTTGCAAAGATTATTCAAGAAAGCCTATTTATCACCTCTTGAAAGAGATCTTCGAGGAAATGTGTCATTGAATGATTCCTGTTTATTGGTATTTTTTGAATACAGTACTTTCATGACAAATCAAACAATTACTGATCCATGTTTGTTTTTCTCTACAAAATAGTCAACCTCTCAAACGTCTTGAAACGATTTACTTTTTTCGAATATTTTTCGATTGCAAGATATGAAAGTTGGTTAAAAATTAGTTTCACAAATAAAATTGTCGCTATTTTGTTATCACTAACCGTAACTGTTCCAAACAGAAAAATAACATCAATTGGTACCCGTACAACACCGACAGCAAAAAGCAAAGATACATTTGATTTCGTGACCAAGAATTTCCCACCAAATTTTTAATGCAGTGTTCTTAAATAAGTAAATTTCTCACAGCAATAGACCATAACCGGGCCACTTAAAAGGTCGGGGGGCCCGGGTTAGTGCTGCGTAAAGCATTTGATTTGGGTTTCAGTCTGTTTTAATGGATTTAATCTGGTAGAAAAAAATTTTCCTTTTTTTTCTTATTTTTTACAAAGGTCGACTTTACAAATGCTGAAAATAAAATTTTTAAAACTTGTCTAAACGAAAGTGGCTGAAGTAAAAAAAAGTAATTTTATTACGAAATTTATAAAGCATATGCCGTTCGTATAAAAACAAAAAAAATATTGAGCAACGCGTTTATATTTCGGTATTTTTATGGATTTGGGCTAATTACACACAAAACCCACCGGCCTGTGAGTGACACTCGCGACGGAAACCTCCCGCCCTAGCGGTACGCACGCTTTTGCGTCCTTCGTCCCGAAAGGGTTAAGAGCGGATATTCTTTTCTGGTGATTTTTATCCCTGATAAGTCATTTGGCCTTTCTAAGAGGAATCGGTAGACAACGTGGATGTACCGTCGAAGCCTCTTTAGCCAACTTGTCGGCCATGAATGCCGCAAAGGGAAGGGATCCATTGAAGAATGACCTCTCTTCCAGTGCTTGAGAAAGCAAAATTCCACACACACTCCTTCTTTATAGACGGTCCTCTCACTAGTCGACGAAGGGTTCAAACAGGAACGTACACAATAAAGCACCACAACCAATCAACTTAACTCGGACTGACACCAGTTCCCAACATGTCGCAGAAGAGTCCCAATTAACAACACCTAATAGCACAACTCGTAACTACAAAGAATGCGAGGGCAAAAGTTGGATTCTGGTTATTTTTGTGTCCCCCCTCATATATATTTTGGATTCTTTTCATTATCAAAATTTAATGATGATAATACTTTTTTACATTGCCTATTACGAATTTTAAATATGGAAATATACTTACCCATTCAGTCTTGAGAACGTCAAGAATGGTTCTTCATTAGTTCTTTCAATGAACTGAATACGAGAATATTTCTCGATTGTTCGCATGGCTCTTTCTATACGGTCTCGATTGAAATCTGTAAAATGATGCGAAAAATTGACAAATTTATTTCAAACACTAAATTGTTCTCAAAATGAAGAAGTGGGATTATTCAATGTCAAAATAGAACTTATTATAAAAACAAGTAATATAAATAAAATTAAGTCAATTTTTTATCTTAGGTCAACAAAGAAAATTTTTATTTTAGTTACTTTTTATTAAATAATTACAATGTACTACGTGTATGTTTTATATGTGAATGTTTTTTTTACATTTGGGGAAAAACATCTATAATATTATAGAAAAAGGACCAACTTATCTACATATCAACAGATTCGATGTTAAAATCTGAATTTAGTCAAAAACAGCTAGAAAATTTTAGTCTGCAAACTCATGTTAAGTACACAGGATTACTCACACACCTGTAAACATTTTAATGCATTTAAGTGAAGAATATTTCACAACGTGAAAAGCTACAAAAGGGAAAAAAATGCAAACAAATTAAGCGTAGAATATGAAATGCGACTGCAGATAATTTCAATAGAACTATATTTCGACAGTTTGTGTAGAAAAAAAACAAACACATATCACAGTTACTAAGGAGTTATTGTAAGGAGTAGGGGGGTGTGTGAACTTAGATAAAAAATTAATATTTTTTTTGAGTGTTATATTAAGGTTTTCCGATCTTGGAAAACCTTTTTTAAAAAGGTGTAAATGGTTTAAAAATTTATGATATTTAAATCATTAGATTAGAAAAAACATGTATAAAATTTTTTTTAAAAAACTTTATGAAAAAAAAAATTATTTAAATAAATATTTTTGGAAAAAATTATTAAAATTTCCTTTTTTCCAAATGTTCTCCTTTTGAAAAAAAAATGCTTCTATTGTATTAAATATTTTTTCCTGTAAACCCCCTCCAACCTCTGTACAGAGGTTCAACTAAAATTTTTTAAATGCATTAACCGGGAAATTTGGGTCCATGTTTTACGAAAACAAAAAAAAAAATTTTTAAGAAAAATAGCCGATAATTATTTCAAAGGGTTGTAACTCTGAAAAAAAATGTGAATTTTTCAAAAAAATTTATAGTTGAGGGCTCTGTCAGTGGTCTGGGGCTCATTTCAGGAAAAATATTAATACAATAGGGAAAAAATTTTTTAAAAAGAACATTTGGAAAAAAAGGGTTTTTCTAAGTTAATTTTTGCCAAAAAAATTGTACTTAAATAATTTTTTTTTCCATAATGTCCCCAAAAATTTTATACATGTATTCTAATCTAATTCCCCTTTTAAAAATCATGACAATTTTCCCTTTAGGCCCCTTCTTTAAAAACACGGTTCCGGGCGTAATCCAAAATCCTTTAAAATTTTTTTTAATAGCAAATACAATATAAAGGCCTTTTTTTTTTTCTTTTTTATAAAATGATAATACGTATATCTACTTTAAATATATTAAGGTATCCCGAACACGGGTTTAAAATTACCAAATTCAGGGGAAGGAAAATGTTTTTTTTTTTTTTATTTTTTTTGAATAGAGAGCTATCTTTTTTGCTTTTTCAAAACATACTTTTTTTTTTTTTCTACCCAAACCCAGAGGCCAAATTACAATCAATTTTATTAAGTTAGAAAAAACCCGGGAAATGGGTCTTTTTTATCTACTATGTGACATTTTCGCGTTTTTTTAACATTTAAACCCCAAGTTCTTTTACGGCCACGATTAATGGCAAAACTTTTCCCAACCCCAAAACCAAAAGAAGAGAAACGGATCGAATATGCAAATGAGATATACTTTAAAAAAGGGTAGAAGGTTTGGTGAGATAGAACGACAAACCTAGAGATAACTTTTTTAAATTGGTTTTGGGAAAAAATGTTAGACGTCCCACAGCTCTGGGAAGGGAAAGGGTACGCTCATCGCAATTGAATATAATAAAAGGGTTAAAAAAAGCCTGGGGTCTTCTCACCCACAATTAACAAAAATAAATTTCTTCAACCTAGGGAAAGGGAAAGGGGACTCTATAAAAGGTAATATTTTGTATAGGAAGTTAGATTAGACAGTTAAATTATTATAATTAAGATAATGATCTAGTTTTGGATCTGACTTGAATATTAAAGTTTTAATTGGTGGCTTATTCTCACTTTAAGAAAGTTGTTATTTAGAATTAAGTAATTTAAGTTATTCTTAATAAAAGTTGTGTTACTAGAAGTGGGCATTTAAAATGTTCAAAATCTATCATGGCGAGTCTGATCTCAAAACATTACGAATGTATTTCTATATAACTTTTTAAACCTGATATTTATGTTATTTTCTAGAGAATGTACTAAAATATTTCTAATTTTATGAATACTTTATGAGTTATGGTTTGTTATTTAAATAATGGTCTCATGAAGAATGTGACTTTTCTTATAATGTTTACTCAATCAGCTCTAAAATTTTAAAATTTCAATAAAAATTTAAATTTTAGTACATTTTCTAGATAAATGCATATAATTTGTTTTAGTAATACTTTTACTGATATAAGTTTATTATTTTTTTCTCTAATTGCTTTGAAGTTTTATATAAATATTGCTAAAATTTTAATTATAATTGCGATTTTTATGAAATTTAGGCAATTTATTTTAATAATTGTTAAATAGTGGTATTATTGATATTGAGTTCTAAAAAAGCATTTATAATGCTTAAATATGCTATTTTGTCAAAAAATACTCCGAACGTGTTCGGAAACCGATACATTCTCTTAAGTGGGGAATAGGGTTTCCCGAAAACACTTAATATTTCTAAAGGGCCGTTCAACGTACACGTTTAAAGAAATTTTTTCGTCCAACATGCAATTTGTTTTAGTTGCTACAGAAATGGTTTTTTGAAAAACCCTTTTTTGTTTGTGAGCTTAAAAATTGTTCCAAAAAAAAGTTGCTTAAAATTTTGTGGGTTTTTTGGCCCCCCATGTCTAAAAACAAGATGGCGGTTCGGTTTCATTAAACATCAGATATGCCGTAGATATTTTAATGCTGTATAATATTTTAACGGCATAAATTTTTTAAAAACGGATGGTGCTCAAATTTTTTTATGCCCATCAAAAAAAAGTGCGAAATGAAAAAATTTTTTGGGTTTTTTTTCCGAAGCAGAAAAACCCATAATTTTCTAGATGCGCGGTTGACGTCAGAGAGCGTTTTGTCTACGAAAATTTCCCCAAGATTAGCCAAAAGGGACAAAAAAGTTGAAAAAAATGTACGTGGGATACGGCCTTTATTTCGTGAGTTGAAACAGTTTAAGACCACCACTGGCGTATCTGGTCCAGGGGCCTATTAAAAATTCCCAGGGGCTCTTTGGGCCTCCCTTTTGTTTTTTGTTGTTTTTGGGGCCCTTTAGTTGGGGGGTCCGTATCCTGATACGGTTGATCGCGGAAAAATAAACCCTTGAAAACCCCCTGGTCTAGTGGAATCGAAAAGTTCGAACGTGCGCAATTGGGGTTCGATTGAAATACCATTGGTCTGGGGCTCAACGTCTTGACCACCATTCGACTACCGAGGATAGATATATTTTTAAAACATTTAGAGAAAAATAAATAAATGAATGAAAGTAAGACGCGAGTTGGGGATAGATATATACTTTTCATGAGGGAATATAAATTCGTTAGGTTATTAGAGTTAATTAATTTTTTTAAAAAATTACCTAGGAAATCCATCTCATATGGGATGATCCCATCTTTCCACAACAGTCGTCTTCGTACATGTCTTTTTTTGTAAAAAATATAAAAATTTTTTATAATTTTTAGAAATTTTTTTCCCTTTTATTTTCACTACAGAAAAAATTTGCAGAATCAAGAATTGCCAAAGACAAGCATCTGTTTTAATGAAATGTAATTAGCTACTTAAAAGGAGTCCTCTCAACGCAATAAATGTTAAAAAATACTAAAATGCATGCTTTACTTACACAAAGATTACTTTGACTTTTTACCATACCTCCGATACCTAAAATTTATTCCCTTTTTAGCAGTTTTTATGTGACAGGCTCACGCGTTTTCAAAATTCCCCTTTTGGGGTTTTTTTGGGGCCAAAAAAGGAAAATTCTTTACCAAAACCAGAACAAAAATGAACATGCAAATTAAAAACCCTTTTAAATAGCAAGTTTAACGTAAGCGTATGACTTATTGGGAAGTGATTATGTAGTCTGGTTTAAGCGCGTAAACGGAAGAGAAAAAACCCGTCGTTGAGTGTGAACTATCCGTGACAGAACGATCAAGTCAAGGTGGACCCAATTCCACGCGAGTTAATAAAAGATATTGGGGCAGGGATTGCGGTTAAAAAGATTAAGGTAGGAAATTCTATATCCATTAGAAACTGTGAAAAACGGGGTTGGGAACAAAAGGGGAAAGTTAAATATGGGGTTAAAGATCGCGTTTATTTGGAAATACGTATTGTGTTTTTCCCCCCAGTCCGCTAAGTTATAATATAAATTTTTCATTGTTAAATTTTAAAGTTTTTATAAATATTTTAATAAAAGACATTTAAGATCATGACAACCCTGGTTCTTCATTCAATCCCACCTCATAGATCCCAGGTTAACTTAAAGTGGGGATACCCACGGGGAAAATTCACACTTAACATAAAATTAAATTTCTTATTTTTTTTTCCCTTCATTTTAATACCAGAGAACATGTCTTCTTAAGAAAGTTTGAAATTTCCCCCAAAATTTTTTTTCAAGTTAGAAAGGTAAAATTTTTTCATAAAGCTGTTTCAAAACATTTTTTCTCACTACACCTAAAAAAAGTTTTTCGTGATGCAGTAATAAATTTATTATGTAATATCGAAACAATGCCAACGTTCAAGATAACTAGAGGGGCCGTGGATAGCCCGGTTTTAGGTGGGCTCCCCCTTCCACCCAAAAAACCCCCAGTACAAGGGCACGTGCTCGTTAAATCAGTGGGTCTGGTCTTGTGGGCTGAATCACGAGTGCAGGGACTGGGGAAAATTTCCCCCTCCATCCCATGGCAAAATTTTGGGGGGAGATAGGGGGTGTCGTAATCGTCCCTTCGGGGAATTTCCCTTTAATTTTACGTCCCTGTATGAGGCTCAAGTCCTAGGGGCCCAAAGACAGGCGTACTTTGCCCCCTTTCTTGCCACAATGAATTTCGTGGGCCCCCCACCGACAGGTATTAGCCACTAATCAACAAGATAACTAGCCAAGTTGGCCCCCGATTTTTTCAGTCGAAACCTGCTTTTTTGCTTCGTTTCTTTTAATGTCGACAATTAAAGAGAAAAAAGAAAAATTTTGCGAAAAAAGAACAAATAAATAGATCAAAACCGTATGCACCCCCTTTCACGAAAAATCTGAAAGGAAAAATGTCTTATTTTTGAAGTTTTATAAGGGACGACATTTTAAAAAATAGTATTCCCAAAAATAACTCTTTTTGTTCATAAGGGTTCGTATTTCTTTTAAAAAAAGGGATTTTATTGGTAGAAGAATTTTTCCTGCTCTCCTTTTTCTATTTTTAAAGTATGATTTTTTATACCCGGCATAACGCAACCCTTCCCCATCTTATTTTTTTTGTTAAAGCGCATTATGCACCGGTTTACTTTAAAAAATACGTAAATTTAAGTTTTTAAAATTTTAGTAATGAATAGAACAGTTGTATAATTTAAAAAAGGGGGACGTGTACCCCCCCCTATTTTTTTAAAAATAAAAAAAAAAAACCAAAATTTTTTTCTCTCTCCGGTAATATTTGGTTTCGAAAAGAAAGGGTGAAAAGTTTTTTTAGAATGAATTCACAAAACACAAGTATGATAAATGTTGCTTTCATTTAAAAAATTAACATTTTGTTTTTTTTTTTCGTGACGGATTATATCCTTTTTTCCAACTAATCCCCTTGGGGGTCTTTGGGCTATAATTTCCGTTATTCCAACCAACCCTTCGGAAGAAAAATCGTGTTGTAAATTAACACGATAAATAGGGGGGTTTTTTAGCTTGAGGAAGAGAAGGAGAAGATATATTCGAACCAGGTGAGATTTACTGAAGGTCTAATATTAGAATTATAGTGATTTGATTCTTATTAGAAGAAAACTTTAAAGTTACGATTCTCACTATGATTGAATTGATTAGAT
>BMAV01014010.1:0-10095 GCA_019973955.1 Trichonephila inaurata madagascariensis
TTTTTTCCTTTTAGTAAACTCGGATAGTAACTAATATTAAAACTAAATGCTTTTACTCCTGTAAAAAATTAAAAACTCAAAACCTACATATTTTGTTTTGTTTCGTTTCATTGTATTTAATAATAAAATAAAAAAAATGTAATGAGTTTTTGCAATATTTTTCAAAAAAATGTGTAAGGGAAGTGGTTAAAGGGTTAAAGAGAAGGAGAGATTTATGGTTCTAAGTAATAAGACAGGGGAAAAGTTTCTACTGTTTATCAAAAAATATATATACAGTCGAACCTCCATATAACGAACCTCTATATTGCGAATTTTCTACATAGTGTTTTCTGGAACAAGAGCATTTCACGATTTTCTTCATAAAATAACCTCCCTATAGCGAAGTGCATTTTCTATACAACAAACTTTTTTTCTTGTGATTGGATTTTTTTCTCTTTATTTTCAAAGTAGTTCCGGACATTTTAAGTTATTCTCTCTTAACGCATTTTATAGTTCTCATAAATCTTGAACTGCTTTTTTTGGTGTTTAGCTCACCGAGAGCAATAGAATTCTGGAGTTTCATCCAAGAAGTACTACTTTTCACTAGAAACATCTTCGATATCCCCTTTCACTCTCGTGAATTGTATCGTGTCCCGTGTCCTTGACCTAATTTCCGTTTATTTGTAGTGTTGATCAGTTGTACTGGTAACTTCGTTTCTGATAGCTCGTAAGTGCTTGAGCATGAAATTTTTTTAATTCTTCAGGAAGTAGATAAAGGCGTCAAAAAGGACATGGCTTACAAACAGCTTATCAACTATTATAAGAAATCGAGATAAGCTTCAAAAATTATGATTCATCGAATTCTTGTTCAAAACGTAGAAGAACATGTGTCTATGAAGATTTCGACGAGGCAGTTTTGAAGTGGATACACACAATGCAAGATAAAAATGTTCCAATTTCTGAACCTTTCGTAATAGAGAAAGCTTTTCCATTTGTGAAGGTATTGGGATAAGACCAATTTCTACGTAGCAATGGATGACTAGAAAAATTTAAGAAAAGACACGGAAAATTGCGCCTGAAAGGATTTTTGGTGCATTGCAAAGATATGAAACGTATTATGAAACAAAGTACTTTTTCAAACAAAAAAACTCAAACAAAATTAACATGTTTTATGCGTAATTAAATTTAAGGACGCATGTGGTGATGTAAGTTTAAAAAGTCTTGTTATAAAATAATGTACGCTTAAAATTACTTGTATGCTTTAAATTAGAAAATGTCCTTAAAGCTCATTAATTTTAAAATAAAATGATTTTCTTTTTGAAAATACAGTGTATTCCTCAACATTCTTTTTTCTCTTTTTCTTTCTTTCTTTTTTTTTTTCGATGGGTAAGATATATAAAATAAATAGATACTAATTTACAAAAAGGAGTGAGTAATTACTTTTTTAAAATATATGGTGTTTGGGAACAAAAATTTTGCTTTATGTGGTTCATAAAGCATATGAAGATTAACCTCACATAGTGAATTTTCCATGTAACGAACTTTTTTTCGGTATTAGGGACTTCACCATACAGAGTCCCACTAATGACGCACACAAAGGGGGTGTCATAGGGCCCCCATAGCCCTTGATTTTTTTCGATTGGTTGTAATCCTATGTATATATTACGTAAAATTTAATTATGTGTTTGTTATTAATAATTAATTTTATTGATTAATGCTAATTTTTTATTCAATAATTAATTTTGTATTGTTTTTGTTCCCGAAAAACGACAAAATCAAAAGAATATGTTGGGCAGCATATTGGAGCATGATACCAGAAGGGTGGACTTTCGACCCTGGACCTCCCCTTGAAAAATTCTTGTGTGCGCTACTGGTCCGACTGTATATATATATATTGTGACGTCTTCGTTTGGGGGTGGAACCTCACCCATCTATTCATCTAAGTTTTATGGCCCCAAACAGACGTTGGGTGACAAGAGCCGTGCCAGGGGTCATTGTTTATTGTCTGGTCTGGGACCAACGCAGACATCGAGTCTGAATTTACAATAACCAAAGAGTGCCGGTGACAATAGGTTGACGTAGGGAAGCCTGTATGAAAGATTTCCAGAGAATGGGGCTATAAGGCCCAGGTGGTGTGATGAATAGGAGTTTCAGAAATTGGATGAGAATTATGGCGCCCAGATTCCAGACAGACGAAGAATGTGTTTGTGTTGCCGCACAAATGGGAGACGAATATGGCGGGACGAGGGCGGACCTTTTGGCCGCCAATGAGGAAGACGAGGGGAGTGTTGTGGACCCGCTCCTGGTGTTTTAAAAGGGTTGATTTTGAGAAGGGGACGGAGGGAAAAAACTTGGAGATTGAGCCCTGCAGTGAGACAGATGGAGCCCCGGATGGAATCAAGAGATGGAGCCCTGGAGTGGGGTGAGAGGAAGCCCTGGATGGAGTAAACTGGAGAGAGGCCCGGAAGAAAGAGATTGAGGGAGTGCCTTTCGGAATAAAGATCGAACTCCCAGTGAAAGAGACTGTCCGCCCAGCTTCGCATATTTGGTGGACTTTTTTAGTAACATATGAAGCTGGTAAATACTGTTTTAATTTTAAAATGAAGGCTGTGACAAATTTTCTTGTGTGCTAACTTCTCACGACGTTACAATATATATATATATATATATGTAATAATAACAAAAATTCTTCCGTTTTAGATTTCTTTGAGGTCAAAGAAAAATTTCGTTGAATTATCGAGTGCTTGTTTTAAAATTTATTTCATTTTATAATTAAATATACATATTTGCTATGTGCTTTATAATTTTACACATTTTTAAAAATTTCATTTACAAAAATAAGTGCTTAGTAATTGAGTTCGATGACAAGCACTATTTATGTATGCCTCACAAAATAAAATAGCAGGAACTTGGAACAGTTACTATTAAAAAAAGAGATTAAATTATAGAAGAAAAGACAAAATTGAAATCATAGATTTAATTGTTTTAAAATAAGAAGAGTAAAAAAATATTTTGTTTTTTCTGATTGTATGATTATTTTTTTTATATTAACCAATATTGGGATAAATAATAATAAAAAAGAATAAATAAATAATGCTCATAGTAGTAGGCATTCATGATTTCACTTTGCTCATGATGACTATTTGGATAAAATGCATGAAAGTAAAACAAAATATTAACGTCAAATCGCAAAAAATGAAAATAAAGTTTTCAACAATTTTGTAGGGTACACTCATTATAACTACACAACATACATACGACAAGAAATTATTAGATATATTTTAGAGCGAGTAACAATTTATGAATCAATAGCAATAACATTTTTTCTAATAAGAATATACTTAAAAAAAAAAAATGTAATTTAACAGGTCTTAATCTATAAAAAAAAAAAATCTAAAAATACTTTTTTTATATTGCTTAATATGATGATTCAGAAAGGTTTCAGATTGATGATTCAGAAAAAAAAATCAAAATTTACAATAAGCAAATGAACCAAATTTTTTTAATACTGGGAAACAATAAGGCAGGTTGAGTAATGTCTCATTTGGGAAGTGAAGATAGAGTAAAAAACATGATTCATAAAAATAAATTGTAAACTAAAACATTAATCATAGAAGAAATATAAATATCGATGCAGAAATTAAAAAAAAAAAAAAAATTAGGAAACCTGTACTAAGAAGTCTAAAAAAATTGTTGTGGACATAAAAGATATTTTACCAAGTATTATACTTACGAAGTACAATATTTGAAACCATATTGAGATTTTTAAGGTATCCGCGACTACGTTCGGGAAACCGTGATATTGCAAAAACGCATAAATGGATAATTTTCATGATATTTAGTGCCATTAGATTAAAACACATGTATACTTTTTTTAAGGACATTTTGACAAAAAATTTTAAAAACAAATTTCGGGAAAATAACTTAGAATAACATTTTTCCCAAAAGTTCTCCTTTTTTGAAAAAAGCTTCATTATAATAATATTTTTTCCTGTATATAGCTCAACCTCTACAGAGGCTCAACTAAAATTTTTGAAATATATAACTTTGAAGTGGGTTTATCCAAATTTTTCGAAAAAGAAGGGAGAATTTTTAAGAAAAACGCCCATCAAAAAAAAAAAAAAATTTTATATATATATATATATATATATATATATTTGAAGGAACGTGTCGGATTCGGGTTGACTGTTCGGGCCTGATTTTAAAAAAGGATAAAAAATAATTTTTTATGATATTTAGTGTCACTTAGATTAAACTATATGTATAAAATTGTTTTTGAACATTTTGACAAAAAATTTTATTTAAATACAATATCTTTTCAAAAATTAACTTAGAATAATATTTTTTTAAAATGTTCTCCTTTGTGAAAAATGCTTCTATTATAATAATATTTTGCCTGCATATAGCTCAGACCTCTTTTACAGAGGCTCAACTATGATTTTTGAAAAATTCATATTGTTTTAGAGTGCTAAACCAATTGAAATAATTATCGGCGTTTTTTTCTTAAAATTGCTCCCTCTGTTGTCGTAAATATGGATAAACCCACTTCTAAGTTATATATTTCAAAATTTAGTTGAGCCTCTGTAGAGAGGTCTGAGCTATAGACACAGGCAAAATATTATTATAATAGAAGCATTTCTTACAAAAGGAGAACATTTTGAAAAAAAATTATTCTAAGTTAATTTTTTGCCAAAATATTGAATTTAAATAATTTTTTTTGTCAAAATGTCCTTAAAATAATTGTATATGTGTATTCTAATCTAAGTGACACTAAATATCATGAAAATTGTCCATTTATGCGCTTTTGCAAAATCACGGTTCCGAACGTATTTGGATACCTTAAGTATACGAAGACTTTGGTGGCTTAACTTTTAAGCAGTTTTTTGATTATTAATTTTTTCAAATAACAGTTATGCTAGGTTTTAAAAACTCATTATGTTATCCCACTAAGAACAAGTAGCAGATATTGTAAAAAATTACAATTACAATATATTAATTTTTATTAGTTGAAAACATTAAATTTTATGAATATTGCAAGTGTACGAACACTTTGTGGCCCACTGTATTTTTTATAATTGAACCGGAACAAAAAATTCGGTTCGAAGCCTGGCTCTATATGTTTTGAAATCACTTATTCAAGGTATTCCAAAATTAGAAAAAAAAGTGTATTCTTTCAAATCTACAGTTGATAAGTGAATTTGATTTCTTTTAACTAAACAGTATTTCTGATATATGTAGAAGTCTTAATTTTTTCCAGGAGCTTTTTCTTATTTTTAAGGTAACAGTTTCCCCCATAGTATAATGCGCACTCATGCATTTCGATCTTATTTTCTGTGTTCAAATTGTGCGTTTTTACGGTAATTAATTGCTTCTATAATTGTTACGGTTATTTTATTTCAGACGCGTATATGTTTAGTTTGTTGGGGTTAACTGACAAATAAAAATTTTTTTTAAAAAATTTTTACATTTTCGTATAATATTAGTGGGTGTTTCGAAAAATTTAAGCATTTTTATACTTACAACCCCATTGTGCTCATAAAAAAAGAAAAAAATGGGGTACAAAATTTTTTTTTAAAAATACCCCCAAAAACACCCCGTGAATATGAAGATATATATTTTTGAAAATTAACCCCAAATTCCAGGATATTTTAAAAAAAATTTTGGGGACAAATATATATATATTTTTTTTCTAAGGGAAAAATTTTAAAAAAAAAGAAATTTTTCTAAATGATTCGTTAAATGTTTTTGCTACGTATTGTTTTTTTTGATTATCTCTAATCGTCGCTGCAAAAAAAGTGAATAATTATTTTAAAACCCCAAAAAATTTTTGGGAAATTATAATTTCAATGGTTAATTTTTATTTTTGCTCAAAAAACGTATAATTTTGCCCCATTTTCGAACAGTAGTTTACAGGGGGAAAAACATACTTTGGGAAAGGAGAAAATTTAGGGCTTCGAGTGACACAACACCGATCAGTAAATTTTAAATGAATCCGAATTCAATTTTAATGACTCTATCTTCATCAAACTTGCCTGTTATAAAACAAACTATTTCTATAACAAACCACTGATGAAGGCATTCAAGTGGTACTTTTATTTCAGGATTTTTGTTTTAAAACCCCCAATGAAGATTTATATGGGGAGCATGTTAGAAAAAAACCCTAAAAAAAATTGTAAACATTGTGAATAAATTTTGTCGATGAAAACTTGAACGAATAAAGGATGTGATGTGGAAGTTAGAACAGTGAGGTGTTTCTTATACAAAAAAGCCATGAATCTTTTTTATAGTATTTTACTAAAAAATAAAAAAAAAATTTAAGCATGAGTTTATTTATATAGTTTAGTTTATAATAGCTAAACTTTTTGGGAAATTTAATTTTAAAATTTAAAAAAAGGGAAAAAGAGTATTAGACGAATTTTTTTTTAAAAAAGTGAATAAAGGTTTTTTCACACATACATAAAAAAAACCCCTAATTACAAAAAAGAAATTAAGCTAATAATTTAAAATATCACTTGCCTTACAAAATTCAATCTGATATAAAACGAATTCATTTAAACTTTTTAAAATTTTAAATTTACAATATATATATATTATAAAAACATACATTTTCTTTATTTATTATTGACAAAAAGGATAAAACTTCAAAAACATGTAATTCATTTTTAAAAGTATTATTAATAAGTAAAATGGATTATTAAAAGCTTATATAACAATTTTTTTATTTTGTAATTAAGTCTCATTTACTAAGCTCAAATATATATTTTTTTTCCACAAAATTAAATCCATTAAAATATTTTGATTTCGGGAATTGAAAAAAGAACAAATTTTTTATTTTAATGAAAATTTCATACGCAAGGAATTAACTATTATCTCAAGACACAGAAGAAAAGACTGCCTGAAAACAATTTCCCAAATGGGGACAAACTTTTATGTTTCAATGAATCACTAGGCATAGAAAATGCTATAACGCCAAACCAGGCAACCAGAATAATGACGTCATTAACATCTACCAATGACAAGCAACCTCTTTTCCTTTGACCGTGCCGAAGAGGAATTGCCCGAGGTGTGAGGAAAAACTCCTTTATTTAACGTCATGCGTTGAAGTTTCCTACTATGTTAACATCAAACGCTATTGTCCGTTAAAATAGCGTCCCTTCAGCCGCAAAACCTATAGGGTGAGATGCAGTCTTTTTTATTTTTCATTTATAAGTTGGCCTTGTTGCAGTTCAATTCAAAATGGTACCCAAAATTCAAGACAATTATAATCTGACATGGTACAAAAGTTTTTCCTAAAATGACAGTTCACAATATCTTTCTTTTTGTAATTTCATTTCTTTTTTCTCACTTTGGAAAAGTCTTTCTCTTTTTTCACATCTAAATTAACATTGTTATCAGTTTTGAAGCTTAGACATTGAATTTCTTCTTTAAACAAGTTAAATGCAATGGGTTTTATAGGTGACAGTTGGTCGAAAAAATAGTCGAGCACCGTGATCCGTTCAAAAAATGATTGAAAATGGAAAACGACCTTTTTTGAAACGAATCATTTCTATCATTTCACACCCCCACAGGATTTTTACTTAAAAAGGTTGGTAATTGCGTTATTTTCTTAATATGTAATTGATATTACTCATGAATGTAATGCATTACTCAATTTTTGTTCGACATCAGATGGGTCAAAGGGAAACTTATATCCAGTCTTGGTGGGTTTTGAAAAAAAAAAAAAAAAAAACAGGGATTGAGACGACAATAAGCCAACTAATTCCAATTTTGGTGTGTGTCATAGATAAAACAGAAAATGACAATCGACTCAACTTTCACCGTGCTTTTAACAGGTGAGTCCAATTTTTGTGTATTATTTGAGTTTTAAAAAAGACGCATAAAAAAGACTTGGTGCATTGATAAACCCGAAAGAGGGACCCGAGTACGACACGATCCCTCAATTTTTGGATTTGAAGATTTTGGCTAAAAACGTTTACCGATAAGACTGCCAAAATCTGAGAATATCACTCCAAATTCTGATAGTCTTAACAAAAGTCGTTTAGCATGCATCCGTTGCCATGAAAATTTTTTCTGTTAAGACTGCCAGAGTTAGAATACAATCCAAATACAAACCCAACCATGACAGCAGGGCCGGCGCTAGCAGTTTCGCCGCCCGGGTAAAGAGGTAAAATGCCGTTTAAGGTAAGTGCCGGTAAGAGGTAAATGTTTAAGTTTTGATATTAGCAAAAAAACATTATGATTTTGGACTAAGTTAAAATTAGTTTTGAACAGAAAAAAAAAAAAGTCACTTCAGTTATAACTATAAAATACAGATATTAAAAATACTAAAAAAAAATTATAGAACCACTAAATATTAAACTTTTTAAATTTCATATTAAAAATACACACACACAAAACATTTAAACCGAGAGTTGCTTAAAAAATGTTTTTTTTTATTTTTAATTCTGAGAATTTTCTTATAATTTCTTTAACATTAATTTCTTCAGTCAGTTCATGTTCAATGGCTATTGTTGTCAAGCCGTTTAGCCGATCCTCGGTAGTAGTGGAGCGTAAAAATTTTTTAATAAATTTTAATTTTGAGAAACTCCTTTCTCCACTTGTGTGCCACACTTATTGGGAGATATCCTTAAAACTATACCGAGATTTCGAGCAAAATCCAGGTTCGATATGAATTTTAAAATTTCGATTGGACATTCTTTTTTATTTAGAAAAGCCAAAAACGCTACTATCTCATCTGACAGGTCCAGCGCGTTTATATTTGATAAATTCTCATCAGTTAACATTATTTCTAGATCTTTACAATACTTTAGTTCGTCGTTTTGAGGATTATCTTTTAAATCACAAATATAAATAATGAATGTACTCAAAAGCTCATTAATGTTTTGCATTTTAAATGAACTACTATCGTCCTTTTGTAAGTGACTAAAGGAATTATTTTTATACGAGAGGCAAATAATACTTTTTCATTTGAATAATAATGTCAATCAAAAATGTTTTAAGACGATTACGGTACAATCAAGCTACGAAAACACACATACTTAAATATATTAATCAACATGAAAATATTCTACGAAACCGATGGTATTTATATTTGTGTATGTAAAACGAAAATAAATAAATAAATAAATAAAATAAAAAAAGCACAAATGCAACAAAATAATTTTTTTTTTCACTTTATCTGACGCAATGATTAAAATTCCTGGGCATTAAACCTTAAAAATCTAAAAGAGAATTTGAAAATGAAAATATTGTTACCTTTTCTGTTGTATGACTTTGTCTTGTCTGCATAAGCACAGGAAGCTAAAAGAATTAGTTCAGAAGTCAAATTGACCCAAGATTTCCTCAGTTTTCTTCGAAAAAAGGACTTTTTCTCAGGGTCATTCTGCCCCTTTCTTTTCATTCATAAAACTTGACCGTGCTTTTCATCACTTTTGTTGAGACTGCCTAAATCTATTTCTTTCAATAGTACCCGAATTCACGCATACAAAGTAGTAAAGTTGTAGGAAATTAGTTGAAAGAGAAGGAACCGGATGCCGAAATTCTTCTTTATCGCCCCTCTCCCTTCCCCCTTGGGACCAGCGTTGGGAAACACGGCTTTAAATACTAATGAATATTCGTTAAAAAATACTCTAGTGAGTGAGACTAGAGTGAATATTAACGTCGCACTGTTCAGCTACACGATGGCTTTTGGCGACGGACCACGTAATTTTTGAACCATGGTAATGCGTGGAACCCTGGCTGGAACCTTCTAAGCACCACAACCAACGTAAGAGGGACGTTTTTAGCTTCGACAGATTTAACGTGCACGCGCCCTACACGGGGGTCTTTAGTGTTTGGAACGAACTCATGACATACCTGCCATGGTCCGATACCTTAACACACTGGGCTACCGCAGCCAAAAAAAAAAATACTCTAGGACACCATAAAAAACGTAAATATTTTGCATACAAATTTTTAATATTTTATTCTTCGAATTTTTATTTTGATTCGTATAACCCCCGTAATGGGAACCCCGGGTTCCGTGGAAACATTTTAAACCCCGGTTTATATCAAAGGATTAATGTTTCTCTATTGGGCGTTTTTTAAAACCATTTTAATAAAATTTTTTTTTAAAAA
>BMAV01014011.1:2403-15560 GCA_019973955.1 Trichonephila inaurata madagascariensis
TCTGAGGATCTGAAAAGAACCCATTCTTTTCCAGACTAACAATATCGTGAATTAACCAAAGAAAGATATATTTCTTCGAAACACTTTGCAAATAAAAACTAAGCCGCAGTTTATTCTGAAACAATATATTCAGTAGAAATTCACAAGACTATATAGCTCAGAACTATTTTGATATTTTTTGTATCAAAAGATTCTGCATTATTTAGAGTAGGGGTCTTCAACATTTCACGCTTGAGGGTCAAATGAACAAACACCGTGGGCTACATCAATAAATTCTCTGTGATCCACGGGTCCCACGACTGTCAAAAAATATTATAGTCAGAAAATCTATACTAAGAAAAGGAGGCTTATTTTACAAAACTACAGCTGTGATTCTAAGAAAAGATATGGTGTTTACAGAAATGTATATATCTGTATATAATATATATCTGTAATATATATTATATATATATATATATATATATATATCAGTTTCGAAGAAGTTAAATGGAAGCCAACTTAAACTTTGTGTTTTAAAGATAAGAGTCAGATAAGCATAGTCATACTTTTTTTATACTTAAAATTATTCTATATACAGTAGAATTTTTGAAAAAATCGTCTTTTTCAGAAAATGTTATCTTAATAGATATCAAACACAACAGTGAAATGTTTTAAATATTAAAAATGATAGAAAAATTGTATTTTTTTATGACAAAAAGCAAAGACGACAATTTTTTTTAATTGCCTCAAATTCAAATGAGCAGCAACTAAAATGCCATCAGAGGGCCATTAATTGAAGAACTCTAATTTAGAGCAACATAGATTTTATTTTATATATATATATATATATATATATATATATATATAAGTTAATTCATCTACAATACAGATTATCTAACAGTGGATCGAGGTTACATAGAGGAAAAAAATTATTATTATTTGGAACCTACCTATGTGGAAAAGGTTTTCTCTGGTATGGAGATTCGGAGAAAAATAATTAAAAAGTTAATTTCGAAATTTAATGTTGCAACAAAGGTTTTGGATTTTCGAAAAAAAAATGGAAAAATACCTAATTTTGGGTAGATTATTTAAGAATCAAACTAAGTTTATTTCTATTTTATTTGAATAATTATAAACGATGATAATTGATAAATAGTGACTAATACAATGTATAATGTAATATATTTCATAACCCCAACTATCTCTCTTTTTCCCCGCACAGTCGAGTCAGTCCGAATCAAGCCTTTTTCCTCTTTACCGTACACAGTAAGTTCAGAAGTAGGTTTTTTGTTCGTAAGAACAGCTATTCTAAAGAGCAGCTGTTGAATGTACCTAATATTTTTTTTCTTGTAACTGTTTAGTAAGTATTTTCTCATCGCTAGAAGTGTTAAAAAGCACTAAAATGCCTGTTTTTCTTTAACAAAAACTGCTTCGATTTTTTTTTCTACCATTAAAGCTCAAATATCTAAAATTCCTTCCCCTTTTGGCAATACACTGAATATAAAAAAATATTATATTTTATTTTATTTCTCACTTCATCTATATACCATAAAGCATTTTTTTCTGCATAGGTTAGTCTTTAAATTCTGAAAATAAAAATTCGACCCCCCTTATAATTAAAGTTAAATAACCAACAATATTTGGAAAAAAAATCCTTCATCTTTTCCTTAATAAAAGTACCAGCTTATTTTATTATAAATATAATACCATTAAAATACCATTTATTTTTTTTAAAATAAACTTTAGTAATAAAACTCTCATCTAACGAACTATCCTTCTCCTTCAAAAATGTAATATATTAATCATTAAATTACATAATAGGAAATTCAATAGCCAAATGCAGTAACGAGAGCCAATTGTTAAGTCTGTGAAGACAAAAATATATTTAGCCTATTAAATTTGCTTACATTGCTAAATTTACATAATGGCTACACCGTTCCTTTGGAGAAGGATCAATTTTCTTGATTACAAACTACCTACTAGTTCCCTTAATAATATTTCAATTTGATTCCAAACTGAATAAATTCCATTAAACTTATAACGACTGAGAATATTCAAATAAATAAATGTCGCATTATACATTTGAAATAAGTTTGCATGTTTAATATGTATGTAAGAGCCTAAATCAAATAGGAATAAGGATACTAAAATATACATTTGCTTTAATCAATGTTTGCCAGTTTTCACACATGTTTATTACATTTATTTCTTATAATACGTTACTTCATTACAAGGAACCAATTACAATTACAATATTAAGGAGATTCAGACATTATTTTATATCTAATATATGTTTTTAATTCAATGTTTCTTAAATCTTGATTTAAAATTGACTACTTATATTATGGCTTACTTTTCCTTTTAATATTTTTTTACCATTCATAATTTAAGAATTGTTGTCGTCTTTCCAGCAAAGCAAGCAATATCATTCCCATAACATAAGCAATTGCTGATACAACCTGAGAGTGACATATATTTTTTTAATATTCTTTGCTAAATTTTTAAAGATATTCCATTCTGCTTTGAACAATTAGTGTTAAAAAAATAGAATTTCTTAGATCCATCTCTGATTCAAATCAAACTTACAATATTAAATACCAAAAGCAATTGGTTTGTTAAAAAATCTAGTTAGAAGATTAGCTATTAAAACAATATGAGACTGAAACTAGTTTTGAAACATTTATCATTTCTTCAAAAGATACCACAAAACTTAGTGAATTAAAAAGAAAAAAAAATGATAACCCTATAGAAATTCAGTATAGTCAAACAAAATATTTTCCGGTCTTTGTTGTAATTTTTGATTGAGATTTGAATAAAGCATGCTTCGACTAATGGAAAAAAGAAAAAATCTTAATGTTGTTTAAATAAAATAAAAAAGCGTTTTTGTATATATGTCTCCCCGAATGCAGTGAAAGATATCAAAAGTTTTGTTACAAATCAAATTATTCAAAACTAAATTATATTTTTGACAATTATTTATTTAATTTATTAACTGAAAAGTAGTTTGGAGGAAACATTATGTCAGAGTCATGAGAATTTTTTTTAGTAAAATACACATAAATAATTTATAATTTAATCTAAAACAGCATAGTATCTGTGATAACTATATATATATATATATATATATATATATATATATATGCAATATGAAACTCAAAAAGAATATTAATTACATTTTTATTAACAATGGAATTATTATTTATTATTATTATTATTATTCACTTTCTAATGTTAGTATAAATTTCAAGTGTGCCACAGTGTTAGGGACATTTTGGTCATAAATCTAATGAGTTGTGTGCATTTTATTGAAAAAATTTGCATAATAAGTATCTGTTGTTAATACAATTCAGTGAATTAACATAACAAATGCATAATTTCAAATTATTGTTGTTAATATTCAAAATCATAAATTTAATATTTTCCGAAGAAACAATTTAAACATTTTCAGAGGGTACTTCTTCCTTGTATATACTGTGAGGTATGTTCTTTATAATAATGTTGAAACATAGAAAATATTTATATTTTATGTATGAATTTTAGCATCATATTTTACAACCTCGACGTCAAGTCCCAAGGGACAACAAAGTCGATTCAATGTGCTAGAAATCAAAATTGAAAGTTCAAGTTGAATAAACTCTGTGAGATTTAAAAAAAGTCTATTTTAGTAACTATATGAGATTTTCTGCATTGAAAAGAATAATCAATTTCATTTCATATACCTATAAATCTGTTACCAACAAAGGAGACTTAGTAAACCATGTTTCAAAACATCCATCATTTCTTAAAATAAAAACAGAGATTCAAAAAATAAAGAAGAAAAAGTATTAAACGTGTTTTCCCAATAAAACATACTTCCAAGAATACCGATTTTAATAGTTAAAAAATAATTTTTATAAATGCATTCATAAAACAGATTTTGAGTTACGAAAGCTAAAGAGAAAGGTAGAAACTGCAGATGATACTCATAGAAATTCTGAACAGCAAATGTTTATTTCAAGACGTAATGCATTTTTCTCCATTCAAATGAATTAATTATAATAATACTTAAGTGTTCAATTTAGTTAAATCAACAAAATAACTTTAATTGCAATCTAATTATTGCACGAGTTACAAAAGAGAGAATGTAAGGTTTAACTATAAAATACTTTACTTAAAGAATTTAATTTTAAGAATTTATCGTATCTAAACGATACATTATAGACATTGTTAACCTTTTAGAAATGTGAAAATCTTAAATTATTTATCAAAAATAGTTTCTGTTCGCTATATCTTAATTTATCCTTTTAAAATTATTCTTAATTATAATGCCCATTTGTGTTATTCAATTCCTACTATTAGTTCACATCCTATATATATTTATTTATGTATCTTATTTCTCTTCTTTTCTTGTGTCAATCTTAATGCATCTTTGTACATTGTGTGGATTTAATGAATTGCTGTCTATTAATCCCACACATCGAAGCTACCTGAATGCAATTGTCGACTTACTGCTTAATTTCAAATTATGTGGGGGAAAAAACCATATAAGGATAAAAAATAATCTTTTAAATGATAATTTTTTTGTATTGATATATTGTGATTTATTTTAATTCAGAATTGTCACATTTAATCCTTTAACTTCCGCAGGCGTGTATATCCATCTCGCTCAACTGATGCGTTGCGTACCTAGGACGTATATATACGTATTTTCCAAATACCATTATTTTCTTTGTAGTCTATCAGTAAAAATATTCTAAAGGCTTTGGAATGCAATAAAATGACCTTCACAATGTTTGCGAAGGATTCACTCATTTCAGAGAAAAATTTGCCTATTTGAGCCTATTCTTTACCTCCCAATACTCCACAAGCGCGACTAGATGAAAAACAGTGGAACTGGGGAGCGAATCGCGGTAAGTTTAATCGGCAGTTGTGGGTAGGAAAATTAAGGATTGCTGGAGTGAAAACACACGAAAGAACAAAGATTAAGATGCTTTTAGAGTTAAAATATAAAAAAAAATCTTTTTTTTTATAAATGAAATAGCTTTTTGCATTCATTTTAGCTTTTAGCTACTTTCATCGAACCACTATTAAGGTTATAGAAATTTTTGCATACATTTTATATAGAACTCAGCCCCATTCGTGGAGAAAAAATACAAACAGACGCATTCCTCTGGTATTATATATATGAATTAGTCATCAAACTTATGAAGTCCAAGCTACATAAATTCATAAAACTAAATAACCTAAACAGAGGCATTTTTGTTATAAATAAAGAGAAAAAATAACACATTTTTACTTAAATTTTGCATGCATTAACCTTTTAGAGACGGCAAGTTTAAGAAAAAAATCAATCTTCACGGTTTTTACTTCTCTCGTCTATTTTTTTACCTTGTGAAGTCCAACAATGGCAACAAAATAATACTTTGCCCACATAGTAATCAGAAGGAATCTTTTCTGTTCCAATTGTAATAGGAGAAAGATAAAGAGAGAGAGATTTAAACTCATTTTGTATAGCCTCCCGTTTGTAAAATATTTAAGTTTTTTCCAAATGATTGATGTTGAGGTTTTTGATACACCACATAGCGTTCAGAAGACACTTAAATTGGTAAGGGGCTTTTTGCCATCGAGACTATTGCTTTATACAATATAAACTCTCAGTCCTTTATAAACTGAGTATCGTGAATATATATGCTAATGCAGTGTTTCTCAAACTGTGGGGCAGGGGGGTGCAAGCCGTGAAAGGACGAAAAAAATCTTTTAAAAATTATTATACTGAAAGTAAAGAAACAAATACATTCAGACATAATAAAACATAAAATACTCATTTACAATATAATACATTTATAAATGTATCAGTAGTGCACAATCTATTTTATAATCAACTTAACAACACTAAGTTAAGGACTAGTTTAATAATTACCAGTGACCCTATGGATTTGTCATATATAAAATTATATTCCAACATTAACACTTATCTTGATAATTTGTACGGTTGATAGTTAATCTGTTAAATGCCGATTAAAAATTATGATACTCACTCTCCAATACCCCCGTTTAGCACGTAGGAAACTGTATGCGTTATATTGAGGGGGTGGGTGGTAGAAAAGGAATAAATATAATCAAATCCTCTGAAATAAGTGAATCCTTCATAAACACTATAAAGGTCTTTTTTTTTCTTTCTAAAGCCTTTGGAATAATTTTATGGATAGAAGTTCACAGAAAATATATATACTTTCGGAAAGACGTATACATACGTCTGAGGGCAATAAACACAGTGGCTGAGCGAGACGTTTATATACGTTGGGGGCTTAAGAGGTTTAAGTTGTATTGTGTGTTTAAAGTCATAGTATTACTGCATTCAATACATCGCTATTGTATGCAGGGGGGCGCGATGCAAATTATGATTGAATATTGGGACGCAAACATTTGAAGTTTGAGAAGCACTGTACTAATACAACAATTTCATTGAAAACACAAGTAATATAAAAAATAAATTTTAAGTCAATTCCTATTAAGGTTCGTTCGGACTACGTTCGGAACCGTGATTTTAAAAAAGCGCTAAAATGGATAATTGTCATGATATTTAGTGTCACTAAGATTAGAATACATGTATAAAATTGTTTTAAGGACATTTTTTGCCAAAAAAATTATTTAAATGCAATATTTTGGCAAAAAATTAACTTAAAATAATCTTTATTCCAAATGTTCGCCTTTTGTGAAAAATGCTTCTATTATAATAATATTTTGCCTGTATATAGCTCAGACATCTCTACAGAGGCTCAACTAGAATTTTTGAAAAATTCACATTATTTTGAGAGTTACCACCAATTGAAATAATTATCGGCGTTTTTTTCTTAAAATTGCTCCCCTCTGTTGTCGTAAAATATGGATAAACCCACTTCTAAGTTATATATTTCAAAAATTCTAGTTGAGCCTCTGTACAGAGGTCTGAGATATATACAGGCAAAATATTATTATAATAGAAATATTTTTCACTAAAGGAGAGCATTTGGAAAAAAATTATTCTAAGTTAATTTTTTGCCGAAATATTGTATCTAAATAATTGTTTTTGTCAAAATGTATTTAAAACAATTTTATACTTGTATTCTAATCTGTGGCACTAAATATCATGAAAATTATCCATTTATGCGCTTTTTTAAAATCACTGTTCCGAACGTAGTCGGATATCTTAATATCGACAAAGAAAATTTTTATTTTAATTTTTTTTTTTATGAAATAGTTACAATTAATACAAATATGTATATACATATGGCAGAATCACAATATTAAGTGACATAAAAGAAAGCGATTTTCCTTGCAATTCTCCATTTTCCTTTCTATACAGTGTGTTGGACTATTTTTTTGTTTGTTGCTATTTATTCATTCATTAAATTTAATTATTCTATCAAAATAGTACAAAAAAAATAAATGGCATTCTCAGAAATTAGGTCAACCCATGTGGGATTCAAACCCACGACCCTTTTGGATCAGAAGTCGTGCAAACTACCCATTGCACTACAGGGAAACAACAAAAAAAATAATCGAGTTTCCTTTTATTTCCATGTTGGTCTATTATTTTTGTTTGATAATATTAATTCATTTTTTAAATTTATTTAATGAATTAATATTTGAAAAAACTGTATTAACAACGAGTGTCATCCAATGCAAGTTTAAAAAAATGTATTTGAGCTTGAATGGATGAATAGAAAGTATTTTATTAACGATTGAAAATCTGAACTATTTATATATAAATATAGGGAGAGAGTAAACTAATAATAGAGAGAGAGAGAGGAGTTGAAAAATAGATATTAATCATAAAATTTTGTAATGATAACAAAAATGAATACATTTCAAAATAATGCCTTAGGTATAATTTTGATTGTACACTTAAACAGAGTTTCTATGGTTTAGTCTAGGGATCGGCAATTTATGGCATGTGTGTCACAGGTGGCACGTAATACAATTCTCAGTGACACAAAATTTACCACAAATTGGTCAATTTTTGATTGAATGGAAGTTGATAAATTTGTAATGGACCTTATTTGATAAACAACAGAATTATGGACATTTACAAAATTCTGGAAAACTCTGAAACATAATTCTAAAGATAAATTTATAGCTATTTTGTAAATTATTGAATGTCATTGCTTTTGGATTTAATAGTTTGAGGAGACAAAATTGCATGTACCCTGCTTTTCATTTTTGGTTCCACATATCAAAGTAAAAAATATTTCCTCTTGTGAAAAATATTTCGCGTTCGTAAAGAAATTGTTTAACAGCTGAATGTTCAAAATCGTGTTAAATTGAAAGTCACAAATTATACTGCAGTATATTTGTATCACAATTATACTGATTTTGTGATATGAAAGTAGAGCGGTGCAGACACTAGGATCGCATTAAAAAATTTTTATTTATCTTTTTATTTAACTATAATGAAGGGAAATACTTCTATAATATGTTATCTATTTCTTATTTTTTTAAATATGTTTAAAAATGCATAATATATGTACAAATTCTTTTTTATATTTGTTGAAGAAATAATTATATTTTATACCATTTATTTTTAAGATAAGAAATATCTTTAAATAATGCACAATTAATACATAATAAAACTGTTAATATACACATATTGTTAACCTCTGTTCTCTAACTCCGCATACATAATCGTGGGATTCGAATTGTCATATTGGTAGATTGAAGCTGAATCATATTGGTGGATTGGTTTGGCACGGCACAGATAACAGGTTGCCAAACCCTGCTTTAGCCAATTAATAGTACTCTATTTTGGAGCTCAAAATGAGACAAACGGGTTCTCGTACAACCCATCAGAAGTCAGATAAATCTAAATTAAAAACTAGTTTACTAAAATGTCATTTTTATACTTCAAATTCGGAAATTAAATTAGCTTTTAATGACATATATGATAATTTTTTTTGTTTGTTTGCTTGAGGATTACAAAACATCTTATAACACACTTCAATGTAGTTGATAGTTTAACTGATAATTGCTTTTCTAACAAAAAGACAATGAAAAAGTAAACGATTTTTTTATGTATAACTATGAATTACTCTCTTTTAAGAAGTTTATAAGAATAATAATTATCATTGCTCATTTTATATAAAAAGAAAATGCAAATTGGAGTAATTAGCAGCTTACTGATGAACGAAATAGTTAAAAATTTATTCACTAATTAAAGAGCGTGTTATTCAAATTGTATTAAAGTAAAAATTATATCTTGCATGTAATAAACATTATATCTTCCGCCAAAGTAAGACTAATTAAAAACATTTATAAAATGTTACATAAGATAGTAAAAACAATCCAGGCTTCAGCCAAATATTCAAAAAAAATTACAGTAAATTTCGGCGTATAACACATACCTATACTTTAGAGATGCAATTTTTAATTTTCAGCTACATTTGCCGTGTATCGCACACACACTTTTTACAAAGAAACTTAGAATGCACGTACGCAATGTTTGTTTGTTATGAAGTCCTTTATTCAATGTATTATTGCAGGCTTTTGAAAAAATTATATACTTCTAGAAATACAACCCTTTAAGTTCATAAGAAATGACTTTTCTTTTAAATAAACAGTATTTCGATAAAAATAGAAGTCTAATTTTTTTTCATTCTCATCTTTTTGTATTTTTTTTAGCTCTCATTTTTATACCCACCATGTAATATGCACCCGTAAATTTTAATCTTATTTTTTGTGTTAAAAGTGCTCGCTATACGCTGAATTTTACGGTAAGTTTTAAAATGTAATATACATTGAGAAAAGTATTCAGAATATATTTACTACTAAAGAATTTGAATGTCATTCCCACGCACAAAAATAAAAATTTCTAGAGCAAAAACAAAGCATTAAGTTCCATTAAAATAATACATGTAAAAAAAACTATCACTTTTTGCTGAAGATTAAAATCTCAATCCATTACAACGCAGTACATTTTGACTCACAAGGGAAAATAGATTCATTAAACTTTAATTCTAATCTTAAACGCTTTCGAAATAAATTAAGATACATGCGTACTTAAACTTATTTCCCCTAAAACACATTTAAAGAGCAAAATAAATTAAGCTTTGAATAGATTGAAGTATGTTCACACCAAACCAAACAGGGAATGAAAAACGGTTTAAGTAGATTCAGAAATAAATTCTTTAAACAAAAAAATGACTGAAATATTCCATTTTCTCACTTCTCGTTAAAAACTTAGAAATTCATTAAAGAAGAGGGCAAAAACAAAAAAGAAAAAAAAAGATATATTTCGATTAGAAAAACAGGAATAATTCTGAAGTAAATAATTGTAAAAGGATGTTTTTAGATGAAAGTTATTTAAAACTTCTAGCTTCGCATATCACAAGAAATAAATTATTTTAAAAAGACGTGTAGTTTGTCTTTTACATTTTAAAAAAAGGAAACATTTTATTTGCAAATGTGGCCCAGAATGCTCGTGTGATTCTTCTTAAAGCTTTTGATTAAGGTTATTGCGGGTTCTATCAGTGAGTCTTCCACTAATTCTCTTGGGGAAACTAATCTTTAACTGTGATTTGAGTATAAAAACCGCTTTCCGAAGTGATAACTTGGTTTTATGCTATTGTAAATGCTATTTAAACCTTAACAATGGGTGTACTACGTTACTTATGAAAGTTAAGTGGAGTAGGAAACCTCTATACCGACAATGTTAAAATAAATTTTTTGGTTTTTTACAATAACCTCATTTTAGTATATATTAGCCATCATTATAAATATATCATAAAAAATTTACATACCTGAGAACAGTAGTTTCTGACAGAAAAGGTATATCGCAAATCAGTGAGACTTCTAATCGGCTAGGAAAAAAAAAATAAGACTCAATTTACAATAAAAGATACATGTTTTGGTTTATGTCAGTCGTTCAACTTTTAATCAAAAACGAAGTACTTTGTTTACATTTTTCACCATTCAAATGTGGGCGTGGCCCTCTATTTCAACTATTATTTTAAAATAGGTTTTAAGGGCTTCTAATTACCCTAGAGGTTAAAGTAAGGTATTTTTAGAAAGGTTAAAATCTATACAATTTGAAAATGTAAAAATCTTAAATTGTCAAAAAAATAAGATTTTTGCTTTTTGACACCTCTTAATAGTGGAATGGATTTGTGAATAGAGAGTTGTACAAAATAAAGTATATAAGTGTTCAAACTTAGCGTCCATTCAGAGCAGTGGGAGGAATACAAAAGTTGATTTGAAAAAAAAAAGTGATTGTTCCCAAATTTTTTGAATAAGTTGTAAATTGCTCATAAAGAAATAAACCCTAAATAAAAGTAATTATTTTTAAAACTATGTCTGCTTCTTCCCCAAACCCTCTTACACCTACAACTTCCGGGTTGCAACAATGTATAAGTTAATTTGTCAATTATATTAATGCTACTTTTCCGGGATTAATCAACAGAGTCGCTATAAATAATAATTTTATAATATATTTTTAAGGATATTTTGCAAAAATAAGTTGACATTTTAAGAGATTTTTATTTAAAAATATGAAATTTTCATTGCAAATCGAAATAAATTATTTTATTATTTACTTAATAATATTATTATTTATTTTAATATTATTATTAATATTATTTTATAACTTTACCATCGGAATGAAATACAAAATAACAGCTGGTCTTATTCAAAGTACATTTATTTTTTAGTATAATCTTCATGTGTACACTTTTGTAATCATTTCTGGAGTTGTGATACATCTTCGTCTACCTACCACTATATGGATTATTTTTTAAACGATGTCGACCAAATTTTTTGTTGTTCCACTTTCCAACAGCAAAATATAAAACACAGTGGTTTAATGGAGAATATTAGAGTTCCCTACCAAATTAGGTTTTGGTCCCCAAGCCCGATCTTACAAAGAGTACGTACTTGGCCTCAGTCAGGCCTTGGGCACCCTAGACGAATATCCTCTCCCTGCGATACGAGGGCTGTGGTGGTGCACGTTACGCCATTGATGAAGCAGCATAGTTCCCCAGTGTGTTCTGAAATTCGGTATGAATTTCATTTGCTTGCTTACCTTTCTTTACGAAATGCTTTATCTAAACGTCAATGTAGGTGTGTTTTTCATATATTCATATACCGCTGCACGATTAAGACAATAGAACTGCTTCCGTACAATGGGTCTTCACTCAAAGCACTAGTTTTGGCCACGATAGTCCAGTAGTCCTAGTCAAAGTAATGGACTCGAGGCTAGCGTGTCATAAGTTTGCGCCTTTTTGCCGCTAAAAACTCGGCGTGTAGGGGGGGGGGGGACACATTAAATCTGTCCAGACTCAAGATCTGTCCAGATGGTTTTTTTTTTTTATCGAACCACGGTTCAAAATTACGAGGTATGTTGCTATTAGCCTTTACAGTGCGAAATTAATACAACTATACCTCATTCTATCAAATCACTAATTAGCCACGTATTTATTTATGTTTGATTATTCTGTAGGAACTGATTGTACCAGTAGTGACGTCTGTGGGTAATTCTAAAATTTCTCAACTTTATGTCTTATGTGGAGACTTATGAACAACACTGAACAGTTGTACAGCCGTAACTAGTTTTGAGATCATTTATTATGTTAATTATTACATTGTATTTTTATATGCTCATACATGCTTTTACAAATACACTGGTGTGCAAAACTTAAGCAACAGGTGGGTTTATTGCCATAACTTCACGAAAAATCATCTGAGAGACATGAAATTCTGAAATGAGGGAGAGTATTATGTACGTAAAGGATGACGAAAGCATCGGCGCTGAAAAAGGAATACAACGCATACGGTATGGAATCAAGCTTTATTGAACGCATGGTATCGTGACTCATGATTATCTATCCAACAGGAAGAACAACAAGAAGATGTTCCTTAATATGGTATATGCCCTCCCCTTACTACAATGGTTGCTTTGCACCGTCTCCGCATACTCAGAACCAGCTGGTGCAACATTTCTTGAGGTAGGAGTGTCCATTCCTCAATAAACATCTGTTTGAGTTGTTGGTTGTACTCCGGATGATGTGAGCGTGTGGCAATACGTCTCCCCAAAGCATCCCACACATGTTCGAAGGGATTTAAATCTGGGGAGCACGCTGGCCAATCCATTCGAGTGATATCTTCACTTTCCAGCAGCTCCTCAACAGCAAGAGTGCGATGTGGCAGTGCATTGTCATCCATAAAGATGA
>BMAV01014011.1:17547-37646 GCA_019973955.1 Trichonephila inaurata madagascariensis
ATATATATATATATATATATATATATATATATATATATATATATATCGTGTTCCATGTTTGCGTAGAAGGGTGGAAAGATCAACCGGATACTATTAGCTCCCCTAACAATAACAATTAAACAATAGTATAGAGAAGCTAAAATCGCCACTTTTGTGTTTCTAAAAGCTGTGATTGTTTACCGATGCCCGATATAATTTTTATGCATGTGTAAATAAGATTTTCTACAAATACTGGCAAAATACATCATTTCTCTTTAATATTTATGAATAACTTAGTTTAAATGCTACCTATTGCCATTAATTAATATCAATTAATCGCCTTTTTTCAAGGCAATGAAAACGAATATTTTTAAACAGACAGTCCGGGGCAAGATCACGACCTGAAGCACGTAGTAAGACGACAAGCTCGTCATCTAGCCCCGTGTTTTGGAATTTATTTAACTAACTACGTTTTTTCCATTTTATTAAACCCTGTAAACGATTGTTTGTCCGTTTGACCTTGCGCTTCTATCTCCTTTGAGGCTAAGGAGTGCATTGGATCGGAGAATGTGTCTTTCGAAAGGGGCCGACCAGTGGAAGAAATTTTTGCCATCCGCTTAGCAACCCTCCACCAACTAGCCCCCTAAAGAAAAACCCCCTGAGGCTCAAAAAAAATGAAATGCCTCAATATCTTTGATTCTAACAGTGAGATTCCTTCATGACCAGTACCGTTCGATTTGGTTTCGCTTTGGCAACACTTTCCAAAGTTACAGGCTACACCCGCAATGAAAGTGGGTTTCAAAATATAGAATAATAGTGGTAATCCTCAGACCGTGGTAGTAGAAACCAACATATAAACCATCCAGACGAACCAGAACTTAGGGAAAATGCTGATTCCAATGCACCAAAGAAGCCTGTTAGTGTTTTTTATTTCAAACTATTGCCTCAACAATATGAGAAAAAAAGAAAAAGCAAAAAATTTATTTCAAGCATTCTTACAAGCACAGCAATCAAGAAATATTAGAACAAAGGGAAAAGCAGAAGAAAAAACAGAACACACTTTAAGAAAACAGGAAAGAGAAGCTATTGAAGCTAAAAAGGGATTAAAAAAATCAAACTAAGTTCTTGTAGGCCTAAGTCTATAAAATGCAGGCCAAACAGTCCAGTTGCATCAACTTCAAAGGATGGAGTTATAAGATGTCATGCTTATGAAGAGGAATATTGTGACTCTCCAACAGAAGAATGGATCTAGTTTTGTAAATGCCGAGTAGTGGCATGAGGAGTGATCCAATTATGAAAATGGCACTTTTACTTGTGACTATTGTTAGCTACATAGCTAAACACTTCAACATTACGTTACAAAGCATTACGCTTAGTTTGATACTTTGCAAGATGTAAAAACACAGTTATCATTTGTTAAACCATGTAACATATTCAAAAGATAGAATACATTCATGGGCAAAAAATTATCGCACCAAGAAATAATTGCGGGATCGTGATGAAACCTGGCATGAAGGTACATGTCGGAGAAATATGCAAATGATTAGAAATACAGCATTATTGTGCATTACGCATAGACGGTAGAGGGCGTTTAAAGTCATTCTCCGTGGAGTATAAAACAGGTAACCAAAGCTTGTTTGAGTGTGCTGAATCGTTTACAAAGAGAGAGCTGAGGTATACATGCCATTAAACCAGTGTTTTCAATCTGTGAGGCGCGACCCCTCACACTGGCGTGATAACTCTACGAGAAGGGTGCGAGTATATTAAAAAGTCGAAGACTAAAGATTACTTTAAAAAATGTATCAATTTACTAAACGTAAACAAAATATATTCTGACGTAATAAAAAATAAAATACACCTTTGTACTGATTTAATACACTTGAAAATGTATCAGTACTGCACAAATTATTGTTAAATTAATTATAAAATACAAAGTTAAGAACCAGTTTAATAATTAACAGTGTTACCACACATGGACTTGTCATATATGAAAGTAAATATATATATATAAAAATTAACACTTATCGTGATATTTTTTTCGGTTTATAATTAATCCCTTAACTGCGGATTAAAAGTTTCGCAATTAGCTCTCCAATGCCACTTTTTCCAAGGAGGTGCGCGTATGTGATGCTTTTTCTTTTGGGGTGAGGGAGAGAAAACGAATAAGTAAGTAAGTCCTCTGAAATAAGTGACTCCTTCTCAAAAACTGTCAAGATCTTTTTATTACATTCCAAAGCTTTCGGAATAATTTTATTAATAGCAGAACACAAAAAAGATCGTACTTCGAAAAAACGTATACGTGGGTTCGGGGCAATTAACACTTCGGTTTAGTGAGACGTTTATATACGTTGGTAGATCTTAAAAGGGGAAAGTCGTGTTGTAGATTTACCATCAAAGTATAGTATTATTGAATTCAATACATTGTTATTGAATGGAGGCGGGGGGGGGCGATGAAAATTATCATTGAATATTGGGTCGCACATATTGAAAGATTGAGAAGCACTGCGTTTTCGAAGACACATAAGCAGCTGTCCCAGTTTGAGAGAAAAGAATCATCGGTATGATGGAAGCTGGGTGGTTCTCTAGGAGAGTAACTCGTCAATTAGGCCACTCTGATTATGTTGTGAGGAGGTGTTGGAACCAGTGGATCCCAGAGATGTCATTTACACGAAGACCAGGATCAGGACGCCCTCGATAGACCAGTCGTCGGGAAGACCGCCACATCGTAAGAAATGCACGCGTACAGACAACTGCTGCATCGGCCGCCATCCAGACACAAATAACACATTGATTAGGGGCCCCTGTGTCTTCTCGAACCATACGAAGGCGCCTGGCGGTAGGACATTTTTGATCGCGGCGCCCATTACGTGAAGTGCATTGACGCCTCCTTTGGAGTGGTGCCGCACACGGGGAAACTGGACTGCAGCAGAATGGAACCTGGTCGTCTTTAGCGACGAATCGGGATTTAATCTCAGCAGTGATGACAATCGTGTTCGTGTGGGGAAACACCATGGTGAACGTCTCAATCCTGCATTTGCTTTACAGCGACACACTGCTGCCACAGCTGGTGTGACGGTATGGGGTGTCATTGCCCACAATACACGATCACCCCTAGTATTGATCCATGGCACCATGAGAGCCCAGCGGTATTTCCATGATATTCTTCAACCACAAGTGTTGCCACTCATGCAACGGCTCCCAGGAGCCATTTTCAACAAGACAATGCTCGGCCTCACACGGCAAGGGTATCACAAGACTGTCTCCGCACTGTTACTACCTCTCCTTGGCGTGTTCAATCCCCAGATTTGTATCAGATCGAGCATATCTAGCATCAATTGGGACGGCGAGTTGGGCATCCCACGAGTTTGAATGGACTCGAAGCAAGGTTACAGCAAATAAGGAATGAAATGTCTCAAGACATCATAAAGAACTTGTATGCCTAAATGCTCGATCGTATCGCATCGTGCATTCGCGATACTGGGGGTGCAAGAGGGTATTAAATCCATTGTTCTTTTGCCTTTTTGTCTGAAATAAATGATCCTTTTCTTTGATTTTCTAATCATTTACTTATATCAAAGTAATCATTAAGTATATAATGTTTCATTTCATTTTGACGACTCCTTCTTGCTGAGCTAATTTTTTTGTCCATGGGTGTATGTTCAACATTATTCAGTGTTGTCATATTGCCCCAGCATTGGGGCAAGATTACAATTTGTTAAGGCTAAGAAAAAATAATCTTATTCTTTGTTTTTTTTATTTGAAAAATTAAATGGTAATATATTTAATACTACAAAAGACTACTCTAACGCTTCATGTATTTTTTTTTATCCTTAAAAATAAATTAATACACACAAAAAAAATGGTTAACATAGTCATCTTGCCCCGGTCTTCCCTATATATATATATATATATATATATATTCCAAATCCACAGAAGATACATAAATTAATCATAATTACTACATGTTTTTTATTTAATCAACAAAAATAATTTGCTCTGAAATTTTATTTAAATTTCTTTGAATATTTAAATATATTATGAAAACTGAAACTGCTCCTTTTTAGTTTCTTTTTAAGGAAATTATCATAAAGAACAACAGAAAAAAAATAGAGTTCTATGAAATACCTTGAAAATAATCAGAACAAGTTATTGAAATATATTTTTTAGTTTAACAATTCAAAAATACTCACAACTTAAAATGCGAAAAAACATTAAACATTTCCTTTTCTAGCTTAAACTGTAAAAGAACTTCAGTGAAAAAAACTGTTTAATATAAATCTTACTTTTCCTACAATTTGATCCAAATGAGATTAATCCCAGACGATTAAGTTACTTTATAAGTTTTATTATGATAGCATGCAAAATATCTCAAATTATGAAAGCATTATTTAGAATCTCCAATGCATAAAAGTCAAAAATAAAGTTTTTTTTTTCTTAATTTTCCTTTATTTAAATGAGTTTTGTTTCAATTGATTCATCTAAGTATTCATTTAAAATATACAATGCAATAAATATACTTTAATTTTTATTCTATGGCAGATAAAAATGGTTTATCAAACAAACCAAGAAACGTTTAAAAATAATATAAATGTACAAGACAAGATTAGAACCAAATAGCGCAAAGTTATTAAATTAAATGAAATATCTTTGCAAATAGTACCATTTTTATTCATTCCCAGTTTGTATAGATCCAAAATTAGAAATTCCTCTATGAATGGTAGATTTTATCTTGTTAAATATTGATCTTTCTGTGCCAACTCTAACTGTCGTCTCAATCAATAATTTGAGTTACTTTTTCCTTTGAAACATTTCTTTTAGTTCTGAAATTGCGCTCCAAGGTTTTACTACCTCTTCTGGAGGCTTTATTCATTTTTGAACGTTTTTGAAAAGGATTTGCATAGCTATTGGTAAATATATAACCTTTTTCAGCAACTCAATTTCAATACATCTACTGTACTATATTCTACGTTTTAACTTGCTCCATTATTGAGGTTTCAAGAGCAGAGCTACATATTCAAACTTTAAATTAATTATACTTCCCCTTTTGTTAATACGTCCAGCTAATATAGACAAATATGATTTTCAGTCAAAGTCTGAGCCTTTTTCGTGACTGTCAGCATTAACTCTCAAATTTTGTTTTATTATTTTAAGCCTTCTAAAACCACTGAAATAGAACTAAAATTCTAATTTTTAGGCCTGAAAATAATTATTGAGATATTTGTGGAAATTCCGCTTGATAACAATATTACGTCCAAAGCTAAACGAAAACAAAAACTGCAAATATACGAGTAATAATTTTTCTTACTCAACGTGAAGCTTCTGAATTGCAGTTTGATTCTATGAGTTTTAGTATTTAATCCTAAATTTAAAATGTAAATTAAATATTACATTTCCGGGTATTTAAAGCATCCTGATAACAGAAAAATCCATAGCTTACAAACTTATGCACTTAAATTTCTTCAAAGAAGTAAACCAACAGTAAGCAGTCAAGCTCCAAAAGAATTTTTGATGCGGTATAGTGTCAATAATTAATACAGAATTGTTTTAAAAATGAAATGAAGAAAATTAGATTAAATCACTGAAATATTTTAATGTTATTTCTTTATACATATAAAACCATATTTGAAGACAGAGAGAGATTTAATTCATAACATAACATAAACTTTTAAGAAACATATTTTAAGAAGAGGATTTCAGAAACTGAAGATTTTAAAAAATCAATTAATTTCATTGAATATTTTTTTAAAAAAATGACTGCCCAAATCGGTATAGTTTAATCTTTTTCTTCTGTGGCGTTTTTCGCCAAAAGATCAACCTCTTGTTAGGGAGATAATGACTTCACAACAGTCACACGTAGTTTCACGTGGAAAAATACCCAAGACAGGACAACACCGAAGCTTAAATTCGAGAGCAAGTCAACATTTGTCCTTCCTTGGTTTAGCCGACAGTCAAATGATCTGCGTAGTCTCCGCACCAATTTCTCGCTTCAAAGTCCATCACACGAGGGGTGACAAGTACTAATGGCCGAACGGTAACGCCGGCAACGTCCAAAATTTTAATGATTCTGCATCACGAACCTCTTTGAATGCGCAACATATTCCACCTTTAACCCTTTATCTACCGACGCGGTACTTATAAGTGGCACTCACTTTAAAATAACATAGAATAACCAATTTTACGAATATTTTGATAATAATTAGTAGGAATATTCTTAAAAATCCGCTCATCCAAGATATATGGCAGAACGGGTTCTATGATGAGTATTTTAGCGGGGAAGGCGAATAGTTTTATAGCAGAAATTGCGTTTTCAGCTGACGACGTTTTAAGCGTATTGCAAAGATTATCATTTTTGTCCCGAAAAAATAGTTTACATCAAAATTTAAGTGTCTTATTTTTTTGTATGTTAAAAAGGACCTTAGAAACTGTTTATTTTAAGTGAACAGTGTCTATAATTGATTTTACAGTGGAATATCTTTAATTAATTAATTAGCTCTCACAGATTAAATTTCCAAAGATGAGTATTTTGTTGATGTATCTCCCTTAATTTCCAATGTAGTGATCCAAACAAAATATTGCATGAAAAAACTGCTGTAAATCATAATGCGGTAGATAAAGGATTAAAGAAACAAAAAAGCAGAAATTTACACTCTCAAAGACACTTCTAGACTCTGCCAGACTATCAAACTGAATTTCAGACTCGCTTCGAGATTTGTTTGTAAGCTCTAGCACCTACGATAACCTTTTAAGGCTCCAGATTACGAGCATCACAAGCGCCTTACGCAGCCTTCACATCAGTGATTTGGCCTGTAATATCCTCCGACCATCACGACACACCAGCATAGATGGATGACTTTTTGCCACGACTTCCAAGTTACAAAGGTATCCTGGAATTTCTAATAAAATGGTTGTATAAGATGTTTGCACACCGTCAGTTGTTCTGAAATATAGTGTTCTTTCAGCGAATAGATTTCAAGGGAAAAATAAAAATAATTCTAGAGGAGTCACGTCATAAGACAGTATGTTATCTGAACAGCGTTGCCACGTTACATTTGGCTAGGTACCTGGTGATGAAAAAGAAGCCATATCTCAATTTGCCTTGATATTTTTAGAATCATGAATGAAAAGATTTTTTCCAAAAAAATAAGTTTATTAGGGATATCAAATAACGTTTGCGAAGAAATTTATTTTTGAGACTTGTTTCACTTTAAACCAATTTTTATTCAAACAAATGTTAAAACTGGGTAAACATATTAGTAAATTTAAAAGCATAAAATTGTATCTTATTTTGAATTTCATTTCGTAAGTTTAATGGCTAGAATAATTTAATTTGCATCAGTATTCTCAAGACGGCTGTATATATCTATAACTATTGTTTTCATAACAAAGTTTAAAATACTTAAAGTATTTTTACATGTGTTTGCGCGTGTGTATATCATATTTAAGAACACAGTATGATGCGAATATTATGCATTTATGAAGGAGAGGTATCTACTAAAGCTATAATTTATACATATTTTTTTTGCCGCAATGCTCAATTTAGTGAATAAATTAATAAATTCAAATGTTACATGCATTCTCATTCTAAATTCGTAATGTAAATATGTACATTGAACTACGACACTATTATCTTATAATTTAACTCTCAAGTAGTCACATGGTTTTGTTAACTCACACTCATTCTTTGCTGCTCTTCTAATTCTGAGGCTATTGTTCACCTATTTCTCCTTCGATTCACAGCTATCAAAAATTCTTAGTCTTTCATATTACAATCACTTTACAATCGTGGCAGTCTACCATATGGTAAATATTTACTTATGTTATATTAGTTTAACGAAGTATCCACATGAATAAATCAAAGAAAAGTAATACAATAATTCTCATCTTTTAGACGCACATGACTGAGTTTGAAAAGATATTGAAACTCAAACTTAAAATTATAACATATTATACTACACATAAAGGTGGAGCAGACAGTCTGGTACTCAAAATTATTGAAGTGCACTTCATGTCGTCACAAATTCTAAAGGTCTTGAACTAGCATTGTTCATATTTTGAATGTTTCGTTGTAAATTCCTAAATTTTACAACAGAGAAAGAAGAAAACAAGAGAATAAAGAAAACTCTGTATTTATAACATTATTTGCATTCACACTTGGAGAAGAACACATAAAAGAGGATTACAAAATCCTCATAAGCATCAATAAGTATGTTTTTCTTATAAATTTCTGCTACAAATATTGATTGAAAGTTCATCACAAATTCGAACTATTTAGGACTACCAAACACACACACGTTCTTAATACCAAAGATCAATACAAAATCCCCTAAAATACCCATCTGTCACGAGTGAGGGACAGTTATATTAACATTGCATTTCAAAGCAACAATAAGCTTATGGGTGACACAGATTTCTTAATTTTAACCCTTTATCTACCGCATTATGATTTTTTTTAATCACTACATTGAAAATTAAAGGACTTACATGAACAAAATACTCAACTTTGGGAAATTTAATCCGTTAAACTTATTAATTAATTAAAGATATTCAACTGTAAAATTAATTATGCACACTGTTCACTTAAAGTAAACAGTCAAATCGTTTGATAAGGTCTTCATTAACATATAAAAACAATAAAATACTTACATTTTGACTATTTTTTCGGGGAAAAAAAATGACAATCTTCACAATCCACTTAAAACGCCGTCAGCTGAAAACGCAATTTCTGCAATAAAACTATTCGCCTTCTCCGCTAAAATACTCATCGTAGAACCCGTGATGCCCTATATCTTGGAAGAGTGGATTTAAAAGAATATTCCTACTAAGTATCGTTAGATTATTCATAAAAATGATTATTCTAAGTGAGGGGTACTTATAAGTACCGTCGGTAGATAAAGGGCTAAACCTCAGTCAAGTGACGAGGATGACACGTGAGCCGAAACCTCTTTTAACAGACTATCACACCACGCTACCAGGAGGACTTTCAGTTCGACAGATTTAATGTGCTTTAGACCCCTCTACAAGGGGGCAACAGGACTCGAGCCACGAGTTCGAGACCATAAGCAATACGCTAGCGTGACCACTACCTATATGAAAGGTGCAAGGAACCAGTGGTGGGAAATATTCAAAACCAAAGTACAATGTTTGCGGAAATATTACTTATATTTAGTACATATTGTACCGTTATTTCTATTATCATTTTTAATACGTTTTGCTGTATATCTACGTTTTAAAGTAATTTTTATTCATGTATACATTAAAATATGAGCATTTATTTAAATTTTTCTTTCAAACCTTTCTGTTTTAAGTAGTACTGCGTACATTTATACAGACATCCTACTGCTATTTTTGAAATCATTATTCCCTCTCAACATGAAAAATTTATCTTGTTCCTACCTTATTATTCAGGAGTGAATTTGTTTGGCCACTTTATGTAAATTATATTTCGATTATTTTCTTCTTTTAGGCAAATTATAAACATTAAAAGTGTATGTAACTTAAGATCTATCACTCTCAAGGTCTGTGTGCGTGTGGTACAATTGTGTAATTGTTTATGTGACTATTCATCTAAGAATTATTCTCCATAAACTTATTTTTAAATTTACTGTTTTAATAATACTTTTATGTTTCACAGATTTTATCATTACATATAATTTAAATTTCCGTCAAAGTATGATATATATATTTTAAATTACAGACAAAAAGTGCTTTTGAAAACGGTACCTTCATTCTAATTTGTTTCATTATGAACGGGTAAAAGTACTTTTGTGACAATTGTATACTTTACAACTTTCTTAAATGAAATACCGTTTCCTTATGTTCAAAATCTCATAGTCCTTTAAATTATAATTTTGTGATTTGATCATTCTTAAAGGAATGGTCTCATCCACTATAATAAACAAATAAGTGTAACAAATACTTTGTGTCAAATTTATTATACTGTACAAATAATAAAAATCGACTCATTATTAAAAAATAAGAAGTCCAATTGTGACAGAAACATACATAAAAAAGCGTATTTTGGGATTTAAGAGAGATTGAATAGATTATGCCAGAATTTTCTATATAATCAACAAGTAGAATTTCCAATAGTGATCTGGATGAGTGAATGAATATGTACGTCGCACTGTTCAGCTACTTGAAAGCTTTTGGCGACGGACCGAGTAATTTTTAACCATGGTCAAGTTACGAGGGTGATACCTGAGCTTGCTCCCTCCTCTTCTAAAATAATCTGAATGAAAATTGCCACTAAGCATGGAACAGACCAATATATTTCCGATGATACCCTGCAAGATTTCTTGTTAAATCATCACAAACCCTCAAAAAAAATAGACAATCTGAAATAGTTTCATGTACCTCTCCTCTATGACAGCGATACTCAATCTGGGCCCTCGGGCCGAATGTGGTCCGCTGAACCTTTCTGAGAGGCCCAGCCATGCTCCGTTTCACTAACAAATTTAATTATTTAAGAACTATGTATAAAAAATTTAGCGAGAAATTCTATCAATCAAGCAATCCCATATATTAATTTTGCTACCTATGTGGTGCTGTGTGGTAGGAATTGATCGATAACTTATTTTCTTTTGTATTTAATTACTTAGTGTTAAAAAATAACTGTAGAATAGCGACTATTTTACGGGTGAAACTTTTTAATCTACCCTCATGCTTTGCAAGCGAAAAATATTTAAAGAATATTTGTTATTTCAAAATGATTGGGATCTTGACTGTTTCGTAGAAAAAACAAACATGGATCAACAACTTGTTTAATTTGTCATGAAAACGCTATATTTAAAATATATAATTTTGATCGTAACTATACCTCTAAGCACAAATCTTTCAATTCCTCCTCTTTTTTTTTTTTTTTTTAAGGAACAAAATATTTGGGGGGGGGGGACTTGGGATCATTGATGAAAGAAATCGAAATTACCCCATAACAAGGCAAAAAACTGCATTGAACTATTTTTTCTTTCTGTAAGTTGAGTTTGATGAAGTTTTATTATATTTTAAAATAAAATCCAAAACTATTAATATTTTCTGCATTTTAAATGTCTTTGTTCTTATAGCGTCCCCCTCCCCCGTTAATCCTCATATTGCGGCCCGCGAGAAATAGTTTTCATTTGTATGCGGCCCGTGTGAAATAGTTATCATATCTATGTGGCCCGGTTGAAAAAAAGGTTGATTACCCCTGCTCTATGATGTCCTCTATGAGAAGAAGATGAGAAAATCTACGCGGCCGAAAGAATGTATGGAAGTTTCTAACAAAAATTTCTTATCATCATTTGGACACTGAAACATTTTTTTTTTCGACTTTTTTACGCTGGCCGATGAGATTTTATTTTTTAGTGTCTTACAAAATACTTGTTAATCTTATTTTATTTAAAAAAAAAAATCTTTTTTTCCACAACCATTATACTTTTACTATGCAAAATTAGATAAATAAATAAAAAAATACAAAATTTTAGTTCCAATTTTCAAGGCGTTTATTAATAATGCATATCAATAAAATAAACGAAATATTAGAATATTTGAAGAATATTTTATCTTCTATTTCCACATAATACTGATTTAAAATAATAAAAAATAGCCTAGAATTGCACAAAAATCATACAAAAGGAAATATAGACAATAGTGCAGCTGGGAAAATTACATGTTGGCAAACGAATGCAAATTCTTTATTTTGTACCATTACACGAAATACTATGTTCCACAGTTAATGAATGAATAGCAGACAGACAGGGTCAATCAGTCTTCATTAATTGCACACAATTTCTGTTTCCTCTTTATTGCCATTAATAAGACAAACGGAGGGATAAATCCAATAAACATACATTCGTGATAATCAATGTTTTCTCAAAATCATGACGATGTTAGTGTTAAGGACAAAATACTACTTTTGGCACTTTTCTGTTTCGTCGGCGCAAATCTCGCCAAACAGACTTTATTGGCGACAATATCCTATATATATACATATATATATATAATATATACTACAAATGTTAGTTCACATTGGGTTTTCGTCAACTTTTTGACGAAAAAGTCGTCTCTGATGAGAACAGACCTAGGCTTGTTTAGAAAACAGGGTGATAAAAGGTTAGCAGAAGGAATATTCCGTTTGGAGTTGGCTGTATCATTTTTGGCAACTGTATCACCTGCGTCGGAGAAACGATAAAGTACCCATCATTTTTGTATTTATTGCACCTAATATAAGTATTCTTTACACTACAGTAAAATACATAGAATATATCGAAGTTCATGGATCTAGACGAATTTTGAAACATACATATTTACCAAACATCTTATCAGATAAAAATTAAAGTAAATTTTATAGATATATATATGGAAGACGAATATAGTAACAAAGAAACAACAGTCCAGAAATCTCGCTTCCAATAATATGTCATCGAGCTTTACTGTTGCAGTGCATTTAACACATGATAGTCATTTTTTTATGTAATAGTTTAGTCAATTGTTTTATTTTTTTTAAATTTATTTTTTAACTTCTCCCACTGGAATTTTGCCAAATGTCTGTAAATATGTTTTTCATAAACTATGTAACACAAAACTTAGTAGAGACCTGTTATTCTATTTTTATATTGTGTCTGATTTTAAAATCAATTCTTAGAAAGTTGAGAAGTGATCAATGAATAGGCATAACTCAAACTAGGATATAATTCAAAAGTACTAAAGTCTGAAATACTTGTCTAGACTCATTCTTGCATAATATTGCTAGATGTTATATAAGAGAAAGATTTATGTTACAATATTTAAAACAAAAAGAGTAAGACTCTTTTATTTTCATTTAGAGTTATTTTTGAAAACCATCAACTGATTCTTATGGATATGAAAGAAACGAAATTTAATTCAAGAAAAATGATTTTACAATTCAAAATATGTAAGCCATAATGAAATTACTTAATTCAATTGTTCATTTATTTAAAAATGCTATAAATGTGTGACGGATTCTATTTGTGGAACTTCTACTATTTCTCTTGAGGAAACTATTTTAGTTTCCCCAAGTTGTGATTTTAGTTTGAAAACCACTTACCGTAGAGATGACTTGATTTTATGTTAATGTAAATGATATTTAAACCCTGGCATTAGGGTTTATTAGGTTACTCACGAAATCGTGGAATTGCGAAACGTTAACTGCAGAAAATCATTTTTGACAAGGAAGTCGTGCGTGCTGAAATTAATATTCGTCTTTGCATCAGTGGAAGGAATATAGAAGTTGATTTCTACCCAGCTGTTACAGTTTAAGAAGAAATCGTCAAGATGAACTACAAGAGGCTCTAGATATAAGCCTTTTTGAATAATCTTATAAGCTGGATTAAGATTTTGGATTTAAAATTGCCCTCAAAGTTAAGGAATAAGTTGTAAATTGTCTATAAAGTGTTTGTTCAAAATCAATTATTTTAAAATCACGTCTGATTCTTCCCTAAACCCTCTCACACCAATTTCGTTTTCATGGGGGGGGGGATGCAGATAAATTTTAATTCCAGGGCATGAAATACAAAAATTATATATATTTTCACAAATTTTCATTTCAAAAAGGTCCTCTAAGATTTTTTTTTATAAGTTCATTTGTAAAATTAAAGTAATTCGTTCATATGAATATGTTCCTTTTATATGTATAATGTTTAAAATACAAATATTTTTGTTGCTCACACGTATTAAGTAAAATACGTTACTATAACTTAATCATCTTCTATTTACTGGAATTTTTATGTATTTTGTTAAAATATACAATTCTGGTTCACATATATTTCTAATTCACAAGGAGCCAGTCAAGTGAGTGATTTTTTAGTATTTAGTTTTGGAAGTCCTTGAAAGACTCCAAAAATACATTAAAAGACTTATTTGTCTGTATTATTTGTATTATAAAAGAACACACATACACATGCACATACACTCATAATGAGAGAAATACACAAGCCAAAAATATTTTTAAAAATACAAATGAAGATATTTACACTTGATCAGTAAACCTCACTAAAAAAATAATAAACTTAATCCCTAAATCAATGACGAAATGGTAAAAAGATTTTAAAAAGTGGTTCTGTCGTCTTTTTAAAGTTATTTGAAACTCAAGTAAAAAATAAATTTGAATACAAGAATTTTGTAGAAAAAGTTTGAAAATATAGTTAGTAATTTATCTAATATAAGTTTTTTATGTTTTTTTTGGGGGATGAATTATCATCTTACTGATTTTTATTTCCTTGTTGTACCGTTATGTGTTCATTAATGTGAGGGATTATCAGCGGTATTACATTATAAGTCTTTCCTAAAAAAATACCCCACACTTTTCTCTCTTTTGAGCTCGTATCACAATCTTTTTTCGCAACTCTTAGAGAGTTCAACTACTTAAATAAACACAGAAAATCGTGATTAAAATTTTTGTCATTTATTTATCAAAAAGACCGCTTCAAATGAGAAGTAATTTGTAATATACCATAAAATCCGGCGCATAACACGCACCAGAACTTTGGAATTTTTAATTTTTTTGTATGTACGCCGTGTAACGCACACTCCTTTTTTTGCGAAGAAACTTGAAATGTTCATGCGCAATGCTCTTATCTTTTCATGTCATTTAAGGTATCCGACTACGTTCGGTACCTTGATTTTAAAAAAAGCGCATAAATAGATAATTTTCATGATATTTAGTCTCACTTAGATTAGAATACATGTATAAAATTCTTTTGAGAACATTTTGAAAAAAAAATATTTAAATTCAATATTTTGGCAAAAAAGTAACTTAGAATAACCTTTTTTCAAAATGTTCTCCTTTTATAAAAAGAGCTTCTAAAATAATAATAGTTTGTGTGTGTGTGCTTATATAAAGTAAAGACTTCTCCAGAGAGTCTGAACTATTTGTTTTGAAAAATTCACAATATTTTTAGAGTTAGAACCAACTGAAATAATTATTGGAGTTTTTTCTTAAAATTTCTCCCCTCTGTTGTCGTAAAACATGGATAAACCCACTTCTAAGTTTTATATTTCAGAAATTCTAGTTGAGCCTCTGTACAGAGGTCTGAGCTATATACAGGCAAAATATTATGATAATAGAAGCATTTTACACAAAAGGAGAATATTTTGAAAATGGGTCATTCTATGCTCATTTTTTGTCAAAATATTGTACTTAAATAATTTTTTATTGTAATAATATTCTTAAAAAAATTTTATATACACATTTTCTAATCTAAGTAACACTAAATATCCTAAATATTATCCAGTTATATGCTTTTGCAAAACCATGGTTCCGAACGTAGTCGGATACCTTAAATACGAGACATAATCCCAGGTTTTTGAAAAATAGTACACTTCCAGAAAAATAATCCTTCAAGTTCATCAGGTATGTTATTCCTTTTAAACACAAAGTATTTCGATATGCGTAAAAGTCTAATTTTTTTATGCTCATCTCTTTTTTTACTTTTAAAACAACCATTATTACACCGGGCGCTTAACATGCACCCGTATATTTCTATCTTACTTTTTTGTATTAAAAGAGCGCGTTATACACTGTATTTTACAGTATTCCAAAAAACTTGTTCTAAATAATTAATACTCCAAAAATAACTACTTTGCTTAGAAATATGTCGATTTGCTTATAAGATTATTTCAGACTTATTATTACTGATTTAATTCGATTTTTGAATTAAACAATTCAAGATGTTCAGATGAAAATAATATTGAATTTATTCCTCAACAGAATTAGCTATTTAATTATATATTTTTACAATAAATAATAATTAACCGTACTGTTATTTAACAAAAGCTATCTCACTGCAAAATATTGAATACCCATTAATTATAGTGTAGAAAAATCAGTAGCCACAAATGCGATTACAAACGTATACCGTTAAATTCGTTAAGACTAGAGTAAAACACTATTTTAAGTCCATTAAGTACCTAGACGGTGGTATATTTACATAATGATTGCCTCATTTAGGTAGTGTTTTATCTTTTTGCATATTATTACGAATTATGCACTTGCTTCATTAACGATGCAGCAGTTTAGTCCAACGTTCGACAAATTCAATTAACCTTACAGATTATGTAAAATGATGTAAACAAACGCCAAGTAATGCAAATAAAAAACTTTTACATGTTAAAACTGTGTACCAAGGTTTTAATCCTATGTGAATTAGTATACTAGGGTTTATACAATCGGGTTATTGAAAACTAATTTTCTAAAAATTTAGAAAATAGTTTAAATAAACATAAATCATTTTAAATGCGTATGATAGTGATATAAGTCTTCCATAGCGTTTTCTCCACAGCGAAATAAATACGCGCGATATATTCTTAATAATACGGAAAAATTTCGAAAATATTTGATTGAAATATGCATGAAGGCGATTAGAACTGGGTACCTTCCAATCCGTAAGCGCATAATATATCCATTGTACTAAAATGACCCTCTTAGTGCGGAGGCTGTTGCTGGCTTATATAGATACCCCCACCACCACACACTCTCCTGCCAGTGAGTCGGTGGATAGGCGAATGAACAATACAGCTGTTATGGAGAGCGTGGGAGTTATTGCTGTTGCGTCAAGTGTGTTTTGACGGCTTGAATGTTGCGTCATGTGGATTTGAAGGCTTGGGTGTTGCGCCATGTGGATTTGACGGCTTGCTGTGCTCCATCATGTGTGTCTGACGGCTTTTGGTTGCTCTTGTGGTGAATAGATGGCGCCACGTCTGCTCCACGAAAGTTTCTTTGCTTCAAATTTCAGTCAGGGTCAACAATGAAGGAGATTAGAACTGGGTACCTTCCGATTTGTAAGCACGTAACAATCCCCTGGACCGACATGATCTCTTTAGTCCGGAGACTGTTACTGTTTTATATAGATACCACCGCCTTATGCATCTATTTTGAATTTTATCTGTGCATTTTATAAACTCAACAAAATTTATTTTTAGTTGTAAGATGTTAGTTGATATACTTAGATTTCCACATTTATGCCCGAAATTTAATTAATGGCATAAAACAAAATGAACAAATTTAAAATTATTTCAGAATAATGCTTATCACGCAATAATAATTATAAAATCTAATTTTAGATACTTATAACAATAAAATTCATTTAAATTTGTTATGGTTAAGGGTAAAAAAAAAGGTAATGCGGTCTGAACTTGAAGAGATAGTAAGTAAGAGATAAAGTAATACTCTGTGCACGTTTACAGTGTCATCCTACTACTAATTTTTTAAAAAAATAATCCTCTTTTTCCCTCTCAAAATGAAAACTTAATCTTGCTCTTACCTTAATATTCAGGAATGAATATGTTGTCCAATTTATACAAATTACAACCTCTGACAACAAAGTCCGGTGAATAATGTCAGAACGGCCGATCTGGCAACACTGTCGAAACAATACGCTGCATATACGTAGAAGCCGGTGTTGATGATCTGCCCCCACCGTTGCTCAGTTGAGACACATTTATTTTCCGTGTAAGACTTGTTTTACAAAATGCTTGTTTGGCACGATGATTCTGAACAGAGAATTTGAAAATGAACGAACAAAAAATCAGTTTAAGGTTTTATTTTAAGCTTGACAAAACATCAAAAGAAACTTATGCTATTCTTTTGCGTGTTTATGAAGATCAAACACTGTTCATGAAGTGTGTGTACGAGTGGTTCACCCGTTTTCAAAAAGTAAGGAAAGTGTTTCTGACAACCCCCTTAGCAGAAGACCGACTACCTCCGTCAGTGACGAAAACATTGAGAAAGTGAGGAATGTAATCAATAAAGATCGTCAATTAACTGTGCGCATGATAGCTGATGAACGGCAGATTAACCCTTTGATTCCGGGCGGCAAATCGTTACACAGAATTTAAGGATGAGAAAAATGAGTTATGGATATTGACGGTATTCCTAACATCGTAAAACGTGAACGCGAAATCCTCGTCGAAACGTGACGAGGCTTTTGAACTCCTTCCCAAAAGAAGACTTCTTGCAAAATTTCTAAAACTTGTATTGGGGTGCTTACTTATGGGAGGTGACTATTTCAAAGGACAGTAAGGTAACTTTCGTTAATATTTCATCTACGTTAACGTTGCAGGACTATTCACCGAACTTTATTTTCAGAGGTTGAATAATTTGATTGGATGTTAGAAGTGTATGTAGATGTAGCTGTAGAACTCTCTATCTGTGTGTCTGTGTGTCTGTCTGTGTGCGCGGGCGTGTGTGTGGGTAATTTTTAACAAAATAAAACATTTTACAGCTGTATTTATTACATTGTTAGTGAAGATGACTAGGAATATATTGTACAGCAGAATCCCAAAAACACAGCACTCGATAACTCGGCCACAAACTTGCAGGTCGTAAAAGCCCCACGTGCAAACTCTTTCAAGTTCCCCTCAGAAATTGAAGACGTTAACGTTCGTAAAAACTGTTAAAAAATCACATTATGAGTGACTAAAGAATATCGAAACCACCCTTCCGTATTTTGAATAACAAGGTGAGTCGGTAATGGACTTACTGTTCTTTAGTCGTCTTCGTGATGCAAAACGCAGGAGACAGACAGTAAGGAAGACAACAGGACCATTACATATTTTTTTGAAAAAAAATAGCTATTTTTTGAAAATTATGCTACTTACTTTTCCTTATAGACAGCTTTATGACTTCATAAAGTGTTTTTCCAAGTTGTATCTTATCAGACAAATTACTATATACCATGTATACCAAATTAATATATGTCATGTATACCAACATACTGTATACTATGTACTCATTAATTTTCATTTTCATGTTGTAAATGCTGTATGCCTTCATTTTCATGTTGTAATGCTGTATGCACGTACTTTTCCTTTGTTTTTCTCCTCCTATCCGACTACGTTCGGAACCATGATTTTAAAAAGGCGCATAAATAGATAATTTTCATGATATTTAATGTCAGTTAGATTAGAATACATGAATAAAATTGTTTTAAGGATATTTTGACAAAAAAAAAAACTATTTAAATACAATATATATTTCGGCTAAAAATTACCTTAGAATAACCTTTTTTCAAAATGTTCTCCTTTTGTGAAAAATGCTTTTACTATAATAATATTTTGCCTGCATATTGCTCGGACCTCTGTACAGAGGCTGAACTATGAGGTTTGAAACATTCACATTATTTTCAGAGTTACAACCATTTGAAATAATTATCGGGTTTTTTTTTTAAAACTTCCCCCCTGTGTTGTCGTAAAACATGGAGAAACCCACTTCTAAGTTATACATTTCAAAAATTCTAGTTGAACCTCTGTACAGAGGTCTGAGCTAAATACAGGCGAAATATTATTATAATAGAAGCATTTTTCACAAAAGGAGAATAATTTGAAAAGGGGTCATTCTATGTTCATTTTTTGTGAAAATATTGTACTTAAATAATTTTTTATTGTAATACTATTCTTAAAACAATTTTAAATACATTTTCTAATCTAAGTGACACTAAATATCATAAATATTATCCATTTATACTCTTTTGCAAATCACGGTTCCTAACGTAGTCGGATACCTTAAGGGTATTTCAGCTGTGTTTACTTTTCGTTATATTCCCTACCAAACAATACAGACAAATGTAGGACAATATTTTAAGAGAAAACACTCATACTTATTCTTTTTTAATCCCATTCTCAATAACCCGACATTTTCACGAGCTCGACTACCCTTCGCTCCATATTAGGTCGAATATTTGAGATTATACTGTACTACGAATTTATTTATGGATGTTCTCTACCACAGTCATTTGTTTCGAGAATTAATTAATTCTTCCTATTCAAATGAAATGACTCATGATCTACTTAATTATTCCACTCATTCTCTGAAAATAGTCTGAATAGAACTTCAAACAACTCTGTTCATCTATTAAATCTCCTTAATGGAAATTTTCTACTAAGGCAACTACTCGAAATGCTGTCTGATTTATGTGATCATTATAAGAATAATTTGCAAAGGTATAATACAATACATAAATATTTTGATGAAAAATATTTTGAAACTCACATTTGTCAAGGTAGTCCATATTTGCGGTACCATTTTAGATGGTTAGCTATTGATAAGATAAATATTGAATCTTTTAATTTGAAAATAACATTTTTTTAAATCAGGATCATTTAGTCTCTTTATTTGGGATTCTCTGAGT
>BMAV01014012.1:0-33729 GCA_019973955.1 Trichonephila inaurata madagascariensis
ATAGAGCATATTTGGATCCTTCTAGGACGACGTGTAGCTACTCTCAATCCCCTACCTAGGACCCTTGTATAGATTTTAACTGTCTTGGAAGAGCAACGGCTCGAACTTCTTTCAGAATTAATAGAACGCATAACTGAGAGCGTCACATATCACTGCATGGCGTATGCTTCCGGATTCTCCTCTCTCTATACTCCTTAAAGGTACTTTTCCAATACCAAACTGACACATGCGATTTTTTCACTGCTTACATATGCTAATTTCTATAACACCATAATTGTCTGGTGATTTCTTTTTATGCTGTTCCATACCTTCCTAAATGTTGCATAATGTGTACAAGTTTCATTAAATTCTATGAATAACTTTTTGATTATCGTCCTTTTGGATTTTTCTTAATTTATGATAACTAGTGTAAAACGCTGTCTGCCACAGAGGCAGCAGCAAAAATATTCATTCTTTTGTAGAAATCGAATAAAAAAAACATTAGTTACAGACTAGAGTATTTTATATGTGTTCAGAAATATGTTATCAAAACAAAATATATATAAAACTTCATACTTCATATAAAATAATTCAACTGTATTTTTCTTAATACTGTTAATTTTTGAATCGCAAAAATACACCAAAGTGATTTTTAATGCTCCAAATGATTTAAAAAATGCATTAATACCAAAGCATAATGAGTCAAAATATTCCCATCAAAATTCCAAGTTAATTTATTTTTCATCAGTTGTCAAAAGTGCTACCCAGACGATTTCTTTTTCCTCGAAATTCCATTCGAGTTCCCGAACTCACCCCCTCATTTCTGTTTCTTCTAAACACCCCTTTTCCTTACGCAACACAAATCCATCCAGGAATTCTCATTAGGCAATTCTAGTTCACTCTTTTGCCAACAGATGGCGAGTAGTGCACTTATGGATCGGAAGATGAAGAAGACGGTAGCCATGGCGGTTTGAATGAGCAGCAAGATCGTATCTTTCTCAGTCTCAATCAATTTTTTTTTCCTGCGTCAAGACAACGTGATAACTCTGCATCACAACCTGGGATCGTAGCGAAGAACTTCGAGAAACAGGTAGGATTGTCATTTCCTGTTTAGCGCTCCGTTTTTAAAACGGGATAATTCCGGTTTTATTGACTGGTTCGAGTTGCCGGATTCTTTGAGCAGCGCACTTGAGCCCTGTATAAAGCATGCGGAACTTTTTCTATTGTATATACGCACCGGTGTTTTGAAGTATAGTGTTATAGAGAAATGTACGTTTGAGAGTGTTGAAAGAAATAATATTGTGTCGACAAATAATTTTGTGGAGAAATATTTTTTTGCTTTGCTAAAATGATAAATATATTGATTAAAAAAAACTTTTATTGACTTTTTTAAAGCTGAAATAGATTATATAAAATACGTTATACTTTTTAAAAATAATTCAATACATTTTCATTATTAGTTAAATTTTCCTCATTGAAATTCAATTATTAGTATAAGATGAATATTATCTTGCAAAAAAAAAAATTAATTTTTAATCGGTTATGGTTTTAAAGAATAGATTGACTGATTGAAACGAACAAATTTTATTATTATAAAATCAGCCTGAGAAGGCTTTAGTATCTAAAGCAAGTACATCTATCCATAATAAAAATTTTTTTATTTCATTTTTAATGATAAATATGAACAGAATAAATCTTGATGTACTAAAATATTTGCATAATACATAATCTAGTACACGTTTTATGCACAATTATAAATGTACAAATGTACCTTGAAATTGATTAATTGAGAAAGTAAGATCTATTAACCTAAAACATTAAATTTTTGTAGGATTTTAACCAAGATCCGATTCTTTCGAAATTTCTTTATATCGATTTTTATAGTGGGCACAGAAGTGTCTGTTTGCGCATTCCTTTCGCTAAAAAGGTACTTAATATTTAGTTTCTCTTACTGAAAAAGAGATGTTTGTTAATAATTTTTACTTTAATGCAGATAATTAATAGTTTAATAATTTAAAGAATTGACATTTCGTTACTGAAGTATTTTTTCATTCAAATTAAAATGCTCAATATCCTTGTAGATTATATAAGAGAGAGAATACTTATTCTTATTACATGCGTATATAAATTATATCATAAGTTCTCTATAGCTATAGTACGCATTATTTTAAGGCGAAATGAAGAAGTTATTTTAAAAGATATGCAAGCAGACTTGAAGGAAAATAATTATTTCGTAAAAATGACTTCACAGTGCATATTATTTTCTAAAAAACAATAGTAGGAAAAATTTTTACGAAAAATTCTGAGAATAGTTGTAGAGATTTGTCTATGAAAGCGCAACTACGAAATAAAATCTTATTTTCCAATTACTAAATATTAATTATAATTTTACCATAAATTTTTTGGAAAGTAACATGGTTAAAATGTTAGAATGAGCAGCTGTGTTTAATATTAAGAAATAGAAGTTCTTTATATGTATACATTTTCTTATATAGATTATTTTTTTATCATATAAAAATCGTTTGAAATTCATTCATGTTTAAAATAGACATGGAGATTTTTTTTACTTTCAATATATAGGAACAGAAAGAAAGTCGTAAGTAACGAAAATTTTGTACCTCACTTGCTACACAGACAGTTAATAATAAGAAGAGTAAGAAAAGAAAGTCGAAGTTATATAGAAAAATCTTCCAATTATAAGAAATGTCTCTGTATATAAGCAAAGGTTATACTTCAATTAATATATTTTCTTAGTTTCTAGCTTTTTAAACGACATATGTAAATTTCAAGCTTGCAGCAAAAAAATTTTTAAGAAAAATATCACTTACATTCTTTGTATTTTAAGAGCTTAATCGTTTAATCATAATTAAAAGATATGTAAGATTAAAGGCTTTAATCAAGAGATGTACAGTGATGAAAAAAATTTGAGATTATCTAAACTGTATAAAAATATTTTTGTCTTATATCAACCGAATAATTGTCTAAAAATAATAAATGCCTATGATTTCTCAATATTTTATCAGCTTCCAAAAAAGAAACAAAAATTATTTATTCATAATAATATTGGTTATTTTGATATGCAGTTTTTCTTGATTCTACCTGAATGAAAAGAAATCTAAATTAAATAAAGAGTGTGTTTTTCAGGTGTTAAGATGTTTATTTTAAATTAACATCTGAAGTTATAGGTATAATAACATCTCATTTTCATTTGTTTCAAATTGTTAAAGCTTTATGTGTGTGTGTTTTCACTAGAAAATTGGTACTGTGTAGTATACATTTTATTAATGCACAATTATAAAAAAAATTATACTTAAAGGTATAAAATATTTTATAAATAGAAGAATAATTTACAAAGTTATATGAAATATCTCGAAATTAAAACGGAATATTATAATTAAGTAAAAGCTATTTCAATAATTATTATATGATATATTTATAGTTGAACTAAAATATCGTAAGCAAAAACCTTAATTTATATAAAATTGAAATTCTACTCAACTAGTTTTGAAATTTCTTTTTAATTACTGTAAAAGGCTTTCTCAGAGAAGTAAAAGTCATATATATATATTAAAGAGATTACTATATTTATTAACTTGCACAATTTTTTTGCAATACTTCATAAAAATAACATTCGCTTTGACTTAATTTCATGCAGGAATAATAATAAAATCTTCAGGTAGGAAATTTGTTAAGTTTATGTGTTATTTTAGCATAAATTTATTTCATTGAGCCAGTAAACAATTCTTATAATTGAAACCTTACAACATATTTTAATTTTGTTCTTATAATTTTTTAAACAATTAATATTTTAAAGCCTTTTTTATCACTTTTGAAGCGAAAAGTAAATACTTTTGCAAAGAAACATGAAAATAACTGTATATAATGAATAAAAATAAAAGAAAAATATTCTTCTTTGAAGAAACTATACATACACAACATACATACATTTTTCATATCAAATATTAGTGAAAAATTCTGTACAAGTTTTAAAAAATATGATTTTTTTTCTAAAAAAATCGTTTAAAACTAGGGTCTTCAAGTTTGTAAGCATAACAAAAAAAAGTGTCATATTATTTATTCACGATATAAAAAGATATATAAACTTATTTTAAATTTATATCACGAAAGAATTTAGGTTCAAACTGGAGATAGGACTTTGTAATAATAAAGTATGAATTAAATTTCTATGAAGAAAGTATAATTAGTTGTAATGAATATTTTCTGAATTTATTATCACTTTCAAAGCTCTGGGTATAATTTTTAATAGTGAAGAGCCCATAAGAATTAGAATTTAAGAAAGTGAATTCCAGTAAAGTTCAAAATAAAATACCTGTAGCAATTAAAAACAGTTCTCATTTTTTGAAAGCATGTATATTGTTTATTTTGTAAATGCTTTCATATTAGAATGCATTTTGTTCTTCTCACAAAAATTGTCGTGTTTAAAGAATAGTATGAATTAATTTATCTAGAATTTAATTAAATAATATATTTAGCTGGGATTTAATTATGTTATTTTACACAGTTAATTCGAAATAAATTGAGGGCTAGATTAACACTCCCAAACTTTTTTTTTTTAAATCGTTAGTTTTCATAATTAAAAATACACTACAATGTCATCCTTTTCACAAAATCCTTCAAAAATTTTAACTTTTTGTGCAAAAGGATCACAAAAGTAAATTGCATAAAACTAGTTGGAATATTTAAAAAGTTATTTTTTTTTTTATTGGTTATTTTTAAAAAGATAAGCGTAAAAAAGTCTGCGAATTCCCTTTTCTTTCAGTCAAAAAATTTACTTAGATCATCATCACCCACTAATACCTATAAGCGCTTTCTCCTTCTGTAAACACTAAAAGCAAGGAAGCAAGCTTTACAGAAGGAGACTCAGAATTTTCAACGCATTTTTTGAAAAAAAATTACTTTTTTTTTATTAAACATAATTATACATTCCCATGAATTTTAAGATCAAATAAGTTTGGAGACAAAATGCTTCAACTTGGATATCAATGATGTAAAATTAATTATTTGCTGTTTGCACATTTAAGCTGAATTGGAAAAATACTTTTTAGCTTTTGAATGATATTCCAATGTTATTTTTTTCCTTAATCACACATACATCTGAAGAATACTGAAACTTACTGTAATTTTCAATGGAAGCTTGGGTCTTAGAAGTCTAAAAGAAGCGAGACAGGTCGATATTTAAAAGAAAAAAGGCTCGTTGAAACACACTAAGTATAGAAATTAATCAAATGGAATGTCATTATGTTTGACAGGCAATTCTGACCTTGAGCCTAAAGATTTTAACATTACAGGGTTCAAACATTAATTTCATCTTTTCCCATATTTTCTCTGAGTATTATTCTAGTGTTCCAAAATTTATAGCACAACAGAATATTTTCTTTCTTTATTTTCCTTTTTCTCTTTAAAGAAAAAATAGAGTATAATTATTCCTATTTTCATTTGTTATGACTTTTTTTATTAATGTTTATCTTTTAGAAGGCCAATATTTGTGTTTTTAAAGATAACAAAAGCTTTATAAAAGGAGCAATTGTAGTTTTTTTTAGTTTTATGATTCACAAAATAAAATACCTTTACTTAGGGATTCATCAAAAGGCTTTCACATGACGTATTTTATGTGATTTCTTTTTTTAATCCTGGAATAAAGCTATTAAGTAAAACCTGTACTTTCAATTTTATTTTTTCTGTAAATATTGCAATGGTAATATACTAATTATGATGTGCAGTAAATTAAATATTTCTCTTTCAAAGTTGACCACTTAATATTTAAAATCCGAATTCGAAAATTTTCCAACACTTTTGAAAAACATTAAACAATATAATAATATGAATGGATTATAAATCATTTAAAAATGAAATGGAAAATTATTATTCCGTTCATAAGGTCATAAAACACATACATTCTTTCCTGTATTTTCTCTCTTAAAGATTAAAATAATAATAGTAAAAATATAATAATAGTAATAATAACTGTAGAATAATAGGAAAAGTTTTCACCTTAACATGTAAAATCAAAAAGCCCATTTGCCATTATGATGTAGAAAGGAAACTATAGACAAAACATGAAACAGGAGAAAACAGACGGATTAAAAAAAAAACAACGTAAAATAACACAAGCATGCTACTCTCCATATCAGGGGTGGTGAACCTTCATAGATCAACGTGCCATTTTTTCTGAAAAATTGTTTAATGAAGTATAGACGTGCAGTCAAATAATTTTTGCTTGTAATTACTGGGAAAATAATAAAATTAAATACTAACAAAACAAAACTATTTACTCCGAAAAATACATTTTGCACTATACAGTAGTAAATGTTTTAGTTATACGTGTAATTCAAATTTGAGTAACATTAATGTGACTTCTGTTGTTGCAGATTAGATGACGAATAACTTGCATTAGAACTGTAAGATGTTACTTTTAGCAGAATGCATGCTGAATTGGATTCATCTGCCAAACGGTTTCTAAGCGAGTCTTTAATGTTATTCATCTTTGAGAATAATGGCACGCAGGCATAGATTGATGAAAATATGGTTAAAATTACATAAACCTGGTTCTTCAAACAGTTAAATGTGTCTGGAATCGAATTCAGTGTTTCCAAAATTTCGTTACTGGAATTTTCAACTTATATTGCTTGTTAATCTTTCTGTATAGATTCCAACATTTTCCTTGTTTCAATAAATTTTTGAATCCGTAGTGAACTAGACTAGAAATGAATCAATTGCATTTTAAATTCTCCAATTTCCAACTAACAAATTGGAACAAGTTAAGTTTATCAAATGAAGTTCCACAGGATACATATTAAACTTGAGTGTTTTTGATAATTCTTTGAACTGAGAAAACCTCTCTGAAAATTCCTTGATTGGAGAATCAATTATGGAAATAAATTCTTCAGTAATTTTTTTTTATCTGGATTATCATCTACATCTTAATCTTTGATATATTTTTTTTCAAGTTTGAGGTTTCTTGTAATAATGTAGTATCTGAACTAAAATGCATATATTATGTAGCTTGCCATTGGTTTGCCATCCCTACTCTATACCTTGACAGAAAAATCGTATAACATCAGTAATGAAGCATTTTTCTCTTTGTTTAAATATCTAGGATTTAGGTTTTAGTTAATCCAAAGCAGAGGTATTTCAGATTGATTTTTTTGTAATAGAGTTATGCTATTTTTGTTAATCAATAACACAATAAAACAAGCAAAATCTTCTTAAAGTTTTTTAGAAACATTCCTTATATGATTATTTCATACGTGTAAGATAGACAAATGATAATGTATTTATAAACAATATTCTTAAAAATAGTTAACGTCAGTTAGTTATATTTTCTATGAATGTTTATTAACGCATCGTTAAAATTACAAACCGAGGAAATATGACCGAATGCATAGCAGAATTTGGATGTGCATCGATTTACGAACATGCTCGAATATGTTTTCAAATGTTTCAAATATGTTTGTTTTCAAATGTTTCAAATATGTTTGTTTTCAAATGTGTTTTTACACATATTGAACTTATTTTTCAAAAATACATAAAAAAAATGGAAGATTTATCTCGAATTTCAGTTAATTTCTCTTAAACTTATCTATTCTTCCTACCAGTCAATTGTTCTTTTATTTTATTTATATTTAAAAAATAATTCAATAAATATTAGGAATTATTATTTATATTTTAAGAAACTGTGAAGTTGCTGCGCTTTTTTTTCTGGGGATCATGAAGCTATTTATTTTTCATATTGCCTTTCTTTTTGTATATTTTGTCCCCAAACCATTTAAATATTTAAGGGAATTACTGTTTTATTTTGCATTATTTTTATTTCTTTAAGTTTTCTTTCAATTTATCTTAACTATGCACAACAATAAATTTATCGAAGAACTGAAAATATAATTTGCTACGCCTTTTTTTTCAAAGTTCGTAAAAGCTTTTATATTTTTAAATAATTTTGATAATATTTTTAATTAAAATGTATGTTAAAAGTACAAAAAAATTTCAGTTTGATTAAAACGATATTTCTACAGGATATGTATTAAAATATTTTTGTAATTTAATAATTCATTGAAGGCGCAGTAGTTGAGTGGTAGTGTATCGCGCTTCCACGCCACAGGTCCGGGTTCTACTCCCGGCCTGGGCAAGGTCGACTAGGCCTTTGATCCCTACTGCAATAGGTCGATAAATGAGTACTAAGCTTGCTTGGGGACTTAAACACTGGAGGTCTCACTTCATACTGACTACCTTATCGGGAAATCTACTCATGCACCTCAGAGCCCAATGGTCACGTATACTGGGATGGGCACAGTAGACTCTGGCCCTCATGGGCTGTTGCGATACTGATTTTGAGTTTTAACTATTCATTATATATGAGTATAAGGTGTATAACTTTTTACTAAAAATATTAAATCACACACATTTAATGCCAAGCATTCTATAGACGATTAAAAGAATTTCTCTGATTTCTGAATAATAAATATGCAGATGGGAAAATAGTTTGATTGTTAGTTTGAAAGTCAGAATTTTTTGCAAAAATGTATAATTTTTTAAAAATAGTTAAATTAGACTCTATATTTCGAGGATACCACTTAACAAAAAATATCTGCCCTTAGATCTTCTAAGTAGTAAGTAGATTGCATATTTAAAAATTTTAAGAAGTGATTTATATGTGAATGTAAGTCTTAAGTTTGCATCTTTTACGTTAAAGAACAGAAAAGCATATATTTTGACAAAAGAGCAATTTTTCTTACTGCTCCGTTTGTTTTTATTGAATGTAGTAGTTTTTTAAATCAGAGATAGAGTAAACCAAAAACTAGACGAATAAATACAAAATTTTATGTAAAAAATCATAAATCCCTTTTATAGAGTTAAACCGTTTTTTGTAGAGAGTTGTACTATAAGTTTCTTTAAGCTACACTATTTAATTAGATAATGGCTTATTATAATATTTCATCTTGTGGGGGGCACTTATCCAGAGGACAGAACCCGTGACCTATGCATCCGTACCCAAGTAACATGACCACCTGACCAAAGTGATCACCTCGTAGTCCGTAGGTTATTACTGGCTCATTTAAAAAAAAAATACCGCTACAGTACTTCCCCACCAGTGAGTCGGTGGATAGGCGAACGAACGAGATTTTTGTTATGGCGAGCGAGTTGTTGCTGTTGTGTCAAATGGGTCTGACGACTTTTTGATTGCTGTTTTTGCGGGTAGATGGTGCCACGACAGCTGTGAGAATTTTGCATTTTTCTTAGATCGGTGTCAGGGTCATCCATGCGGGAAGCGCTTATACGGAGGACAGAACCCGCGCCTATGCATCCGTAGCAAAGCAACATGACAACTTGACAAAATTGATCACCTGGTGGTCTGGATGCTCTTACTGCAGCGTTTCTGAAACTGTTTAGAGCGCCTCCCTAGGGGCGTGATAACTCTTGGAGGAGGGCACGAGCATATTGAAATGTTTTATGAAAACAAAATGTTTTATGAAAACAAAAGATTATTTTAAAACAAATTATTAATTTACAGAAAGTTAGCAAACGAAATACATTCTAACATAATAAAAAATGAAATACAAATTTATACTGATATATAAAATACATTGTGCAGTACTGATATATTCATAACTAATTTGACGATACTAAGTTAAGAACAAGTTCAATAATTTTAGTGACCCCACGGGCTTGTCATATATAAAATTATATACAAAAATTAACACTTACCTTGATAATTTGTATGGTTTATAACATATATCTTAACTGCCGATTAAAACTTACGTGATTCGCTCCCCAATGCCACTGTTTTTTAACATGTAGGCGAGTGCATGGGGTATATTGGTGGAGAGAAAAGTAAAAAATAATCAAATCCTTTGTGTAGCCAAGTGAATCCTTCTGCAAATCCCCAATATGTCCTATTATTGCATTCCAAAGCCTTAGGAATAATTTTATAGATAGCAGTACAGAGAAAAGATCATACTTTGTGTGTGGAAAGACGTATGTATACGTCCGGGACAATTAAAGTTTTGGCTGGGTGAGACGTTTATATACGCCGTTGGCACTTAAGAAGTTAAAGTCGTATTGTAGCTTTAGCGTCAAAGTATAGTATTTTTGAATTTAATACATTATATTTATGTGCAGAGAGGCGTGAGGAAATTATGATTGGATATTGGGTCGCAAGTATTAAAACTTTGAGAAGCACTGTCTTGCTGGCTTATTTAGATACCACTACAATCTTTTTATATAATTTTAAGATTATTATGATGAGTTAAATTTCACTCACTTTTCTATATCTACTTCATTTAAAAGTATAAAAAAAATTATACCCCATTTAAAATATGAGAACACTTTAAAATTTAGTTTAGGTAACCATAGAATTTTATTTAGAAACTATACAATACACATTAAAAGTGGAAAAGTAATAGGATGTTATTAATAAAGTGGATGTGAATAATGCAATAAGTCAGTGTTTCTCAGGCGCGCCCCTGGCGCGAGCATATCGAAAATAAAAGATTAAAAAAATTAATTTACTGTAATGAAGTAAGAAAAATACTTTCGACATAATAAGAAATACACATTTACACTGATAGAATTTATATTACTTCATCAAACAGCAAAAGCTTTCATTTCGATACATTCATTAGCTGTCTGATCCTATAAATAAATAAAAACATCACATTTTGTTTGATTTGTTGTAATCCCACGATGAGAGATTTTTTACTGAGTTTCTTTTAAATCTAAAAATACTATTTCAGAGAGAAGACAAAACCCAGACCGAGAAAAAAATATTCTAGAAGATAAAAAATTCATCTGTTTGACCTTCGAACTTACTGCCATTATGGTTAGTTTGTTCCTTTTTATGCCTTTATTTTCCATTTAGGGAAGTTGTAAATAATGCGCCTATACGAAAGAGTTATATACCATTTCGAAAAGCAAAAGAAAACATTTGAAGGATTATTTGGCCACTATTTATTTTTATAGTATTTTGAAACATATAAAGCATGATGAAAAACGTTTTAAATAATTCATTTTTAGATCTTAACATTCGTAGTTTTACATTGATTAAACATTTAACCCGGAAGCATTCGCGCGGGGTACAAACTACAAAAATTTGAACAAAATATGACAGTTTTGCTTGCAGATATTATTCCTGTAACGTTAGGTGAAGAGCTTCTGTGATTTTTAGTCTCTTTATTGCTGTCGCGTACCTTTTAGAAACGTTTTAATTCGGTTCGATTGAATTTTTCAAATTATCAATGGAGAAAGTAGGTAAGCATCCTTTCTTATCGTTAAATTATTCATCGGAATTGTGATTTTTACCACAATAAAAATAACTGTTAAAAAATCTTCGACTATTACCATTAGTATCGAATGCGCGTCTGCCTCCGGTTAAAACATTTTGAAGTCTTCGTTTTAAATATTAAAAAATAACACAATTATTCTTCTTATCGGTATTTTTTACATATTCTTTTTTTCATTATTTAACATTAATAATAAATGCTAATTTGTGAGATTACAATTACACACACAGACACACACACACAGTTCACTTAAATCTATTTTTATAATATGAGCATTCATTAAAAATCATTTTACATTTTTGTATTCATTGCCGTGCTCTGGTTTTATTCTCCTTACACCCGCAAATGCCGACTGGGTGGCGTAGCTGGTTTGTCGCGGCCATCTGCACCTAATTTTGCGGGTTCGACCCCAGCTCATGTCGGTGGATTTTCATGATGCAGAAAAATCGACAGCGGTCATGAACGGCCATGTCGAATGAATATTAGGCATGTAAAAATCCCTTTGAAGTGCCCGTTTGGCTTGGCGCTGCAAATTTTAAAAGAAATTTAAGTTCAACTTTTGCATCGTCAGAGCTCAGGTACCTCCTGAGGAGTGAAACCGGGGCATCAAAATTACTTGCGGCAATTGGTATCGCTCATTATACGGTGCCGCACTAAAAGTGATACCAGCTTCTGGGGAATAAGCTAGGTCTGCAAAGGTAAAAATACCAACATTTGCTATTACACGTTTAGCGCAGATGTCGGATAGTTTGCCGCTGACTCTCGCAGACGTTCGCGAGAATGCTAATTGTGACGGATATGATAAGAGAGCAACAGTAGCGCACACAGGAATTTTTCAAGGGGCCGGGGTTGAAAGTTCACCATTCTGTATCATGCTATTTCTTTTGATTTTGTCGATTTTCAGAAACAAAACACAGTAAAAAAAAAACGAATTATTGAATAAATAATTAGCATTAATTAATAAAATTAATCATTAATAACAAATATTTAATTAAATTTACGTATTATATACTTGTGAATTATAAACTAATCGGAAAAGCAGCAGTTGGGGGGGTTCCGACCCCCTACCTCCTTGTGTGCGCCACTGGAGAGTAACAACATAGACTAGACTAATTTTCTAATGACATTTAAACTTTTTAGAAATGGATGATGAAAGAAATAAATCTTTAAATAAATATCATTTTGCAATATGTTCCAATTTAAAAATTATAGATACGAAAAATAACATGATAATTATCGTATTATTTTAAAAAAGTAATTTGTTTAAAAATATATTTACTTATAAAAGAAATTTTTGCTTAAATATATATATTGCTTAAAAGTAACAAATACAAAAATTTAATACTTTCTTCTAAATTTGTACCGTTTATAATTAAGATCATGGTAGCTTTATCGACAAACGCATTATTATTGTGTAAGGGGGCGCGATAAAAATTATGATTGAAAATTGGGTCGCGAGTAGTGAAAGTTTGAGAAGCACTGCAATAAGTTATTAAAAACAAATTATTTGAATCAAGAGGAAAAATATTGTTACTGAAGTATATCATTTATTCATCAAAGATAATTTTATATTTTTTTACAAAATCGATGTACTTGCTTATCACTATCTTTTTATTATTTTATCAAATTTTTAAGTAACGTTTTTGTAATAAAAAGCTTCCAGTTCATTGACAGGAGAAAGTTATTAAAATTCTTCGATTCAGAATGATCTAAGATAATCTGGACGACACGAAAAATAACTATCCCGCTGAAATTTCTAATGAGAACTGCTAATATTGGCCCTAACGATTTAAGATTGTCGTACAATATTGTAAGACATTCTCTCTAGAGTTAAGACTTTCAGAAATATATGCTTTGAAAAAAATATATACTATATTCCAAATAATAATTTAGTTTCTATCCATTTTCGATTGGAATAACCTTTAATCTTTTACCTTAAATTGTCTCGAAAGTGCATGTAGTGGTTTTGGAACCTATATATAGTATTTTTTGACAGAAAATTTTTTTGGATTAGATACTCTATCTCTATGATACAGCACTTTTTAGCTCCTTTACTTATTTTCTCACTATGCTGTACCAATAGTTTTTGTTTTCTGTTCAGCTTCCATTTTATATTTGGAACCCTATTTATATTTCTTTCAAATAATAGCAAGTGATATATATTTTTTGTTAATTTGTTTTGGTATTTGAGGAATTGAAAAAAAAGTTTTTTTCTCGCTAATTATTGCAAAATCTGTCGAGAATTACTCATTAATGACTTTTTTTAAAAGTATAGTTTATTTTTTATACAAATAACTTAATTTGAATTGGAGCTCTTTGAATGTCAGGTATTTTTTGAAAGTAGGTTTTTTGTTCTCGTATTCATCAGAAATCTGTAAAATGAAATTTTGTTTATTTCAGTTTTCGATAATTCTTTTCCACTCAGTATCATTAAAGAAATCATTAATAAACTATCAAAACAATTATCATCATATTACAAAAATATCAACAAATAAATCAAGAGATATTTTCAAATATCAATGGCTAATATCACTTCATGCGTTTTTTACGAAAATTCTATTAATGTACCATTTTTTCCTTAATTGATGAATAGTTTTCTAACACCTCATTTGCTTTGTTATTCAAGAAACCGACAAATCTGAAATGAATTAGTCTTTAATTTTGAATCAAAATGCACATTTAATTTTATGCATTAATAAAAACACAATTTAAACAAATTTTCTTAGATTTCCCACATTATTTTTTTTTCTTCAGTAAGCAGTTTAATTTTCAGTGGTATTATAATTTCTACCTTAATGTAATCTAATAATTTGAAACACACATACATAATTAATAATTTAAGGCATGACCAAGGGGATTTTAGTACAATTTTATGCAATTAAATTGCAATATTAGTCATATAAATGTTTAACAGAAACAAAAGTTTTGTTTATGATATTTTATAAATATATAATGTTTCATATACATGTTTTGTAAAATAATTATTTGTTGAGAAACTTAAATTGCTTATAGCATATAAAAAATTGGTGTATTTTTGTTATTCTACAGTTTAAAAAATTATTTTCTTAAGTAAAAGTATTAAGTCTAAGTAACAGTAAAAGTATTAAAGTTAAAGTATTATAAGTCTAAAGTGAAATTATATATGTTAAATTTTGCTTTAGCATTTGCTATAAAACATCAAGTAGGAGGTCTTTTTATTTATAGATTTTTTAAATATTTTTTGCTTAAATGTACGTGTATCACCTAAAAAAAATCTACAATTGGATTATTTTGTTACTTTTTAAGTACATTGAAAATCGTTTAACACGAAAGTGAATAGACTGAAATATTTTTTCGTGTCAAATGATATTGTAGAAAAGACATGTATCCTACAAAATTAAGTTTATTAAAATACATTTTATTTATATAGATATGTATATGTGCATATATTAAAAAAATCAATAAAACAAAAACTTAATGAAATTTAATACAAAAATTTCAAGTTTTTTGAAAAGCAAAATATTTATTGAGTTTTTAGAAAATAATATGACATTGTTCTTTGTATTGTCTTTTTTAGCATTTAAAAGTCAACATATTGTTCGATGTCATCCATTTTGTTATTCATTTTACCATTGGAATGTGCATCTAAATACTTGCGCATACTTTTTATGATGTTCCTCATTTCGGATGACGTGAGAACAGGAGCTGCGTTATTCATTTCATTTTCTTTGTTGGAATCTGCGTCAAGGATATTTTTAAGCTTAGAACAAACTCCAAAATGTCTTTGTCTGCTATAATTACGGATGTACACACATTCTCATCATCTACTGAACGAATTCTTCCTATGATACAGTCTAGGGCAGTCAAATAATACAGAAACTTTCTCAAACATTTCATTAAGTGTCGATTCGGTTTCAATATCCTTCTTCTCCTTATTTTCGGTTTAAGCGATTTTTGTTTCGTGTTAAGAGAACAAAAATGCATGAAAATACATAGTAGTTTATCGAGACCGTTGTATTATTTCGTGTTAACCGAAACTTAACCTTAAGCGTTTTCGCGTTAAACGTATCTCATTGTATTTTAGATTGACCTGAGGGAATAAATAATATGAATTTTTAGTAATTCATTTTTTTTCACTCCTTAGCAACTGTAATAAAACTCACAAAAAAGTATGACGAAGTAAAAGTCAAATAACTTTAAACATCTAACATTTAAAAAGGAAAAAAAAATAAAATACAATTTTGACAATGTAATAATACTTGAGAAAATGCCCATTACAAATTTCTGGACATCCTAAATAGCTGTTTCTTTTCCTCCTATTTTTCGAATTGAAAATAAAATATGGTCAATCGAATTTAGAGTTAATTACATCAGAAAATAGAAAAATATTCCTTGTATTGAAAATGCATAATTAAAATAATTTTTTAGAAGTATGACTTGGAATAGGAATCAAAAAGAGATATTGATAAACATCAAAAGCCTGTTTTTCTTATTTTACTAAAAATATTCCGAATGGATGTAATAATTTAGTATTCTTAGTTACTGCAAATTTCCAACTACATTTTCTAAAAAAACACAGCGTTTAACAGGCCTAGGTTAAAAAGAGGGTTTAAAATATAAACTTTTAAAAAATTTTTTTTAAATTTTTAAAAGATTCGAATCTTTTTCCATTATTTATAAAAAAATGGGGGGTTCAGAAAATATAAAATGTTTAAAATATAATAATAGTTTTAAAAAACATAAGATATGAAAATTCTAAAATAAATATCAATATTTTTTGGTTGCGCACGCTACTTTCTAAAAAAAAGTAGCCTCTGATATATAAAACTTTCAGAATAATAAAAAGCATCATACCCCTTTTTAAAACCTTTTCTAATTTTAGTATTATATATTTTTTTTATTTCAAAATATTTGTAAATGTTGCTATTTTTTTTAAAAATTTTTAAAATGAATTTTTTTTTTTTATTAAAATATGTAAGTTATTATTCTAATTATATAAAAATAACTAATGTAATAAGGATACACTTAACTTTTTTAAATCAACTTATAGCTAGTAAAAAAGCTACTATTTTAAAAATAGCATGCGTGACGTAAAAATTAAAAAAAAATTTCTTATAGAAAAAATTTTTATTTTCATATGCTTATAATTTTAAAAAATTTTGGTTATATTTTAAACATTTTATATTTTCTGAAGCCCATTTTTATAAGTAAGTTTAAAAGATTCAAATTGTTTAATTTAAATTTAAAAAAAATTATACCTGTTTGAAAATTGTTTATATTTTTAGACCCTAGGGGAAATTTAACACCTTTGACCTCTAAGTTCCTCTTTTTAAATTTAAAAAAAGGGACCTTCTACGGTTTTTTCTACAATATTTTTTAAAATTTCTTATTTTAATATCGCGTAAATTTTTGTTTTTATTAAAATTTTAATATTATCCCCCTTTCCCCAAGGAAGAGAATAATATTCGAAATTATTTCTTTTATTACGAGAGTTATTTATTTTGATATCATGTACAAATTCAGTTATTACCGGTTATTCGATTATTAAATTACAATTTCTAATATTATCCTCTTTATGGATTGAAGAGGATAATATTCGAAAATATTTATTTTATTATGAGAGTTATTTGTATATCACTTACAAATTAGGTTATTACCGGTTATTTGGTTATTAAATTACAATTTCGAATACTTTCCTCTTCATTAATAGAAGAGGATAATACTTCATGGCCATTTGTAAAAAAGTGGACGTATTATTGGGAATTTACAAGTGAATTTCAACGAACCCTTAAAATAAACGTTTATTTCATCTTAAATAACAAAGGCATTTTAAAATTCAATTTTTGAACATAAATACAATCGAATGATGCAAGAAAAATGCATGAATTTTCAAATATTTTCAATATTTAAATACTTTAAGAATAATTTTTTAATTACTTATTTTTCTTTATGTTATAAAACTGAAACGTTTTTCATATTTTATTGCACAATTAATTTCAATACCTCTTAATTTTAAATGTTGATGTGTGTGGCTTAGTACGTTACCTTATATTTTATTTATATAATTAAGAATAAGTTTAAATTTAATACAGAAATAAATTTAATTATTGTGAATAAGAAAATGGGTTTCCTCGCAATAAATTGAAAGATAAGATTCTTTAAAAAAAGAAATAAATTACTGTAAATATAAATAATAATAAAAACTCTAAAACGGCATATTATTATGATATATCATTTGTAAAGAAAAACCAAAATAAAGATTTCATGTATGTTGAAATAATGTCCTTTTTTTTTTAACTATGAATAATTACATTTAGTTATGTTAGACTTAATTTAAGATAAAATCTGTTTTTTGTTTTACTTAGTTTTTACTAATAAAAGACAATAAAATAGAATTACTTACTTTTTTCGAAAAATAAATGTATTTTTATTTGTAAGTTATAAAAAAACCTCTGAATGATAACTTCATTGTTACTTAGATAGAAAAACAAATAAGCTGCGAGACATTTGTATAACTACTTTCGAACAGAATCTTGTTTGGTTTTAATTTTTGCATTATCCTCTTTGTTGTTTTTATTCTTAAGACTGTTTATAAAAAACAATAGATAAGTAAATCCGAAGAAAACTCCTCCTTGTTTGTTTGTTTTTCTACTATAAAAACAACTTTTTAGCTGTTTTCAATATGTTCTTCAATTGTTCATGTGTTTTTGTTCCATTTTTTTGAGCAGACGATAAAAGAAAACTCATTAAAGGCAAAAAAAAAGTTGTGCTTCTACAATAAACACATCATTAGGTTTGCGATAAAACAAAAGAATATCTTTAAAATAAATCGTCAAGGCTTAACTGCAAGTTTTAGAATGAAGAAACAAATTCTGAAAATTTGTGCTAGAATAAATATGTTGTATAGATCATATAATATAATTGTTCTAGCAATTATTATAAAGTTTATTAGTATTTTTCATAAATAGAAGAAATTTCGCATTTTTATAAATGGAATTATATGCCTTTAAATAAATAACATTTATTATAAAGTTGTAATTACCACATTTCCAAAATAATCGATGACTTTTTTAAATTATATCTTCGAATTTAATTTTTACAAAATTTTCACCCACATTTAATAAGAGAAGAAACAACTAATTTTTAAAACATTTCATTTATTCGAAATTACGAAATTTTTAAATGGTTTGTGTTCTACATTATTTCTGTTTTGAAAAGCGTAATTAAAAGCAGTCAAAATTTTAAAATAAATTTCTGTAATTCTTGTAGTACAATGAACCAAACAATACCTTATTCAATAAACAAAAGTCAACATTACATTCAACTGTACAAATAAATAAAATGATTCCAGAAAACAAGAAATGATCTTTTCTTAATTAAGAAGTATTTGTTTGATAAAGAAAAAGAAATCGAATCAGGCAACTTTTAACCGAAATATATTTATTAAGTATATGGTATAAAAATATATATTATATATAACCCAAATCAATTATATAATAATGGAGTTAAATTTTATTAAATATTAGGCTATATTAAAAAAAAGGTTAGAAATTATCGAATATTTTCCCCGAAAATTAATTGAAAAAGATTAAATTGTTTTAATCAGTTCAAAATTTAAGAGCTGAGTTTTCATCTTATATTCCATAATTGTAAATTTTTTTATTCTACGATAATAAAAAAAAATTACGAAATTGGATTCATTTCTTTCTCGATTTTTCCCGAGCTGAGCTCGGGTAAGTGAGACGTTCCATCCTGGTTCAACTCGAGTGTAGCTCAGGCACTGTGAAAATTTACACGGTGCAATCGGTCTTTCCCGAATTATCTCACATGTGCTTTTTATGCTTACGAATAATTAAAAAGTACCACTAGGTGGAATTTTATTGCAAAAAGAGGACGTCCTTCAGCTGACCCCCACCCCTTCACGTTAGTCTGAAAGATACTTTGTTGACTACATTCCCTCAACAGAGAAGAAAACTAATCCAATGTGACACAGTATTATTTGCTGCTCAAAGAGAGACAGTAAAGGAAAGATGGTAAAAAGAGAAACAAGATTCTACTGTCCAGATTGCGATGCTGAGTTATGTGCAGCACCGTGTTTTCGAATTTATCATACACGATCGAATTTGGATTAATAATTAGATAATCATTTATGAAAGTGCAAAAGATGTAAATTAAATTTGTAATTCAAGATAAAAGCATTTTAAGCTTTATATTTATAGTCGGTGAGACCTGACACCAAAGTCTAATGATTTTTGCCGTACGAAAAGCCAATTTTACAGGTAAATAACTCATTTATTTAAACTTATATTAGTTTTTAGGAAATTTTGTACGAGAATGGTGTTATTAAGTTTAAAAAGATATGTATGCTTTAAAATAAGCATATTGACACTCTTTGATCCATTATCTAGAAATAAAATGGCTCTGGAAGGGGTTAAAACTTTAACATTATAAATATCGTTATAAATCTTTAAAGGCACTAAAATGATTTTATTCTACATTTGATTTGTTTCATGTGAATGCTAAAATATTTTTGTAAATGACTTAGCAAAATTGAAAGACATATTCAAATTAGAAAATTTACCTTTAAAAAGAAAACCCTTATTACAACTTTATTACCACTTTTATTACAACTATATTCTCTAAACTTACCGACTTACATCAGCTTATTTCATTATAGGGGTTGATGCACATCTCAAATCTATGCTCATGTGTCATCCTCGTCACTTGATTGTGGTTTAAAGGTACTAGGTTCTTCGCCAATAGCTATTTTGATGCTTTAGAAAGCGGTATTGATAAAAACGAAAAAATTTTAAAAACTTTGAAAAAAAAAACCTTTTTGTGCATTTAAAGGGTTTTCCCCCCCTTTTTAAAAATTATGTTCCAGAGCTCTATAATGAATGTTGTATGCTGTGTGCCCTCTGTTGTTTCGTGAAAAAGAGCATTGAACACGTTCCTGGCATAGGGATTTTTTTTTCAAATAATACAATCTCGGGGCCATTGATCAAAATTTTAAGCTAAATTTAGGATTTTATACTTAATTTTGGTTATTCCGTTGTTTCATCTATAAAAATACATTAATATTGTCCTGTAAATAATTATATTTTTGAAAAAAACTAAACTTTTTTTTTACCCATTTAATTTGTATGTTTTGTTAAATAAATCCAAAGTAAAACTGAAAAAGTTTTATCAAAAATTTTTTAAACCCCCAATTTTAATAATTTGTGCTTTTTCCCATCAACATTATAAATGGGTGTTTTATATTCCTTCCAAAAATTCAACCGACCATTATGAAAAATTTGGATATATGTTTTTTTTTGGGGGGTTTTTTTTCATCCCTTTTTTTCCTACCAGGTGGTGCTATAACATATCAACTTCCCCCCTTAATTAATCGCCGTTAACGTGGTCGCCAAAGTGATCCAATTTGGCTCTTTTTGCCAACATTTCGCTTGTTGTATTGAATCGCCATTTAAATATAAGGACCGGGTTGCTTTTTGAATATTACAATTTGCATAACATAAAGAACAGAAAGTAATATTAACATATTATACATCCAAAAAATAAATTATATATACTATTTTGTGTTCATTGCAAAAATTTTGCCCTGTTACTTTTTGAGCGAGACTTTTTGGGAAAAGAAAATCACCCACAAAGTTTAAAATTAAAAAAAAAACCCTTTTTTATCAGCTATTTGATCTAAGATTAAAATTCAACAAATATGGTTTTTTTGTTCAGTTTGAGATATCAAAAATCTTTTTTTTTTGTTTTTTCCTTCACAAATTTTTTAAAAATTTTTTTATCCCCAATTTGTGTTTTTTTTGTTAAATTTCACTCTGTGAAAAAGGAACCAGCTAGTTTTATATAAAAAAAACCCAAATAAATATATTTGACCAAAAAATTTTGTTATAGTGCCCCATTTTTTCCCAATTCCAACATATATCCCTCGTGGAATTAACATTATCATAATTTTTAACCTTTTTATTTTTTAAAACTTAAGAAAAAAAAAATAAAGAAAAATTTGGGTTTTTTACTTGTAAAACATAGTTTTATTATTCATTAATTATAAAAAGACACATCTTTAAAAGTTACGTTGTATGAAATTCAGTTTTTTTTAAAAACTAGGTATTTTTTTTAAATAACTAGAAAGCAGTTAAAGTACATAATAGATAAAAAATTTTTTATATTTTAAAAATTTTTTGTATGAAAAACTAGTTATTCTGAAATAAATAATGACAAACCTTTTAATGCAATAAAACAATTTTAAATTTTTTTTTTAATTACAAAATACAAAATTTTCAAAAAACTTTATATTTAAGGATATTAATTAAAATGAAAGGAAAAAAAAATGATATAATTTTATCAGTCATATTTTAAATATAAGTTAAACAGAAAGGAAAAAAAATTATATATCCCGAAATATTATATTTAAATATGATCAAAAGTTTCATTTGGGGGAAAACCCTTTAAAAAACAGGAAAAACCCAAAAATTTAAAAAATTTAATTTAAATTTTTTGAAAAACCTTTTTTTTTACTTTTTTATTTATTAGAGAAAAATTTTCGTATAATTTGAATTGCGGTTCAAAAAGACTAAAAACGGGTTTTGAACTGGGTTTAAAAAATTTTGGCGCCATATTTTACTTAAAGATCAAGTAATCGTTATTCAGGGGAAAACCAAGTAAAACGTAGAATTCAATATATTTATATCTTTAACTGACTTGCCCTGGTTTTTATGAAAAAGTTCCCACCTTTAAAATAACATTACAACGAATCATCATTTAGGATATACGCATGTTTGTCATCAATGCAAATGTAATTTCAAAGATATAGGTGAAAAAAATTTAAAAGTGATTTCAGTCAAAATAAAAATGAATAAATAAAATATGTTAATAATAGCTAATTAATTCAATATGCTTAGTACACAATTTATTAAAAATCTTTTGACTATTATAGTCTTATTCCAAATTTTTCAATTATATACAGAAAAAGACAAGCTTCACTGATAATTAATCATTTTAATAATAATTAATAGTAATTTTCTTCAGTAATTAATGAAGTATTTTACGTACACACTATAAAAATTACAGTTAACAAAGTGAAAAAAAATATTTTTGGCAGTGAGATTGATTGCACAGACTTTAAAATTTTCAGTAGTATAAATACTTTATAAACATAGCTGTTCTTATTTTTTTCTAAACGGAACATTCTAATAATAATACTTCTTTTTTTACTTCTAATGGGTGCGGATTTGTGTTTTACCATTGCAAACCTAGTACATTCCCCGGAAGCAGGTATCTCTTTTTGTTGCGGCACCATATAGGCGGATACTAATCGGTGCAGGTAATTTTGACGCCAAGTTTCTTCCCAAGGAGAGGCATTTGACCTCTGGCAAAAAAAAACCCGTTCGGGTTAATTTTGCCAAGGACCCCCAAACGAAATCCCGGGATATCTTGTCCGTATAATCATACGACATGGCCGCTGTCGATTTTTTGCATCATGAAAATCCACCGACTTGAGGTGAACCCGCAATCAGGTGCAGAAGGCTAGCCATAAACCAACCACGCCACCCTGCCGGCTTTCTAATACTAATGCTTGTTATTATATAATAGCTATTTTCCATGCTCTTGAACAAGATTTAACATAAAAAGAGAAAAAAATATTAACAAAGAATTTATTTCTTATAAGTACAGCCTTACAATTATGAGAATTTATTAAATCATGTGAATTTAATTAGTAGAAACTATTACAAACTTAATTTTATATGAATTTAAAAAAATATTTTATGAATATCTTTGTTCAATATTTTTTCTTTTTATCATATTCATTAGAAAGAATTCAGTATAATAATATTCTATTTTTCCCCATAAAAGTGTTCTTCTCTTGTTATTTACGCTTAAAAAGAAGTTAGGTAAAAAGTTATTACAGAAAAAGAGTGAATGAGACATAAAAAGAGAACTTTATTCCAGGCAAACTGAATGAATTACAAAACGTCGAAATTAATGTTACTTGAAAGGAGAAAAATTCAAATTAGCTTTCACTTCCGCGATTTCTACTTTATTTATGTATAACTCAATCTTCCAAACCTAATTATTAACGCAGTAAAACATTTGCAGAATAATTGAAAAAAAGCATTCGAAAGGCTTAACAAAAAAAGAAGCGTTACTTTTAATAAGAAGTATCTTTTTGCTTATTGCGCGGAATTAAAACCCTTTTAATTTTCCCTTTAAAATCCCCAAATCCTTAAAAAAAATTTATCATTTCTTTCTTTGTTCTTTTGACATTATTTCTCTCTAGCAAAGATGATGATGTACTTGGGTTGAGTTGCTAGCTTCCTGGACCTTGGCCTAGATTTCCGTTAATCGATTGCAACCGGAGAAAGGCTCAGCTGTAACGCAAGCTCCCTATTGGATACTAAAGTTTGCTTTTTTTTTTAACCCTCTCACTCTCTAGCGATGGAAGGTTTAAAACTCTTTTCCCCCTGAAAAATATCCACTTCGGATTTTTTTGAGGGGGGTTTAAAAATAACGTTCCCGTTCGAGTGAAATGTTTTTCACTTTTGCGAATTTATTTCAAAATGTTTTAGTCTTTCTGTGCTAGATTCTATTTTGTTATGCTTTTAATTTCCCATTTTGAAAGTTAAAAATTTGGGAAGGGGGCAGTTTTAAAAACCGGGTTTTAATTTATATTTTTTTTTGTTTTTTTGGTGTGGATGAAAAAAATTTAAATTTAAACATAATTAAAATTTTATTCATCAAATATTCTACTGTGTAAAAAAAAAGCGGAAAAAAAATTTTTGATAATGATTGTGTAAATAAAACCCTCGAAATTAAGTTCGGTAAAGCCCTGTAACATTAACGTGATGAAATATTAACAAAAAGTTTCTTTACTGTCCTTCAAATAGTCCCTTTCCAAACTATGCCTACCCCCCGAGATCTGCTTATAAGTCTGGAAGCTTTGCAAAAAATCTTTTTTTTTAGGATGGAGTTAAAAAGCCTTTCCCCGTTTCATTGGATGTTAGGAATATTGTCAAATATTTTTTCCTTTCAAAGCAGTTTGAGTCTGGGAAAAAAGGGGAAGACTAGGGATTGAGATTTGGCGAGAGGTTATGTTTTCAGCACTTTTTTGCCGGGAAACTTTTGACTGCCCTTTTTGTTCGTTCATTTTCCTGTTCTCAGTTAAAAACCCAATGCACTAAACAACGTTTGAAAAAACATTTCAGGAAACACAACCGATGCTCAACTGAACAACGCTGGGGGCAGATGGTCAACACCTGCCACTACACATGTGCAGCATTTTGTTTCACCAGTGTTTCCAGATCGGCCATTTTGACTTCATTCACCGAACTTTATTGTCAGAGGTTGTATAATCCAATTCTCTTATTGTAGAATTATTTCTTGATAGTATCAGTTGTTTCTTGCCTTTCTTAAAACTTTTTGTATAATTCTTTAACGTTTCACATATTTAAATTTCCGGAAAATTTTTTTTCTCTTTTACGAGCATTAAAACTTATAAATATGAACTATATATCTTTCACACACCCTACAGATGATAAAGGTTAAAAATAATTAGGGTTTCAAATATAACGGATTCAGAATAAATTATCTAAAAATTATCTGATATAAAAAAAATTATTTTTATGATTAGCAAAATAGTAGATTTACTTATTTTAATTTTGTATAATATATACGAATTTATTTAGAGTGGCGTGAAAGTTGCATGTTTTTTAATAAAATCTTGTTCTGTGGTTAAATATAATATTAGAAACTGAAATACAAATTAGTTAAACTTGTGTTTCAACAATGAGTAAACATATCGGGATTTTAGCGAAGAGCAAACATGTTCATTTCTTAAATTTAATGCTACATATTTATTAAAAACTCTATGTGATAGATATAAATTTGGATTTTAAAGGTAGATATAAAGGATGCATGCTACAACATCTATAAACATCGCAGACTTAGAACTTTTTTGTGAGGATATAGTACTTTTTTTAGGCCAAGCTAAATTTTCCTCCTCTGTTTATAGGACTGAGAGAAATCTTAAAAAATATATAATGGATAGAGATATTTGAATCCATGATATAAGAGGAAAAACAAAGGTGCATCGCAATTTAGTTCTAAGCTAAAACGAATAATATATTAAAAAATCCAATTGTTCTCTTGATTTTTACATCAAGAATGACTGAAATTGTTTATATAAAATGAATATACAAATTGAAGCACATTTCTTAAATGTATGGAGCTGTCATTTTCATTCCTTCTCAAATTAATTTCCAAGAACTATTACAAAAATCTAGCTTACTAGATGCGTTTTTGTGAAAGGTTTCTTCAATATATAAGTAAAAGCTGTTTCAAGTTGAAAATATTTTTAACGCGCTTTTGTGAGCTTCACCTGCATGTAAAGGAATCTTTGAACTCGATTTTTAGCCACTTTAAAAGGTCAGATTAATTCGAAATTTTGCACACTTGTCAAGGACCGATGACAATACAATAATTTAATAATTTTGTTCCATTGTCCTGATCAGGATCATCAGGATTAATGATTTCCCATTTCCAGATTTGGTGACTACCCAAACAGCTGAAAATTGATTCAGAAGTCACCGGATTAAATAATTTCTCAGAAATTCTTCGATTCAGATTCAAAACGTGTACTTTTGCGTCTAATCCTGATGCAAGTTTAAGAAAGAATATTGAGTTCTTTTTAGTTCCATTGTCCTGATCAGGATCATCAGGATTAACGATTTCCCATTTCCAGATTTGGCGACTACCCAAGCAGCTGAAAATTGATTCAGAAGTCACCGGATTAAATAATTTCTAAGAAATTCTTCGATTCAGATTCAAAACGTGTACTTTTGCGTCTAATCCTGATGCAAGTTTTAGAAAGAATATTGAGCTCTTTTTAGTGAAAAATATCATTAACTTTACACCTTTTTCCGCATTAAATATTTCAAACTTAGCTCTTCCGAATTTCCTTCAATTGGCTGATCCTACAATTTGCAAACCAGGCCGTATCAACACACTGATAGGATGCCAATGGGTACTCCAGATTCTAACAAATGATGCATTTAAGATTAATTCATCAATGAATAAAAAATACTTTAAAAAACTAAAAAAAACACGTTTTTATTGTAGATCGAACTAAAAAAATGAAAAAAATAAATTATAGTTTTAAAAAAATGAAAAACACGCTTTTATAGTTAATCGAGCTAAAAAGTAAAAATTAATTCTTAATTTAAGAATAAAATGATTAACGAGAAAAGAAATGTCATTGTTTTAAAAGCGTGGGGGGCTTTATACTACATTTTTTCACTAACTCTGCATTTCGGAATAAACTATTAAGAAATTATAACAATTGATATATCAAGCTCCCCACGCTTTTACCACAATGACATTAATTTTCTCGTTAATCATTTTATTTGATTCTTTACTTTTTAGCTCTATTCACTAAAAAAGCGTGTTTTTTTTAAAGTTTTTTATAACTATAATTTTTTTTAATTTTGTTATCGATTGAAAGAGCATTTTCAAATCATTTTTTCTAAATCAATCTGGCACATTAAAATTTCTTTTGAAACCTGAAATTTATTTCAGATGCTCATTAATTATTACATGTTTGCGTGTTATACGCTGAAAAAAATATCACAGTAAAATATTCTTTCATACCTGGAAGTTCTTATGCCATTATTTTGCAGTTTTGCCGCTATTCAATTACTGAAAGATATTTCACATTTCTGAGAGCTAATTCAACTTGTTTAAGTTTTGAGTTAAGAAGAATTCTAGATCACTGATAACTTGGGGAACATTATCAATTCTAAGATATAATTAAATTTCGGTTGATAAATATTTCAGTGATACCATTTGGAGTATTTTGTTTCAAAGAAGCATTTTGTTAACTCTTAGAAAGAATTAATAATCGAAAAGGTAAAGATCATGGTTTAAGTATGAATTAATTTGTTTCTTAAAACATATTAAGAAATGTATTTGAAAAAAATTCTTAAGATTGAATTTACTCTCGATTAAATAATTAACGTTGTAATTAGAATTTCTGATTAAAACTCATCAAAGATGTAAATTAATTTTTGAAGAATTATTAATTAATACAAGATTTATTAATTCATTTCAATTTCATTGCTTGAAAGATTTTGATCCCTGTTAAGTTATTCAACTAGCTTTAGAAATTAAATCTATAGAATGTTTTCAAAGATAATATTATCAGTATCTTTGAATTGAAATATCGGTTGAAATTTTATATTTACCGTTTTAGAGAATATTGTTTTAATCTATTTAGAATGATTTTTATGCGTTGCATTTTAAATTTTATGTTAAATAAATTACAAGTTTGAAATGGTTTTTCCTTTGATGAAAATCCTTTTTGTTATTATTCAATTGATTTAAAAGAGAATATTCAATTAGAATAATATCAAAGGAAATTCTTTGTAAAAGAATAAATGTAAAGATGGTAGTATGAAAAATATTGTGTATTACTTAAATATATAATACTTATATTCTGTTAACATTGAAACGAGAAAATAACCAGTGGTAGTAAGAAAAATTTTCACATTCTTCTTTAAAGATAAGTAAAAGTTCATGAGGCTTCCTTTTGTAAAATTTGTGTTGTTAACCTCTTCCCGGTTTTTCCCTAGCTGAAATCGGCAGGGTGAACGTACCATTCTAGCTCATATCGAGCGTAGCTCAGGCGCTGTGAAAATTTACACTGTGCACAATCGGTCTTTCCCGAATTATTTCACATGTTCTTTTTATGGTTTCGAATAATTGTAAATACCACTCGGTGGCATTTTCTGTAAAATGAGGACATCCTTCTGCTGAGCACCCCCTTTACGTTTTTCTGAAAGACACTTTGTTGACTACATCCCCCAAACAGAGAAAAAAACTAATTCAACTCGACAGAGTATTATTTGCTGATCAAAGAGAGACAGTACAGAGAAGGTAAGAAGAGAAACAAGACTCTACTGTCTAGATTACTTTTGTGTTTTGTGCAGTACCGGGTTTTCGAATTTATCATACACGATCAAATTTTGATTAATAATTTCATAATCAGAGCATATAAGTGCAAAGGATGGGAATAAAATTTGTAATTCATGATAAAAAAAAAAAGCTAAGTTTTCTAAGCTTTATATTTATAGTCAGTTTACATTAATTTTTCAGAAATTTTGTATGCGAGTACTACTATTATATTAAAAAATATATACATGCTTGAAAGTAAGCAGAAAAAAAATTTACATTTTTTTTATTCATAGTTCAGAAATAAAATGAACCTGGAACGGGTTAAGATAATTCTTTTCTTAAACAATAAAAGAAATTTATCATATCGATGGGGAATAAATAAATTAAATTAAATTAATTATATTTAAAATATGTATGTGTTAAAAATTATTCTTTTAAAAGGATTTTGAATTAAAAAAAAAAATTTTAAAAAAGAATTTTAAATGAAAAAGTAAAATTTTGGGACTTTTTAATGATTAAACAGAATTAACAGTTGAATTAACTTAAAACTTTTGAAACGTCTAGTAATTTGAATTTCATGGAATATTTTGAAGAATTATTTTGAAAAGAATACATAAAAAAAAAGTTTGAATTCGAACCGAAATAAAATCTAATAAAGACTTTTTGTTTTGTAATTACAATTATATACTTTTATTAAGAATTACAACTATACTTTCTCATTCGATTCAAATTTTTCTTACAAGACATAAAATTTTAATTTTGTGGCATTCGTTGTGTATAAAAATCATTTGTAAAAAGTTCATAAAATTTATTATTTTGTTAAGTGATTTAAAGATTATTTCCCAATCCAAATTTGGGACTATGGGGAGAAAAGTATTTAAAATGTTTTTAAATAAAAAGCCTGGCATCGAAAAATTCAAAAAAAAAAAAATTTGGACAATTAGTTTAAAAAAGATTTCACCCTTATAAAAAAATTTTGTATTTTATAATTAAATATAAATAAAAATCTTCCAGAATCTTTATTTAAAGTTTTAAATCAAAAAGGGCAGATTAAAAATGTATGAAGAAATTATAAATAATTATAAAATTTTTTAAAAAGGTCCTGATATTTTGAAACAGATTTTATTTATTACGCAAACGTGCATTCTTTTGCAAAAAAAAGTTACTTCTAAAACATAATCCCTTCCCTAAATTTTTTTCATGTAAATTTCGATTTAATCTTTTCAAGTGTTAAACCTTAAAGGGCCGGGGAAATATTTTCGATCATACCCCCTTTTTCCTACTCCCCAAATTACCTTTTTTTTAAAATTTGGGTATTTTTTTGAGGGGGTTTATCTTTAACAATTGTCAAAGTTGTATTTACTAAGATACACAACCATGATGCCCCGGGACATAAAATTTGGGAAGTTCTTAAAAACGAGATTTTGCCCGGGTCGTAATTGCCCAAATTGGTGAAGTTTAGTCATCCCGTAAAATAAGCCATCACCTGCATCATATGAACAAGGCTATACAAAGATACCTTTTCAACAATGGCACCTACAGTTTTAATGAAAAAGCTAAAATGTTTTACCAGTTTTAGAATTTGAAAGATTGTCCCAAACTATCCTGAAAATGGCATTATTTTCGCCACCCAATGATTTCGGAATTTTTCCCCCTCCTTTTTGTCTTTTTTTATTTTTTTGGGATTTTTAACTTTTAGCGGATTTTTGATTTCCCCCCACCCCCCCTCTTTAAGACATTTTGTCTTAACCCCCCCCAACATCGAAATTTATTTTAAAGTGGGTGTCATAGCCAATCATGCTTCCCAGCAGCCTGGCATTACATAGAGTTCAATGATGAATCCCATCTCAGTATTACATACAACATTAACACCGTTGGATTGGTGTGTGGAAGGCCTGAGTAGTGGCTTTTAATTAGCCTTTGGGTATTCAAAGAGGGCTTTTTTCAACAGGGAAACCCTTTTTTTGAATAAAAAGTTTAAGGTATCCGCCCATTTTTGGGGCAAACTTTTTTAAAAAAGGGAATATATGGGGGTTTTTTTTGTGGTTTTAGATTTATTTTGCACATTTTAGAAAAAAAGACTAAAATTAAGAATTGAAAAAAAAAATTATTAATTTCTAAAATGGGAAAAAATGGGTAAAATTGACAAAATATTACAAAAAACGGGGCCCACTTGTACAAAAAAGTTAAAAGAACAAATTCCCCACCTTTTCAATTTTAGTATTATTTTTGTTTTTCCTTTTGAAGTGACCTTCAGGAAAAAAAGATATTTTTTAAATTTTTCAAAAAAATAAGAAATTTATCTTAGTTGTTATATGAAATTGCTTTTAAAAAAAAAGGGATTATAATTTCAAAAAAAGAGGGTGTAAATTTTGTAATAAAAAGGATTGGATAAATCGAAGATTAAAACACTTCAATTTATACAGAACATAACACAAAAAATTTTAGCAAAATTTTTTTTGCAAACTGTTTGAGCAATTGTTTCCCCCTGCTTGTTTTTCGAAAAAAAAACGCATTTTGAGTAAAAACCATTTTAAAGTTTGACATCTTTTTAAAAATTATGGGATCTGCTTTTCTAAAACACCTTTTAGTTTTTGGGTTTTAGTGAATGGAAAATAGAAACCTTGGTATTTTTATGAAGCTAATAAGATGGCCTATAAAATATAATCATAAAAAAATGTCCATTTTTTTTAAAAAGAATCATGATTTTAGGGTAGTCGGATACCTTAAATGCGTAGCAAGATCAGACATTTGTATGATTGACTCGAATGGTCCTCAAAATAGCATTATTTTCACCACCCAATGAGCTACAAGACTATTTACACCACCCTTTTGGGGCCAAAAATCCCTTTTGAGTCACACCCCCCCCTTTCATTTAGCCTTTAACACCCCAACATCGATAATCGCCCGGAGTGGTGTCATAGCCAAATCATCATGCTTTCCAGCAGCCTAATGTTGCATAGAGTTCAATGATGGAAACGTTTTCAGTCCGGGATGGGACATTAAAACAGTTGGATTGGGTGTGTGGGAAAGGCCAATAGGGGGTTTAAAGCCCTTTGTTTAAAACACACGGGGTAATACTCCAAAAATTTGGGGGGGGCTATTTACAACAGAAGGTCACCTCTTGTTATCCTGGGTACTTTAAATAGTTCAGGGATATATTAACGAGATCCTGCAATGATTATTGACGTTACTGTTCATGTCACGCCATCTGGGGCAGTTTTCTAACAGACAGCTCCATATATCTCGATTGACACCAGACACACCAAGGTCACCAGACATTTTTTCAATCGAATATGTACAGTATATAGTAGGCCATTAAATTCGGGCTCTGCAAAATGTAGCTGATGTGGAAAAACAATTTAATGTCCATCTTTTATTACAAGATGAGAATAGGAATCTTTAAATCCTTATATCAACGCACAGAAGTATGCATTTAAATTCTACCAAGAGATTGGAGGTTCTTGGTAATTCCTGTGAAAGGGAATTTTAAGCACATTATCTCTATCCAATGGAAAAGTTCAAACAGTTAAAATAGAAGTAATTAACTATTTTGTTTGGCAACCCTTAAAAAAATAATTTTTTTACCGATTTATTTTTTTTTAATCGATTTTGTATGAACGAAAATTTAATTTTTTATTTGGGCTCCCGTTCTGTTTGGTTTATTAATAAAATGATGGAAGTAAAATTTGAAATGTTTTGCCCCAATTGCCCCAAAAAACCCTGAATAAAAAAAAATTTATTACAAACCCCCCAAAATTTTGAAAATTTAAAATTTTAAAATACAAAAGATGGATCTGGGGTTTTAAGTTTTTAACCATTTCCCCCTTTTCTAAATTTCACGTTTTAAATTATTAAAATAATCGCTTTTTTTTGGTGTTTTTTCTAAAAAAAAAGAATTTGGATCATTTGTAAAAAAGCGAAAATCTGTCATAGAATTATGACTGTATCATTTTGATTCAAGAGAATCCAAAAAGAAAAAAATATTTATATTTTTTATAGGGTTCAAAATATTAAATTTTCCCTTTTAATCTCCCCTTTAAAAAGAAGGGACAAGGAAAAAGGCCGGTAAATTCCATTTTAGATCTAAAAATTTCTTTAAATTTTCGGATTTTTTTTAAAGGGAAATTAAAAATTAATCTTTTTTATATATTTATTTATTTTATGTCACAATTTGATTTCTTAAAAATTATCGGTTATTTAAATTACGTCAAGCATATATACATAGAGAATATTAAAAAAACAACACAGTTTAAATTTTTTTTAAAACTTAAAAAATTTTAATTCCCACAAAAGGCCCTTTAAACTGGGGCGCCCTTTTTGGGGGATAACTCACGAGGAGGGTGCAAGATTTGTGTCGAAAAAGAAGATTATTTTAAAAAATTAATTTATTGAAAGTAAACAAACAATAGATTCCGACATAAAAAAAAAAATACGCATTTAATGATATATTCGCATAAAGGATATGTTACAATTATTAATCTAACAATACGTTAAAACACTTTTTAAAAATTACCAGTGACCCTATGTGTTGTATAAAAATTATAACAAAAAAAACTCTCTTGATAATTTGTAGGGTTTTTAAAATTTAAATGCTTTAAAGCCAAATAAAAGTTATTATTCCCAACCAATGTTTTTAGTAGGCGCGGGTATAAGATATGTTGGGGAAAAAAAATAAGAAATAAACTGAAATAAAAATAAAATCTTTTTCAATTTCCTTTTTTTTGATTCCAAAACCTTCGGGAAAATTTTAAATAAAGTACAAAAAAGTAATTTACGCAGGGGAAAAAAAAAAGTGGCTGAGCAAGGGGGGCACTTTAGAGGTTTAAGTCATGAGTTTTAACATCAAAGATAGATTTTTAATTTTAAAAAATTTTTTTATGAAGGGGATGAATGAAAATTAATCGAAAGTTTGCGCGAATATTAAACTTTGGCACTCATTAAAAGGATATTTTGCGATTTATTGATTAAATTAATCTTCCCCAACGTGTTTTTTTAAATTTAAAAATATTTTGAATTAATAAAATCTAAATTTAAAAAATTTAAAAAAGAAAAGCATTTCAATCGAGATTTTAAGAAAAAAAGTTTTTTCTTAACTTTTAATAAAATTTTTCCCCTTTCATTCATTCTTTATGATAATGCAATGCTTATTTTATTAAAAAATTTATTTAAAAAAGGGAAAAGAAGACATTTTGGGAAAACTTTAAATAAATACCCATTACAAAAAATTAAAAGAAATTTAATTTTTTCCCGTTTTTTTTTATTGCATAAAAATTGTAATTTTTTTTAAAGTAAAAAAAAAACAAATAAGTGGTTTAGAGAGAGACTTAAAGCTTTTTAAAAGAGTACTTTTTTTCTTTTAACAAAAGTCCTTTGGAAAGGGTTTAAATTATGAAAATAAACCATTATTGGAAAACTTCATTTGAAATCAATATAATGGAATGTCTTTGGGGTTTTAGTTACAATTTGGGGCATTTTTTTTAACTGCCTTTCCAAAAATTTAAAAAAAAGTAAAAGA
>BMAV01014013.1:0-47060 GCA_019973955.1 Trichonephila inaurata madagascariensis
AAAAAAAGCTTCCAAATTTCATGTCTATTACTCTAATAGTTCCGGAGATCTTATGATGAGTGTGAGTCAATGTTTTCAGATATATATAGAGAGATTTATGAAATTTCGTGCCCTATAATAAAAATAAAATGACAAGATTTTTCATATATAATGGAATAATTTATAATTAAGACTGTAAGCTATTTTTGCATGAAATATTGAACACGCAAAATGCTTTAAAATGTTCTACCTATGATTTTTATAATTTTTTTAGGATGTAAGTATTTTATAAGGGGTATGAAAAAATATATTCCATTTTTCACTTCCTATTATTAGTTCACTCTCTCTCTCTATATATATATATTTATATGTATATATATATTATATTGTTCAAATTTTTAACCGTTAGTAAAATACTTTCTATTAATCCATTCAAGTTCAAATACATTTTTTTAAACTTGTAGTGGATAAACACTTTTTTATTTTTTTTCAAATATTAATTCATTCCTTAAATTAAAAAATGAATAAATATTAACAAACAAAAATAGCAGTACAACAGCATATATAGAAGGGAAAATAGCTCGTTGTGTACTCGTAGAGCAATGGATAGCGCTTTGGCCTAGCCTAATTTCTGAGAATGTGATTTCTTTTTTATTGTACCACTTTATTAGAATAATTAAACTTTGAATAAATAGTAACAAAAAAGAAAAGAAAGGGAAAAAAAACAACTGTTTAACACTATATATAGAAAGGAACGAAATCTCTTTCCATTTTGTTACTCAATATTATGATTCTGTCACATGTACATACATATTTATATTAATTGTAACTATTTAATAAAAAGTAACTAAAATAAAACTTTTCTTTGTTGACCTAAGCAGGAATTGATTAAAAAAATTTTTATGTTACTCAATATTCACAAAAATCAGGTACCACAATCTTACACTAATATCTTTCAAAATGAATCCCCTTACATTCTCATACACTTTTCGTAACGGATCTGCCCCTATTGAAACGCCTCTTTGAGATGAAGAGCAGCTGGTCCGTCACGATGGCTTTTCTGGGTGGAAATCTAGTCCCTTTTTGGGGGTGATTTCAATTTGGAAAAAGGGAAAATTTCACGTTTTATCGAGTGAATGGGGTCCAAAGCATAAGTGTATTGTGTTGGGAAAAAAAAAAAATGGAAAGAATAAGTTGCTTAATAATATTTACCCAATCTTCTCCTGAAGCCCAAATTCTCAATTAAAATGAAATCAACATATGGTAATGCTTTCCTCATCTGTATCATCGTCCACATCATTCTTCATCTGTCAACCATCGGGTCGTCTTAAGGTATGGACCAATGGGCCTCGTTTTATTTTTCAGTCATCTTAATATGATCAGATCCGATAATTTTTTAAAATTTTTTTCCCCTATATATTCTGCAAAAAAAAGGGGAAATTTTAAACATGTCAATTGCAAAAGTGGTGATTGTTTTTTTTGTAAAACCGATGTTCCCCAAAAAAACATTCTAACCAAGGGCCCAATACCATAAACAGTTATTCAACTCAATAAATACGCCAAAGTCGAAAGGTTTTTTATAGGTTTTGAGAGGGGTTAAAAAATTTATTTGTTTTAAATGGGCTTGATTCATGAAGTCACATGATAAAACAAACACGTGTTTTCCATTGAATTCAAAAAAAAACATTAAACTAAACTTTTCTATTTGTAAAACTCAGATAAAATTTCAAATTTCATATTTGGTTAAAGATGTTTGAATGTTGGGGAAAAAAAAATTTCTTCAAAACGATTTTTTAAATTAAAAAAGTCGAATTTTATCTTATACTTTTAAATAAAATGCGTTTTGTATACTTTGTACTTTTAAGAGAAGTTTCTCAAAGAGCAAAACTTGCAACACCGGAAGCGCGTGAACTGATTAGCTGGAAACACTAGATAGTTTTTATCTTGTGCTATACGTCCATGGGGTTTTGAATTGATTGGCTAGAATCACGGGGCTTTCACTATCATGGGACTATGACGTCACATGAATCAACCTCATTGCCGAGTATTTAACAATCCATACTATAAAACTTCTACTTTTAAAGATCTCGGGTAAGGCTTACTTTTGGCATGAAACCCAAGACCTAAAAAAAATTAAGATTTCTCTGGGCCCAGGGCCTCAAAGTGTTTTAAGACGTCCATGTCAATGATTATTTCCCTTCAGGATTTCAAGGGTCCACCAGGGTGTATTTTGCTTTCCACCGAAGTGCAGCCACCTTTGAAGTGGTTTTATCTTTTTCAGTAGAGTACTTATTTCTTCATCCTCAGAAGTCTGTTGAATCTTCTAAATCTTTTTCCACTTCCAGCTTTACACAGTTTTATCTAGTAATGTTCAAATTTTTCTGTCGTGTTATCAAAAACGAAAATCCTATAAACCTCCTTTACCCCTTTTCACTCTTTAGAGGCCATTGATAGCTTTTGCAGACATGATTATATTCACCCATGCGCACCAAACCTTGTCTCCTTAGTTTTATTTGCTTACTCATTAAAAATTAATGCCTGATATTTTTTGAGCATACATCTTAAAGTGTATTGGTTATACGTATTTTTTAAACCTCTACGTAGCTTTAATAATAATAAAGATATATATTAATACCATTTTTTGTTCGGAATTTGATTACTTATATTAAAGTTTCATATGAATGAATAAAAATAATATAAGTACGATGTTTGGTCAAAAATGTTATACGATTAAAAAGTTTACTCAAAAGACAGTAAATTCTGTAATATAAACATTATTCATAAAATATTAAAATGAACTTTATCAAAACTTGAAATATATCTTTTATTTCTTTAATAATTTTAAGGTATTGATATCAAAAGAAAAATCTCCTGTATTTTTTTTCTTATATACTATACTAATTTTTGATGAGCTTCAAATAATTTTATTCGTCTGTATCTACTATTTTGCCGTAATTGCAAAATATGTTTATTTTGTTTTTTAAACGAGATAAAAAATCAATTTTCTGCTTAAAAATCAAATTTTAGAAAACAAACAGAAAGTTATCTTTAAATTTTCATATAATTGAATTTTTTTTTTAAAAGAGTTTAAACATTAAACAACTACATAAAATAAATTTAAAGATCAAGTTTCAATTTTTTTTTAGAATAATGGCTTAAACAATGATGGAGTTTTTGTTAATTCAAATAAGAACGACAATAATTATAATTTTTAATTAACTGGGAACCTTATTGTTCATTAAACACATTGTTTTGGATGGAAATGTATCTAATTACGAAAGGTCTTTTCCGAGTTCGGTTCTAGTATTTATGTAATGTAAATTTGGTTAAAATTATATGGAGGTATTACTTTCAAAAATACAATTTTTCACAAATTTTAATTTAACTTGTACCTTTTTACTTTTTTTTGTGAACAATGTGCTTCCACAAATTTATTCTTCGAATAATGATCTGTTAATTCTGAATTTCTGAATAATTTAATCTACTAAATTTAAAAAAACATTCATAAAATATTTAAAAACTGTGCACTCAGAGTTCGATGTTAAAAACTTTTCTTTGGAAAACAAACGTTTCTAACCGAAATTTTTAAATGTTTATATATTTCATTTTATAAAGATTTTTCTCTCTTAAAACTGTAAGAATTATTTAAGAGCCATTTTTTAAATTGAAATTTTTCTTAAGAAATCAAACGTCCATATAAAATTTACGCTCAATTTTCACTCATTTGCAAATCAAATTCATTCAGAGATTACATTGGTCTACAAGTTAGTTAATTTTGAAGTCTTTTCTCCATAAATTATTATTTTTTAATATTAATCATTAAAACACAGCATCAATGTACATTGAAGGGATAACACTTCAGTTCTGATTAACAGGAAACAAAGTTACACATAAATAATTCTATTTTTCATAAAAAAATACAAGATAGACTTAAGTTTATGTTAGGCTTACGTCAGATTATTTATGTTTTTGATACGAGTTTAGTTGTTTGGCAATATTAATCACAATTTAATTTTATTTACATAAATATTTCAGAATAAAAAAATACATAAACTTTAATAGTTTCATTCAATTGTTGATAATTTACCATATTTAATATGCTGTGAAATATAGTTTATATTTTTCCATAAATATTTATTTAAATATTGACAGACGATAGTTTAGAAAAAAAAGTGAAACTTTTCTTCTTCCGCAAAAAGTAGAAATACACAAATTATCTGCAAAAACTTATCTGAGGTAAATGCATTAATTCGTGTACGAAGAACAATCCTAGAATAATTTTAAAAAATTTAATGGATTAGATTACAAAACAGTTTCTGAAATAGTATATTTCACGTTTTAGAATTTTTTTGTTTGATTTTACAAAGAAATATTGACAACAAAGGAAAGAAAGCAAGGAATTATTTCATAATTTTTCTTCAGATGAATATTACGTTATACAATCACAACTGTTCATAAAAAATGATGCTCATTTATAAGTAAAATAAATATTTCTGGAAGAAGAATAACAAATTTAAATTATTAAAAATTCATTAAAATTATTTCTACGAAAAATAATTTCGAGTGCATTCTACATCATACGCAGGTTAATCTAATAAATCGATTTTGGATAATAACTATTCTTTTAAGACTTAAATGTGTACCGAGAATATTTTTGTAATTTAATCCAATACATTATTTTTCTTAGAATCAGAACATATGAAATCTATTATTGTAAAAAGTAAATAAATAAATGAAATGTGATATTTTTCATGTACTTAATGGAATTTTTTTTTTTTGTTTATTTAAAGTATGTACTAGTAATGGGTTAAATTCAGGTGACGTCACATAGTCACATGATATAAATGCAAACATGTGCTTCCAGCCAATTAGTTCTTATACTTCACAGTTGCCAACTTTTGCTTTTTGTAGAATTTTTTTAAAAGTACATATTTATCAACAATAATAACTTACTTAGGCAAACAAAATGTTCTCGATTTAAAAGTATATGCGTAATATAAGAATTTTTTTAATTTTGAAAAAAATTTTGAATTATTTTAATACTTATATAAACATCTTTACCCAGTTATCAAATTTGAAACTTTAACTAAATTCTGAAAGTAGTACAAGTAATTCATGTCTAATGTCAGTTTTGAATTCAAGGTTCGAACACGCGATTGCCTTTAGCACGTGACCGACATGAATTCAATTCATTAAAGGTTTCAGCATAAATTTTTAAATATTATTTTATGTTCTTAATTGTGTGGTAATGACAGAAATCATAAAGAACTAATTTTGCAATGATTTATTTGAATATAGAAAACGTGGTATTTTATTGTTTATATTAAGAAAAATAAATAGGAAGCCAAAATATGAGCATGAGTAAACCAAATTCTGATGATAAAGTCCCCATAGTTGATTTTAGAATTAAAATGAGTTCATCCTATTATAAGATTTTTCAGATTTAAAGTTAATTTATTTTATTGTCATTTTCTTAGGTATGTTCATGTCAACCGTTCACAAGGTTCACACGTTCCGCATAGGCGATGGACTTGAACAACACATCACACTTTTTTTTTCAAATTAACAAAGGTCTTTTGTTTGAGAACTTGTAAAATGAGAAATTCAATATTTTTCTTGCTAGACAATATTTTTTTTTGTTGTAACTCCAATTTTTTTCTTAAATTAATTACAAAAACAGATGCTGATAATTTTGTAAAAGTGTTCATAGAAGTCTCGAATTCATTGTGTATAAATTGTTTCTCGTTTAGGTATCTCTTCTATGGCACCGAAAATAAATCTAAACTTATTTGACTGTTTTTATTAAGCAAAACGACAATTAAAAAAAGATATCTTTCATATGAAAAGTGTTTTCTTCCCATGTGAAAGCTCTTTTCAGAAGAAACATTTAATTTGTTTTCATTACAAAGCTTTTGAAAGACAAATGTAATTAAAAATAACGTATTGCTTACCATCAAGAAAGTAAATTATTTTTCAGAAGTTGCAATTAGGTTCGATAAAGAGAAAAGATATTTGATGTACAAGACTTAAGAGTTGCTTTAAAAGTATCACTTGAAAGTAGAAAAAAATTAGTATGTTTTCACTTCATTTGGAATAAGTTAAATACAGTAATAATCCTTTAACACGAAACCGAAGGGGCTGAGATATTTTCTCTTATTAAAAGAATATTTCGTGTTAAGAGATATTTCAAATAAATAAATAAATACAACCATATAAACAACAAATTAAGTTTATTACAGCATATTTTATTTACATAGGTATGTTCAAACATTTCTGTAATTTGCTCTTTTTTTTAATTATTGTTGATCATGTAGAGTCAGCAATACCAAAATCTTAACAGATTTTCGTTTTCGTCTTCTGTTTTTGATTCTTAATAGCCTTAAGAAGCTCCATCTTCATTTTAAGCGAAATAACAGTTTGTTCTTCCCCTGAGCTTTTAGATTCGCAAAAAATAATGCGAATCAAACTCACTGATTTTTACTCACACTGCGATGTACTCCTCACCGAATTTCAAAGTTAACTGTTGAAAGATGAGATGCCTTTGGTGGCGTTTGTAAGGGCGGAGGGTGAAAGTAGCATCGATAAACAAAATTGGCTAGTGTCACAGGCTATTCTGAGGGCAATTCAAGGAGCCAAATTAGCCTCCTTTCTACGAAACACGTGAATCCACCTCTCTTTCGTTTGACTCTCCGCAACTGGTGTTTTCCGTATTTTGCTCATTCGCAGAAGGGAAATCTTTTCATGTTAAGCGAATTTCCTTCCTTGTTAAAGGGGGGGGAATGTATACAAATACATAGTTCATTGAAAATAGCTTAACATGAAACTGAGGGGGCTGAAATATTTTTTGCGTTATATATGAATATATTTCAACAAAATTAAGCTTATTAGAGTATCTTTAATTTAGATAGACATGTATATATGCATGTATTTCATATAAAACCATTGAAACAAAAACATTTACATAAGAACTTAATGGAATTTATTGCAAAATTTTCTTGAAAAACAAACAAAACATTTATTGAGTTTTTGGAAAATAATCTGATTATTTTCTTTTCATTATCTTTTTTAAATTCAAATTGTTCAACGAATTGTTCGATTACGTTCATTTTGTTATTTATTTCACCATTGGAATGTGCGTCTAAATAACTTAGCATACTTTTTATGATATTCCTCCTTTCGGAACAACACGAAAAGTATGCTATCATGACAGGAACTGCATCATTTATTTTATTTTCGTCGGCAGAATCTGCATCACACACACAATGATATTTTTTGAGCTTTGAACAAACTCCAAAATGTCTTGGTCTGCCATATAATTGGGGCTGTACACATATTATCATCATCTACTGCAAGGAATTCTTCAGATGGTACAGTAAGGCAATCCAATCCGGCTGGTGTTTTCCATATTTTCTTCATTTCTTGAAGGGAATTCTTTTCGTTTTAAGTGATTTTTGTTTCGTGTTGAAAAAATTATTGAAAATACACAGTAGTTTGTCAGGACCGCTGTATTATTTCGTGTTAACCGATATTTCGTCTTAAGGGTTTCGCGTTAAAATTATTTCACTGTATCTTCATTTTTACTTAACCATTTTTCTACTCAACTTTTAACTGCTTTTTAATTAACTAAAAGCATCATTTTTTTAAAGGAATATTCATTCAAAAATAGAGTTCGTATCTAAAAAAGAATTCGATTAAAAAGAAATGAAAATCGTTTGCTATAATCATTGATACTGAATAGTTATGACCTTTAAGATATTAAAAATTTCGAACATTTAGGAAGTGTTACTACTTTTTCTGCTATTTATATGTTTTTTTTCCTTCAAAAATTGAAATAATTATTTAAAAACGTTCTAATGTAGCTAAGCCTTTTTCTTCAGTTATCTGGATATATCCAGAGAATGTGAAATCATTTGTATGCTCTAATAATAATAATAATGATAATAAAATGTGACTCCTGCCCTGATCTGAATTGAATTAAATAAAATGTATCCGCTTTTGATATCCTCGAAAAAAATGTCTTTAAGAAAATTATTTATTAGCTTAGAATCTCTATATTTTATGACAAACCAATTCGATGAAGATTTACGGTACAAGAATTAATTACAATCACAGAATTAATTAATAAATTTTTTCATAAATATAGATACAATGAAAAGTTATTGATATATTTTTCTTTATAATTATGAAATTATATGGCATGTTATAGTACTTTCTAACTTCATATCTATGAATATATAACTTGGGAATTCATATTAAGGCCGTCTTCGGCTAATGTTAAAGAATAGGACCCAAATTCGGAATATTTTTTCAGATATAAAAGTACTCAAACATAAATATTATATTCTGTCTTCACTCTGTCTTGTAGAGAATCACTTATTTTATCATACTATTCATCTTTATTCGAATTGACACATTTTTTCTTTTATAAAATGTGTTTCGCATTTTTTTCCCCATACCGTAATGCTAAATGAGCTATCCCTTTACATAATAAAAAGAAAAACTGAGATTATTTCTGAAATATTTTGAAAATTTAAAAACACTATGTCATAAATAAATGCATGAGTTACAATGTCACAATTTTTTTGTAAACTCGTCTTGATACTTCCACCGATACCTTTGATGTTTAAGTAATTAAAAGAAAGCGTATACAAAAAGTACGAGCAGATAACGATGTTTAGGATAGATTGAATACTGGAAATAAATTGCAGAATGCGGTAAGACATCGACGCAAGTGGCCAGAATGTACGGTTGCATTTTTCATTTTGAAAGAGGCGGAAACTCAATTTCCCTCATCTAACAAATGTTTTGCCTTCCATTCTAAGCCGCACCCGATTTTCAGTAGCATTAAAACTGGAAAAATAGTGTGGCTTAGATTCGAGTAAATACGGTACCTTCATGAATATTTTGTTTTATGTGTTCAGACCTGTAACCACACTGCAAAGAATCAAACTAGTTATTTAAGATTTATCTATTCGAAGCAGTTTAGTGATTTCACAGACAGTACAAGTCCGTTCCTTGGCATAAAGGCATATTTTAAAGTATTCTTTTATTAGATTTCTCAGATGATTTCTTAAATTTTTTTCTTTCCATATGACTTGAATACTCCAGTAAAAGTAAGAGAAATGCCTGACACAATTTTTTCTCCATAAACTTTAGTTATTTCGTTAAATGATTTATTTAACTGTCATCATGTTTAAGATATTTACGTTATTATCGATGCATTTGCAATCCTTGTAAACCCTTACACTTTTAACAGAGTCAAAAGTTAGTTTTAATTTAACTTTATAACTGATTTTCTAAAATATTTAAGATAACTCTTGCAAAATACATTTGTTAACATATTTCTGTAAGATATTTATTTAGACTAAATGAATACAAAAACTAAACAATTCACCTAAAAAATTTATGGAATTTGTCAGATTTTCTCTCTATACCTACTTTTTGATCTTTAAAGCTCTTTCGCATTCATTTTAAGGATTTCATTTGAGGTTTTTTTTTCATATAATAATTAAAAAATAAAAAAAATATTTCATAATATTTTCAGAAACTCACAGGGAAGTAGGTATTATGTTTTGAATGACTTCTTTTTGTGGATTCATTCAATTATAGTCAATTAAATGATATTTTTTACAATGTGGTGACACAATAAAATATAGTTCCAGATTTTAAAATTATTTTTCAAAATTCAAAGTCAAACTTAGATAGAAGTTTTAAGCAGTTTTATCTTTAAAAACAATGAACATATTCAATTAAGGCAACGCTTAATAGGAAAAGACATATTTAAATCACAACATTTTGTCAGAAAAACATCGAAGGTTAGACTGTGTGTGTGTGTGTGTTTACGTATATATTTCTATTTATCATACAATATCCACAAAATCTCGAAAAAAATTTCATCAGTATATTTTCCAAATTGGCATGCAAATCTAAAAATCCATTAGGCATTAAAGTATGAAAGAGCAACTTTTTATAAAGAAAAGGATTGATTAGCAAATAAATGAGCGATTCAACAAAATTTGAAGATATTTACATTTCAGAAGAACAGTACTTCTTCAGTATTAAAGAAAAGTGTCTTTATATCTACATCGATAATATATCGAGATAAGAAATGCAACAAAACTTCTTTCATCAACTTAAACACACATCTTACCTTGTCATCATAAAAGGAAATATTGTTCCCTTTTAAAAAAATGCTATAGGATGTTGAACTCACAGATAGTAAAAGCAAGCATCACGCAAATATGAGGAAATTTTCGAATCACAGATTGATTTTTTTAAACACTAGGCGAGCTGTATTTGAACTTTTCTAGCTGTTGAAATACACTTTGTAGTGACAAATATGATTTTAGTTATCTTATAAGAAAACCTATAATATTTTTTTATCACTGGGAATTCAAAGTACACATGTAGAAAGACATTTTTTTTCTTTTCTGGTATTTGTATTGTTGGAATTAATTTACAGCTAAACAAATTCCAACCTTTATGAATTTTTTCTGCATGCTGATTCGATATAGTAAAGGCTTATTAATCGTAATCATTAAATGGCTGAAGCAAAGTAATGGTGTGAGGAAGTGCATATACTGATAGCCTGTGACGGGGCTTTAACGTGACTTCCACTAATTGTCCTCTTGGGATTCTTTGGGGCCAGAATCGCAATTCTTTCCAACCAACACAAGAAGAGAACTTGTTTATGCAAATTAGGAATCATAGATATTGGAAGGTTAGCATTCGCGAGAATCGCTAAGTGGAGAAGTAATGCTAGAAGTGATCGCTAAGTGAAACTCTGAGCGCTAAGTAAGCTAAGTGAAGTGAGATAAATTCTAGAAGACGAGTCTTCATTCTTGGAGTTGGCCTAACAGTGCCGGAGTAGATAAATCAAAAGTGGGTCCTGAGATCAGCGGAGCATTGCCTAAGCCAGAGCCAGCCATATTAAAGGTTGAATTGACGTTTCACGGACCGTAGCTGTTTACACAGTAAATAGCGGTAAGCTAGTTCATCTAAACTATAAGGATAGGGCAGTAGCGCACACAGGAATTTTTCAAGGGGGGGTCTGGGGTAGAAAGTTCACCATTCTTGTATGATGCTATTTTTGATTTTGTCGATTTTCAGGAATAAAACATAGTAAAAAACTAATTATTGAATAAATAATCAGCATTAATTAATAAAATTAATCATTAATAACAAATATTTAATTAAATTTTACGTATTATATACTTAAAATTATAACCAATCGGAAAAAAAATCAAGGGCTTTGGAGGGGGTCTGGAGCCCCAGGACTCCCCCCCTTGTGTGCGCCACTGGGATAGGGCGGATACTATTAAGTTTGGAATTAATATATAAATATAGATTCAGTTGTTAATTGCGCTAATTATCAGTAATACGTTTAGCGTCTACTCACTCGTGATCAATATCTTCCTAGACTAGTATTGTTGTTGTATATATATAAATTAAGATCAGAATAAACTGATTTTATTATGACTGAGTTTAGGGGTGCATCCTTTATTCCCTTAGAGGTAGATCGCGTGGATAGTGGAGAGAGGGTATCCCCAACGGAGGGGATACCACAAGCCTAAACCGCGACCTATGGATCCAAAGCCCGGTAACATTACCACTAGACGACAGTGATCCCTCCTGTCCTCCTACAGTACTCCCCCACCAGAGAGTCGGTGGATAGATAAACGAACGACATATTTGTTATTGCGAGTGTGTGTAGCATGTGAGTTGCTGCTGTGAATTGGTGGTGTTGCGTCAAGTGAGGCTGACGGCTTTGATTGCTGTATCAAGTGAGTCTGACGACTTTGGTTGTTGCGTCAAGTGGGTCTGACGGCTTTTTGCTTCTTGTTTTTTAGGTTAGATGGCGCCACGACAGATCGGAGATGGCGCTTTTTACTTAATTCAGCCAGGGTCGCCAATGGGGAGGTTCATTTCCGGTGAACAGAATCCGCGGCCTATTGAACCGAGGCCCAGTATCATGACATCTAGACACAAAGTGATCACTCCAGTCCGGAGGCTGTTACTGGCTTATGTAGATATCCGCTACAGGTGAAAAACACGCATTTTAGAATGGAAGAGTTCCTTAAGGTAAATAAGAGATTTTGTTCCATAAGACAGACATTACATGGTTCAAAGTAGAAAGGATGAGAAAATAAGTTTTTGAAAAAATTAGTAAATACAGTGAAAATCGCTTAATACAAAACTGAGGGGGCTGAAATATTTTTTCGTGTTAAAAGAATTTCGTGTAAAAGGATATTAGAAAAAGAACATATATTTGACAAAATTAAGTTTATCAGAGTATATTTTATTTTCATAAATATGTATATATGCACATATTCAATAAAAATCAATGAAACAAAAACGTTTACTAGAATTTAATGAATTTTTTTGGTGTTTTGTGTTAGTGGAAAGAAAAGATTTAGTGATTTTAAAAAAAAAAAATTTTTATTTCCCCAACCCAAAAAAAAAATTAAATTGGAGTATATATTTTCCCCTTCGTCAGGTGGAATTCTGGGAAAAAAGAAGAAATGCCAGAAGACATTTCTTCTGACCAATGGGAAAAGGTTTTAATAGCCAATAAGACGAAAGGATCGGGAATCTGTTACTATGAGTAAAATTGATCCGTTTTATAGTGGGATGATCCTTATTATGAATAAGCCCATTATTATGAATAACGATCCATTATTATGAATAACGATCACCCGGTATTACGAAAGTACACTAATACCCCCCAGTGACGAAGGGAACGGCATAAAAAAAAATATACAAATATAAAAATGTTTTATTGTTCACAAAAAAAAATAAAGCACTATAAAATACAAAAAGTGCAATAACACATAAATTATTTATATACACAATATAATAAAAGATATAGATATATAAATTACTAAGAAGGAATTTGAATTAGTAAAAAAAAATGCTTAGGAAAATGCGTGCCTGCCAAACATTTTGGTTCTGATGTTTTTATCAACAACAGTTTTATCTTCAATTTGTTGCGGTGAGAGGTGGTTCAAAATTTAAACACCCTTTTTTAAATTTAAAATCTTCTAAAAATTCAAAAGCGGGTTTTGCATCTGTCTATAGTGACAGTTACATTTTTATTTTTTATACAAAAAACAAAATTTTTTGTCGGGACCCTTTTTTAACCAAATGAGGCCCAGTATAAGGGGGGGTTTAAAAGGGGGGGTCAATTTTGTTTTCAAAAGAAAAACGTGTGTGCATGTCCCCCAAATGATTGGTGTACATAGCTCTTCTTTACAACAATGAGAACCCAGGGGATATTGGGCTAAGTTTTCTCATCTTGGTAAATTAATTTGAAACATAAGTGGGTGCCCAAGATGTTTGAAAAATTCTAAAAGATATGAGATCAGATGGAAAACGAAAAAGTAGTCCCATAAACGAGTTGAAACTTGTTGTTTTTAAAATTTTTCTTCATTCCCTAAACCCTAGCCCTAACAATACGATAGGAAAAATATCGGGCCAACCGGGGGTGTCCTCATGGGCAATAATAGCATTTTTTGAGATGCCTGGGAATCGTTCTACCCCATTCCATTACTTTGTGGATGGTAAAATTTGAATGGATTCTATGGCTCCCCATCATTTTTGAAAGCTCTCTCATTAGAAAAACCTCAAAATTTTTCCTTGATCATTTAAATTGGTAAAAAGGGTGTGCCAAAACGGAAATCAACCATTTAAAGTGCACGAGCAGTGGTTTCTCCAACATGTCTTCGGTGGGGAATAACTTCAGGCCACCTGGAAATACCTTTTCTATGATAGAAAAGACAATATTTTTTCCTTTGGATGGTGGATATGGCCCAATATAGTCAACATGAATGTGGGCAAATCGAGCATCGGGTAAGCAAATTTGCTAAGTGGAGTTTTTGGTATGTTTGAATATTTTTTGCTCGCTGACTTTTTAAAAAAGCTCGAACTCTTTTTTTGATGTCTTTTTTTCTTCCCCAAAAAAAACGTTTAGAAATTAAATTAGTTGTAGCGGATTTTCCAGGATGGGATAGAAAATGTAGTTTTTTGAAATACCCCCCTTGTCTGGGGAATTTTTTAGGGACAAGGTCGGGGGGTTTAAGTGACATATCAAAATAAAAAAGAAACATCTTAAAAGGGGAAAATATTTTTTTCCCAGTTTAATAGAAGTCTGGTTTAAGGGTTGAATTTCAAATCATGAAGTTGTGTTTGAGCAAACTTTTTTTAGCCCAAAAAATTGGTTTTAAAATTGCATCAATTTCTACCCCTAATAATGCATCTGCAACTTTTTTTTCTTTTTAACTATAGCGGAATATCTTTTGGGAAAATTGTGAAATGAAATCGGGGATGTCTTAGTTGGGGACGGGGGGTACATTTCCCCGGGTTTTTGTTTAAAAGCGTATGGGGGGGTTTTTTTTGATCGAAATATAATAAATTTCCCGGACCTTAAAAGGCATGTGTCTAAATTTTTTTTTTTTTTTGAAGTATATATTCCAAAAAGTTCTCGATCATAAGTAAGACCAATTTTGCTGATTTTAAAAGCTTTAAAGATAAAAATGCTTTTTCCCCCAGTTACTATTAGAAAGCTGCATCGGAACACCAACGGCGAAATTTGATCATCGGTCCAAACCTTTAAAAAAGTAGCACCAGGAATCGGATCCCCAAAAAGGGATTGCATAAACTAATGCTTTTTTAGCCCCCGAAAGGAAATTTTCCCTTCTTCAGTCCATTAAGGGGGGTTTGTGGGTTTTTTGAAGGACGAGAAGGGGTTTTTTTTTTGTTTGTGTGACCTTCTAAAAATTTTATTAGGGGGGGCTAAAATGTGGGCCCTTTAGGGGAAAGGGAAACTTCGATAAAAATTATACATTCCCAAAATCTGCAATTTCGTTATAGTGTTAGGTCTGGAAACTTTTGAATAGCATCGACTCGATGGGAAAGGTGAAATACCTTCACCAAGACGAAAAACCAAAGGAAAATTTTTTAAAATATCGGCTCCAAGGGACATTTTGGGAAAGGTTTTTTGGTTTAAACAAGTCTTTCAAAAAGGGGACGGAGATTAGAAATATGTTCTTGAACATTTTTTAGATGCAATTAAGATATCATCAATAAAAGCATAAACACCTTTCCCAAAACCCCGGTAACTTATAAAACTTTGAAAAGGGGCTAGCCCCATTGCACAAACCAAACTGCATCCCAGTGCTTTCGAACCCAAAAGGGTACAAAAACGGTTTTTTGTATGTCTTCGGGGAAACAATCGGAATTTGATGGGAAAAGCTTTTTAAAAAATCAATGTGAGAAAAAAATTTTTTGCCCCATGTAGTTCACTTGTAAAAAACAAAAATGCTAGGGAAACGGATTTTATCCTTTTTTGTTTGAGCATTTAATGCCCAAAATCCAAAAAGGGCGCCAATCATTTTCTTTCTTTTTTTGGGAAACCCTATGTAATGGGAAGAATAATTACTACTGGATGGGCGCATTTGGGCCCAAATCCCAAAAATTTGCTGAAAAATTTCCCTTTTCCCAATTTTTTTAAACCCGTCTGGAGCCAGCCCCACGGGGGTTTTAAAAAAAAGGGGGGGTCCAAAAGTATCCAAAAAGTGAACTACATTATGTTTAAATGTTTGGTTTTTCACAAAAGGGGGTTTACAATATTAGGAAAATCTTCAACAATTTAGAAAAATCATTATCAATAACATGAGTTTTTAATTTAGAAAATTTAAATTTCTAATAATACAATGACAATTTAATTTTTTAGGGTATCAAATAAAAAATACGATTTCTTAAATCAGGTTTTAAATTAAAATAATGTAAAAAATCTGCACCAATAATAGCATTAGACACATTACAAATAAAAATGGAAAAGACAAAATTTCGTCTTAAACCTAAAAAACTATTGACATTAATTTTTTCGGCCGTACACTTGAATGGGTGTAAACCCTTTTTCAGCAATAAAAAATTTGAAGTGGGGGAAAATTGTTTTTGGGGGTTTTTTTGCGGGAAGGATTGAGCAATCGCTTTTAGTATCAACTAAAAACAAATGTTGGATTTACGATCGGAAAAAAAAGGCGACAGGAAGTCGAGGCCCAAAGGGATACGTCCCCCACTCCCGCCCCTTCCCAAATTTTTCCCGGAAAGAACGGGGGTGAATAGATTTTCTTGCCGTAGCAAATTTATTATGATACCAACATAAATTTGATTTTCTGGCTTAGGACTCTTTCCGCGATTGCGAGGGGGGAAACGGGTTTTGAAAAAAATTCTCGATCGTCGAAGTTCTTTCACTTCCCTCGTAAAAGTTTTAACTCTTTGAGGGTTTTGATTCACTACTATCATCAGAATTAGCACTGGAATATTTTGATACAGCACTTACCTGTACAGGTTTTGACCTCTAAAAACGATCAGCTAAACCCCTGAAGCTTTTTTTTTAGCTGTAAGGGGGTTTAATACTTTTCAAAGGGTGGATTCATTGGGTGGGAACTGCTGTAAAATAATTCCAAAGAAGTGAATCCCCTCACGTTTTGGGGATTCTGATCGCCGTTGCCCCTCACTCGAAATAATTCCGATGGCCTTTTTTATCTCCCCAGCTGCTCTCCGGCTAATAGTCCCGGGGGGAATTTCCCCCGGCTTTTCTTTCCCCCCCTCGGGCAATAACTTCCTCTTTTTTAAATTTTTTTAAAATGGTTTTTGCTCCCCGGTGAAAAAATTCGTCTCGAACTGCCATCGCCCCATCGGGGGGATAAATGAAACTACCCAATAATTATATTTTTTTGCGTTCGTCTGTTATCGGCTTGGGGAAATGCCAATTCGGGAAAGGGTTTATTCAAATCCCGAACCATGGGGCAGGATCTGATGAAACAAAAGCTGGAATTTTAACCGCTGAAATATCCTCCATATTTACGAAAGGCACAGGCAACGTTGAAAAAAATTTTTAATTAAAATTTTATATTCAAAGAACGGGTCACCATTTTGGTGTGTTGTGTTGAGTGGAGAAGTAAAATTGTAGTGATTTTACAAAAATAAACTTTATTTCTCAACATAACAAATAATTAAATTGGAGTATATATTTTTTCCCTTCGCCCAGAGTGGAATTCTGGGAAGAAAAGAAGAAATGCCAGAAGACATTTTTCTGACCAATAAAATCAATAGTAGGGTTTTAATAGCCAATAAGACGTAAGGATCAAGAATCTGTTACTATGGATAAGAGTGATCCGTTATTATGAGTAAGGATGATCCATTATTATGAATAACGATCCATTATTATGAATAACGATCATCCGGTATTACGAAAGTACACTACAAATTTTAATACAAAATTTTCACACAAGTTTTTGAATAAAAAAAAAACATTTATTGAGTTTTAGAAAAAGTAATCTTATATTTTTCTTTGTATTTTTTTTTAGTAAAAAATTGTTCAATGTTTTCCATTCAGTGTTATTCATTTCACCATTCGAAGGATCGTCTAAATAAAAATGCATACTTTTCATGAGCTTCTTCATTTCGTATGACGTGTGAACAGGAGTCGCGTTACTCTTTTCTTTTTCGTCGGTGGAATCTGCATCAAAGATATTTTCTGAGCTTTGAGTAAGCTCCAAAATGTCTTTTCCATAATTAGGGCTGTACAAACATTATCTTCATACACTGCAACGAATTCTTCCGATCATACAGTTGGACAGTCCAATAATACAGAAACTCTCTCAAGGATTTCATTTAATGGCTGGTGTTATCCGTATTTTGTTCTTTACCAGAAGGTAAATCTGTGTTATTGTTGCTGCTCTTGTCACCTGTCTGACATAGTCAGATCGAGGCCCACGAAATTCATCGTGGCAATGGGCTAGAAGTACGCATGTCGTTGGCCTTAGCCTTGAGCACCATACAGGTGACAGTATGATTTAGCTCGGTGAAATTCCCGAAGGGACGATAGATTGTGACACCACCTATCTCCACCTCCACAATTTAGGCATGGAACTGAATTGGAGGGAAATTTTCTCCAGTTCCCTGCACTCGTGATTCAACCCACAAGACTTTCGGACCCATTAATTTAACGAGCACGTACTCCAGGTAAATCTTTTAGTGTTAAGTGATTCTCGTTTAGGGTTAAGAGAAAAAAAGTGTGTCATTGTAGTTTGTCGGGACGATTGTATTATTTCGTGTTAACCGATATTACGTCTTAAGCGTTTTTGCATTACATGTATTTCACTGTAGTTGATTATACACACACACTGCACGAATTGTAAGTTTAGTTTTCAGATGTAATAGCCAATTTTACTTCACTTTAATTAAAATTTCTTGCTGCTTTGGAATGTTTGGACATCTGTCAGCAAAAAACCGTCACATTAAAGTCATTCTATCAACTGTGTCCATTATCATATGATCCCTATTTTTAATACCAAGAATAGCATTTTGTTCAAATAATTCAACAATAATGGCTGTTTTCTGTAACTTCCAAGAAATAAGATATAACGTTTTAAAAGGAAAAGACGAGAAAAAGGCAATGACTTTACTAGTTAATTTACTGGTATAAGCTACATTTATATTCAATATTCAAGGTGATACATTTTTCATATTGCCAGCAAATTTCTTGTGAAGTCACATACAAACAAAATATTGACAAAATTGAGCTGCACATTATTTAAAAAGAAAAAGGAAACTATTCTACAAAAGTAGAATTCTTTCCTTTTCTTCAGATAGTTTTTTAAAAACTTTGTCTTACCTCTCGCCAAATTATATACAAGCTTAATTTTGTTTACATGTTCAAATTATTTTAATAATTCTTAATTTGATGGATGTATGCAATATTATACAATCTTATAGTTTAATATACACTGCATTTTAATTAAAAAGGTTTGCAAGAGTTTTTCTATAAATATATGACTGGTTATCAATTTATTGAAATTTTCTACTATTCCACTCTTAGAAGACTGAATATATTTTAACTAGAGTTTTATAAAAATAGACAATCGAATCAAAAGTTAAAATTCTTTTTTTTAAACTGCTCTTTATTTTAAAATTTGTATGTCTTTTTAAACTAAAAGTTGCATTGAAAAACTCTTTTAATTCAGTATTTCATCTAAAAACTCAAAATAATAAGAAAAGGAAAAGTGTTGATTGCAATCGCTAATACGACTGACTGCCGAATTTATTGACCTTGACATAAATCCAAGGTCGAATAAAACTTCCTCATCAGTAATAAACATTGTTATTTTTCTTGGCAGATGGTATTCCTAATGATTTTGTGCAGCTGGAATTCTTAGACGGCACATTATATATCTTCTGTGGTGTCGGGGCAGCATGGAGTTCATATTTAAAGAAAATGAAATAAGCTTTGCAGCCTTTTCCCTAATGGGACTTCAAGATACTTTTCTCTGGCCTACATTCTTGGTTTTAACTTGAAAGTGCCAGAATATTTTTACTTTCACACGCTAGTCTTTCTCTCTACATTAGCAACTCCTGTTATCATTCCAAATTTAGTAATTTTAATTCAGTGCGAAGTTCAAAAGATAGTGAATCATACTACTGTATTTAGATAAGCATTCTTGATCTTTAAATTCCTAACTTTTTTTTTGTTTCAGCTCTTAAAAATATTATATTTTTCAAAACAGTAGGAGTGGATTGTGGTTTTAATTCACAAGTCAATATTTGGAAACGTTACCATGACAACTCTAGTTATTTTGGATTTAATGAAACTTCATACTGATACAAGACATATCTCTTAAGCCATCGGCTCACACAGCTTAGCTCAACTTCGCTTAAATATAGTACATCTTTTCTAGAATATAGTTTATTCTTTTTTATACACATACGTAATGCATTAATCCTTGTCTCATACAGTAGTGACAAAAGAAAGGCCAAGTAGCAGACAAGGAATTTTTGTAATTTAAACATAGGAGAGAGACGGCTCAGTTATGTGACCTTTCGCTACCAGTTCATATCAGGAAAAAGAAATTCTGCAACCACTCTATTCAAGTGGAAGGCAAGCAAACGCGAGATATATCCTTTTTTTACATTTGAATCGACAAAAATATAATCACGTGTTCAAGTGAAGGGAAATAGTAGTTATTTTTAGAAATTAAGGTAATGTGTTAGGGAAAAGTTTCAACCGCTCAGTAAGGCAAGTGCAAGCTATTATGATATTCTTTTAATAGGAATCATTATTAAATTCGTCAACAGTTCAAGGAGTATTCCTTTTACCGAGGAATCGCTAATAAATTGTTAAAATATAGGTTTTAATCCTTAATGAATGAAATGGGATTTGAGCTTCGAAATAAAGTATTTTCGTAACTATAACTATGATAAGAGATCACACACACACACACACACACACACACACACACACACACAGAATTGTAAGTAAATATTAAATAATTACACGCACACCTGCATAAGGGAAACACTCTAAAATAGAATTATTAATATTTGTTCTACATAATTTCTAAATAACAATAATGCATTGTAAAATGTTTACATTTTTTTCATTGTGAAATAGTGTTAGTATTATTTATTTATTTTCTTTTTGTCTTTTGTCATGATTATCTTCTTTTATCATATTAAAAAATTTAAACAAAGCAAGGGTGCATAATATGGTAATGTATGAATCTCAGTTGATAAATAAGAGTAACAATTAAATTCTCACCCTTTCACTAATAAATTTACGTACTTTTGTTTTTTTCTTCTTTGCTAATCAATATATATTCAGTTCACACACACCTCTTGAGCTTTATCATTTATTAAAGTAAGTTTGCCTAAAATAAGTTGAGCTACTTGTAATGAAATGTGTACTGAAATATATAGTGAGAATAAAAGTATTTAATAAAATTAAACAAAGGAAATGGAATCCAAATTATATATATTATCTCATTTTTTTAAAAAATAGAAGAATAATTGGTTGTTTAATATGGATCTCACGTAAAATATTGCTAGAAAATTAATATTTTGTAGCAAATGCTTTAAAAGGGAACACTGTCTTTAATATGTGGGATGTTTAAAATCCGCTGAATAATAAGAAGTTTTTGTAATGAATTATTCAAGTAGATTTTCATGGGGGCACCAACTTGCGCAACTGTCGCAGCTGCTAAATATTTTGCTCAGCAGTTTGATTCTTTATCAAGCTATACAAAAATTATTATACATATATCTAGTACCAAACAAGATGATTTTTTTTTTATCAAAGTTAAGTATGAATATCTTGTAAAACAAAATATAACAAATCGAAGAATACTTGCTCATGCAAGTACATTTTATCGAAAACCTTTTAAGCACTTACATAAACTTAAAAAAAAAAATGTGATATAAAAAGTTTTGTAAAGAACACTTTCAGCCTCCAAAGGAACTAGCACAGTTAGCAATAAACTAGCAATATTAATAGCATAAATTCATGTGACGTCATAATCACATGATAAATGCAATTACGTGTTTCTGCAACTTTTTTTCAAATGGACAACAATGAATCATATGAGTAGTTAATTGTTGCCCATTTTTCCACTTTGCAGAAACATTTTTAAAAGGTACATATTCGTCTACAATAATAATGCTCATAGATAAAAAGAATGCGTTTGATTTAAAAGCACACACACACACACACATCTACGTAATATATATAGTATAAGCATCGACTAAAAACGCACACACAAATGTTATAAATGTGTGTGGTGCTTCCTTCTATTGTATGAATGTTTTTCATATTATTATTGTTACACCAAACATAGGTATGTTGTTAATGCCGTGTAAACATCTATTTTGGCATGTTGGTGCCACAACTTGGCGTTCTATTAATTTTAAAATAACTCTGATAAATTGTAAACGAACAATGGCAACACATGACGTTACCGCAATAATGTTTTGCCTCAACTCTAATGTTTGTGGAAAAAAGATTTCAATTCGGTTGGTAGTCGCATCAATAAATGTGTTGATTTAAAACTAAAATATTTTGATTTTTTCTAAAATATGTGTATAATTTCGCCCTATAGTCCATAAAAATAAATATTAAACATATGTTAAAGACAAACTTTCTCCTTACGCTTAAAAACCTAATAAGTTTCAAAAAGAACGCTTTGGGATCTAACCTTCTTTGATTCAACTGCAAACCAGGAATAGCAAAATGCACTTCTCCAGTGTGGCATTAACGAAGACAATCTGTGATGTTTTTTAACACGAAAATGCTAAAGATATTACTTTGGGTGTTTTGTTTCAATTATCCATGGAGATAACACAACGCTAAAGGGCTATTTATTTTCATGAAAAACGTTCCTTTTTATCTCTTACAAACCGCTAATGCAATTAGAACAGACTTTTATCGCTTCTGGAATCCCGCGGAACCAGAAGTATAGTATTCCGTGGCAAATGAACCAGACTAATTACGTGTGTTTTTAAGATTAAATTTATCAGTACATCCGAATAAACCACTCGTTATAGACTTCCTCTATTTAAGTTTTTTATTCACTGAAACACTTAATCTAAGCGTTACTTGAAATGTAACACTAACGGAGATATTCCGTTTGCTAGAAATTAAATATGGAATCTGATATTTTTCTTAACTATCTTTTTGTTTTTCGCTTTAGAAATTTAGGCCAGGGATACAGTAGCTACTCAGATTATGAATTAAACATGTGTAATTTGAGGATTCTTTTCTGCGTTAGCCTATTGGACATGGTCACGAACTCGTGGCTGGCGTTGTCGAGTTGCGGGTTCGAGTCCTGATGCCACTGAGGACCCGGCGTGTAGAGGGGCTGATGTAGGTTAAATTTGTAGAGGCTCAAAGTCCTCTCTTTGTTGTGATGTGGAAGGTAGTAGAGTGGGATGCCGACTCAGGTGTCGACCTGACCGCATTTCAAAATTATGAGGCTCGTTGCCAATAGCTTTCGTGTTGCTTTAAGTGCGACGTTAATAAACACTCATTTACTCGAGGGTTCTTTTTATTTGAATATATTTCATTAACAGTGACGTCATAAGACTTCTTGAGGCCTTGAGTCCCTACGCAAATGTAGGCTCCACCTATGGCCCATTAGATTTTTTAAGAAGAACCACTTATAGCGCAACACACATGAAAACTCAAATTTATTTAAAAATTCCAAAATATCTTAAAATATATCAAGTATATATAGAACAGGGATGGCGAACCAGTGGCACGCATGCCATTGATATTTTGGGCACGCTAGTGATCAAAATGGTTTTTGTATTTTATTTCAAAATAACAAAGTTCACTATGAAATATTACGAACAAACGCAATTGATCGGTCTCGGGGCTACAGGGAGCACACTCGTTTGTTATTGTCTTGTAGTTGTTACGTCGTGGACTACAACTGCTTGTGACGCAATGCTTGTCCACGCATAGCATGGTCAATTTCATTGACACAATGTATTTTAAAGTTTATTTGTATTATATTTACGATTTTTAACTGTTACTTATAACAGGGCTAGTTCAGCAAAAGAACAAAAAGTGCAAGATAGTAAGTGTAACAGACAGTTTCAAGTTTGGTGAATTTAGAAATATGGCATCATTAGTATAGGCGACAAAGTGGTGTGTGTTTTATGTTCTGGAACAGTGGTATGCAGAACATCGTCTGTAAAACGGCATTTTGAAACAAATCCCAATTCCTCTAGTCATAAAAGTGAACCACAGCAAAAATAATTGCATAAAAACCGTTTGGCAGAGGACTCCAATTCAGCATGCATTCTGCTAAAAGTAACACTTTGCAATCCTAATATAAGTTATTTGTCATCCACAATCTGCAACAACAGAAGTCACACTAATGTTTCCTTTAATTACACATATAACTAAAACTTTTACAACTATGCAGTGCAAAAGGTATTTTTTCGTAATAAATACAGAGTTTTGTGTGTTGGTAGCATTATTTTCCCAATAATCACAAGTAAAAATTATTTGACGGCACGTCTATACCTCATCAAACACTTCTTTAGAAAAAATGGCACGTTGATCCTTAAAGGTTCGCCATCCCTGATATAGAACATCCGCTATTTCTAATGAGATGCCGATAAAATAGGGGCATTTCCCCAACATTTTGCGGGATCTCACAGTAAAATGTAAAATTCGACACGAATGGTGTGAATTATTATTTATTGCGTGTTCGAAAGAACTAGAGTGGATCTGCACAAAAGAATTTTAGATTTCAGTCGAGTGAAACGATCGAATGTCGATTGTATGCCATCGAACAAAGAGAGCGTCGAATTCTATGGGGAAATTCTTCTCAGTCAGATGTAGATGACAGGCCAATAAAAAGTACCCTAATGTGTTTCTTTTTTTAACTTGATACATAATGGAATACTGCGGATTGAAAGGGTAAAAATAAGTGGAGCTTTCAGGAGAAAGAAAAAGATGTGAAAATGTTGCTTATAGTGCGACGGTACAAGAATAAAAAAAGTCCGAGAAAGATATTTTAAAATTCCTTGGCTTCATGAGGTCAAAAATACAGTTTGGAAGTTTTATTTTTTTAAATAATGGACAGAAGAAAGTTTTTTGTGCTAAGTGGCTAGTATGATTGAATCTTTTTTTCGAAAATTGTTATTAATGTCAGTGGTGTAGCAAATACTGTTATTTTTTATAAGGGATATATATATATATATAATGAAAATAACAAGAAATATCGTAATAAAAATATGAAAGCAAAACATTAAGATCGAATTTATAGAAAAGTACAAAAAATGAACTACAAAAAAGAACCTAGCGAGTTAGAAAGCTATTTCGGACTTAGGACCGAATTAGTGGGGTTAAACTAGTTTGAAGGCACCAACCTTTCCCCCTTTGCAAGGGTTTTTTTAAATCTAAGCCACAAATTGTCATTGTTTGACCTTGTGACTTATTAATGGTCATAGCAAATACCACGCGAATTGGAAATTGCAAACATTTGAATGGGTAGGTGAGTCTGAAAGAATCATTGGGATCTGGGGTAGAAGTACAACTTCACCTTGAAGTTTGCCGCTCAAAATAGTGGCCTCAAGAATATTGCCCATGATTTTTTTATGAACAATCGTGCGTCCTTACATAATTTTGGCGCATTTTTAACTAATTGCTATGTCGGACCGAATTGTGAATCTAAATCATTTTTGAATCCACTTGAACCCACACAAAAAATATCATTCAAATCGATCCAGCCGTTTAGGAGGAGTTCAGTCACATACACATGCACAGAAGAATTATATATATAAAGATATATGCCGATCGTGGCGAAATGAATACTCTTTCTGATTCTCTAATTATTTTTTGTCTGATTTTGATAGAAAAATTAGATTGCAATTTTAAAAATGGCGAAAATATCGAAAAATTCTCCCCTCTTCTTTCTTTTTTTTTCTTTTGCCGCGCATTAGCAGAATAAACAGCACACATGGGTAAATAAATTATGCGTTTTAAGGTTTTTAATTAATATCTTTTTAACTAATTGCGATGGACCGAATTGTGAAAGCAAACCATTGTCGAATCCACTTGAACCCACACAAAAAATGTCATCAAAATCGGTCCAGCCGTTTAGGAGGAGTTCAGTCACATACATCCGCACAGAAGAATTATATATATAATTATATTTTAAAAGATATTAATTAAAAACGCTAAAAAGAATGATTCGTCAGCAGTTTTGTAGCAATGAAGACCCGGGTTGGCCAGTTTGGCTGAAAACCGATTTTCGACTCCAACTTACGTCATTTTTATAACAGTAACATTGTTATAACAATGCAGGTGAATATTGAGTTGAATGTTTTCAATTAATATCTTTTTAACTAATTGCGATATCGGACCGAATTGTGAAAGTAAACCATTCTCGAATCCACACAACAAATTTCATCAAAATGGGTTCAGCTGCTTAGGAGGAGTTTAGTCACATACACACGCACAGAACACACACACACACACACACACACACACACACACACACACACACACACACACACACACACACACACACACACACACACACACACACACACACACACACACACACATGTATGTGTGTGTTAGCTGCTCGTTTCCATCAGTATTTCATGATGTTGTATGAATTGAATAAGGGGTAGGTCGACTTTTCCAGGGTACGGGCTACTTGTAGAGTTTTTAAGCTGTTACGGTCCATCTAGCGGCGTAGGTGTGGTGATTCTATACAAAATTGTATGTTTTCTTTCTTAACACCTGTTTTCAACATTGTATATTTCTTTTAAAATACGACAGATTGCTAATTTTTTTCTACAAAAACACAAAATTGTAAAGTTGATTGCTTGAACAACTACGAGTGACTGCTAGACAGTGAATGTATTCAATGCAGTGAGCAGAGGGGGAGACAGACAATAATCTGCCGACGTATGTCCCTTTTGCTACCAAAGGTCGCGCAAATTTCGGGGTAGGACATCAAGGCGAGAACCTGATCGCGCGAAAGTGCGGTATATAGGGCTGTGAAAATCGTCGCGGGAAGGTGATCATCAACAAATTTTCCCCTTCAGTCGGTGACTGAAGTTGGCTTCTCAGTGATCGCTTTTTCCACCGCAGTGAACGTGTTAAGCATCATCGTGCGTTTCCGATGGAGGTACCTGTGTCGTCTGCACATTTATCGAATAGTTTGCTTAAGTTAACACTGTCATATAGATTGTGAAAGGCCGATTCTCCAGTCTAGCTGGCTTCGGTGTTCTATGAATATGTTTATCTTAATATGTGCGTCTCAGGTATTAGAAAAGACATTCACCCTAAAATGTTTTTGGGCTACCGTCGATCCGATCGACTTAAGGCCATTCCTTTATAACTTTTGATTTTAATCTACCCTTTAGATTCAATTGTTTTGAAAAACATTCTTATAAGTCTCGCTTCCTGATTTAAAAAGGACAGCACTTTTCTAAATAATAATTTCTAAAATAAAAGTAGAGATCTTTTACGCTTGCGAATACCTATCCCTCAAAAACCATTTTTAGTGGATCTCTACTTCACAAAATAAATATGCTTTCCAAATTTCAAGTCTAAACCACGTTGAAAAGCTGGGAAAAACTAACCCTATTACCCTCTTTGGGGTTGAGATCCGAAGAGCTGGGTTAAGGTTTCAATTCAATAAAAGAAAAAATAAAAAATTTAATTTCTGTAAAGTCTAAAATAGTTAGGGGGAAATTTTATTTATCTACCCCAAAATTTAAATCCCCAGGAGTTATTCCATAAAAAGCGGATCTCTATTCAACAAAAAACGTGCTTGCCAATTTCAAGTTTTGGGTCAAGATTTTAAAAACAGGACTTTTTTTTTAAATGCCCTTTCCCTTCAAACCCTTGGGAAATCACTTTGCAAAAAACCCCTTTTGGGAACTCTGCACATAAAGGAATATCCTACAAAATTAACCTGGGTTTATAATTCTGGAATGTCGTGAAGGTGGTACTTTTTCTCCTTTTATATATATATATATTTTAAAAAAAAGGAAGAAAGGCTTTTTATAATGCTATAAAATTTAAAAACCTTGGGTTTTTTGAGGGGGGGGTTTTATTACAAACGATGCACTATACCGCAACACAAGGGCAATTGGCGACGGACCTTGTAATTTTGAACCATGATTAAGTGACGAAAAAGACTCTTGAACTGGTACCTCCTCGTCCAACTTCCCCATCACCCTACGGGAGAACTTTGAGCCTCGACAGATTTAACGTACTTCAACCCCTCTAACGATGGGTCTTCTACGGCACTTGGGACTTGAATTCATGACACAAGTCATGGTCACAAGTCCGTGACCATGACTGCCAGGCTACCGCGATCCCAGTTGGTTTCTGTAGGAAAAGGATTCGAATCTCTCCCAAACAAATTCTTGTGAGAGTTTGTGACGGGCTCACGCGTCTTTTCTTTAACATATCCTTTGAGTACTTTTGGGGCCAAGATTAATGCAACTCTTTTCCAACCAAAACCCAAGAAGTGAAATGTGAAGATAAAATGAAAATTAGATAGCTTTTACGTACAAAAGTTTCAGTAAGTGGAAGGGCAATTTGGGGAATGTTATGTGAGAGATTGATACAATCGTGAAAGGACGGCAAACAGAGGTTATTCCGAAGATAAAGCCATTAGGTCAAGGTGCATACCATTGTACTCGCGTAAAGACGCCACTTTCCTAGTATCGGAGCTACGACTGGATTAAGGTAGGGTTGACTATTTAATATTAGGACTTGCGATATTATTGGAATTGAGATTAGGCGGGTTAGATATTGATAGTAGTCCGAGTTACTTCTTTCGTTATTACTTGTATTGTGTGTTTGTTCATCGTAGATTCTCACATATATAATTATTTTCTAATCTGTTAAAGGTTTAAGTTTAAATTCTTAATAAAGACATATTAAGAATATAGACATGTCTGTTCCTTTTGTAAATCCTACACCTCTAGCTCACGCGGATAATCAAAGAGAAGGTCACCCTAGGGGCACTTTCACAAGTTTCTGATCAAAGCTTTGATTGCCAATTACGAGATAACTTGTTGTTTGCGTTATTGTTTGGGTGCCTACTAGGATTTATCTCTTAGTTTGTTTAATTGGCATATTTCTGAAATATTCGTAGTTTATCGGTGTAAATATGAACTTTGTGATATTTGCGTGTAACTTGTATAAGAGAGATGATTTGTTAATGTTGTCTCTCTCTTTTCACATTGAACTCCTGAAAAGTACCGTATGACAATCAATGTGTTAAATAATTTTAAATATTTTCTGAAACAATGATTTTTTTTTGAATTTTTCAATGAAAATACACACTGACAGATGTTCCCACTATACACTTGCGCGCACATACACAAGTACACGTACGTGAGCACGCACACAGGAACGCACAAATAAGCTAAATTCATGTGATGTCATATTCAAATGATACTGCAATCACGTGTTTCCACCCAAACAGTTTATAAATTCAGGCGACGTCATAGTCACATGATAGATGCAATTTCGTGTTTCCAGCCAATTAGTTCATGCGCTTCATTGTTGCCAAGTGTGTTTTTTGCATAGAAACTTTCTTTTGAAAAGTACATTTCTGTCTACAACAAAAATGCGAGTAGCCAAACAAAATGCACTGGAATTAAAAGTACATATATAATATAAGAATTTTCTTTTTGATTTTAAAGAACTTTTTTGAAGAATCTTAATATTTGAGCTCTTTTTCAATTTATGAAATTTTATCTGTTGTTGTGAAAATTGATCGGCTTGATCGACATTGCCAGATCGAGACCCACGAAATTTATCATGGTATAGCGCTAGATTAAACGCTTGTCGTTACCCGTAGCTTTGAGCACTACGCAGGTGAAAGTACGATTTGGTTGAGTTCCACCCCATAATTTTGAGGGAGAACCTTGAGGGGTGGTCAGGAGCCTCCTACTTCTCTTCCCCTTCCACCAACCTCCGAAAGGACTTGCGGCTCGACGGCTTTTTGGAGTACCCCTATTCCACGAAATAGTATACATTTACAAACATCCATGCCTTCTCCGGGATTTAAATCACTTTACAAATAGAACTACAAGTTAATTTTGAATTTAATGAAAAGCATGGGAAAGTAATTTTTCAAAGTTTTTCATGAATTTTTCTTAGACCCCCTCAAAAAAATATATTAATCATTTCAGCCAACTTAGAAGAAACAAAAATCTACCCCAATCTTTTTAGGATATTTTTACTTCAAAACTTTTAATAATCTTCTTGAAAGAGTTGATAGCTCATGGAAGTTTAGAATTATTTAATCATAATAGCAATGCTTATTATTTACTAAGACAACAAAAAGCCTTTAATCAGCTTTCAACTCTATTAGAATTTTCTCCCTCCTTTTTGTAGAGTTACGAAATTTAAATCAAATCTTTGGGAAAAAATGTAAAAAATAATCTTAAAAAATAATTTTTAATTACGAAGTTTCTTCTTTTTTTTAAATGTAACAACTGGAACGTTTGAAGTAAGAAGTGCTTATTTAACAAAGGAGTTAGATATACAGACGATGCTGATTTAACAAAGGAGTTAGATATACAGACGATAAATAACTATGTTCAAAGAGTTAAATAAGTTATTTGGGACTAGTCTTTCTTTTCAAATTAGAAATGTCATGTCAGATTATTAATAACCTCACCATTTGAACCAACTTATCCAAATTCACGCAATTCGTCTACAAAAAGATAGAAATGGTCCATAGTTTAAAAAAAATTTATTAAATTGACCATTTTCAATTTTTTTGTTTTGTTTCTGGATAGTATGGACATGTAAATTTCAAGGGGAAAAAGTTATCCAATTAGAGCTATAATATGCTACAATATAAGCCAAGAAGATATCTTAGTGTAGACCCTATAAATAGATAGATAATATCAAATTAGATATCAATATACATATTATTTAAATTTTAACCACAATTGAAGATTTAGTAATATTACTTTGTTCACAGTATAAGCAATAAAAAAAATTTCATGGATGAAAATGAAATTTTTTTCCCGAAGTTTAAGGTGTCATTTGATTTTTTTGTCATTTTTGCGAAAGCTATCAGAGGGAAGGTGGCAAATTCTTTACCTTTCAGCTAGTTTTCAAAATAACAAAATATTTATTTACTAAGATGATTGCAAATAGTAATTAATATGTGGGGAACTTTTTGAAATAGCTTAAAACATTGCATCAGAAATGTTCTTGAAGAATGAGAGAAAAAGCGCATTCAGTGACATTGAAAAAGGAGAAGGAAACTAAAAAGTGTTTTCCTGAATAAATTAATTGACTAAAGCCAAGGGTTTTCATTTCTTATCATGTATAATTATTTGTTCAGCTGAGATTTAAATCGCTTTTTAATGTTTTATGAATGGCTTTTACTAATTTACTAATGTCAAGGATAGATGTTGCTAATTTTCAAAAACTTTTATAATTTAGAAACGGGTTTTAAGTGTGACCAGCATAAAAGAACACTCGCTAAAGTTTCCAAAATCAAAAATACGTTTGGATACATTTTAAGGTATCCGACTACGTTCGAAACCATGATTTTGCAAAATCGTATAAATGGATAATATTTATGATATTTTGTGTATTTAGATTCGAAAATGTAAATAAAATTGTTTTAAAAGAATATTATAACAATAAAAAATCATTTAAGTACAATATTTTGACAAAAATGAGCACAGAATGATCCATTTTCAAAATATTCCCCTTTTTTGAAAAATGCTTTTACCATAATAATATTTTGCCTGTATATAGCTCAGACCTTTGTACAGAGGCTGAACTAGAATTTTTGAAATATATAACTTAGAAGTGAGTTTATCCATGTTTTACGACAACAGAGGGGAGAAATTTTAAGAAAAAACGCCGATAATTATTTCAAATGGTTGTAACTCTGAAAATGTGAATTTTTTCAAACATCATAGTTGAGCCTCTGTACAGAGGTCTGAGCTATATACAGGCAAAATATTATTATAATAGAAGCATTTTTCACAAAAGGAAGAACATTTTGAAAAAGTTTATTCTAAGTTAATTTTTGCCAAAATATTGTATTTAAATAATTTTTTTTGTCACAACGTCCTTAAAACTATTTTATACATGTATTCTAATCTAAGTGACACTAAATATAATGAAAATTATCCATTTATGCGCTTTATATATATATATATATATATATATATATATAATTACGGTTCCGAACGCGTAGTCGCGGATACCTTAAATAAATTAAACATTATTTGATTACTGGATTATTATTATATTATCTATGTTTGTATACATGAAAAACAAAGTTAAACAATAATGATATGTCAACCTGCTTTAAATTTTCACCTCAATAAATATTTGAAATGGGTCCAAATCTGATATAAAAATATACATTTTTATACACCACTTGCTGGATTATAATGTTTTTTCGAAGTAGCCTGAGAGGTCATTTGGGTTTGACACCCTTGGTATAAATGCTTACTTTTTACGCTAATCTCATTTTTTGAATGGGATTTTGTAATATAATAAGACTTAGGAGACTTAAGGGACTAAAAAAGAGAAATTCAATTAATTCATATACAAAAAGGGTTACAAATTATGAGTTTGACTTTTATTAACCATTTTAGGTGCATATGTAATAGAATAAGCATTAACTAAAAACAAATGAAGTGTTCAATATTAAATTGTTAATAATTGTTGTTGGGTGAGTGATGTGAATATTTACGTCTCACTGTTAAGCTACTCGAAAGCTTTTGGCGAATTTCCCCCATAATTTTAAACTATGATCAAGTGACAAGGACGATATCTGAAGTAGCCCTCCTCTCCTAACTACACACCACACCAACGGGAGGACGTTTGAGCTCTCGACAGATTTAATGTGCACCGCTCCCCTACACGGAGGGTCTTCAGTGGTACTAGTCTCGAACTCATGACACGCCGGCCACGAATTCATTACCTTGACCACTGGGTGAGTGAGTGAGTGAATATTAACGTCGCACAGTGGGCAGTTTTCCCAATCTGGCGCACGGAAACCCCATTAATGAAATTGCGCGAAATAAAACAACAACCCACAATTTATGGTCCTCTTGAGTTTCCTAGCCATGTGGTAAACAGTTTTTGTCAATACGCGAATGGACATTGTCAATAATCATCGGTTTAGATCGGGTTTGTTCTTGCTACAAGAAACACTTGTGAGCCTCATTTTACATTCGCAAGATCTACCGCTTCGTCTGAAAAGGATTTTGCAGATTTTAGCTGGATTTTTTTGAAAATAGATGCCAGAAATTTTTCAAGGGGGTCCAGGGTTGAAAGTCCATCATTCTTGTATCATGCTCCTTTTGATTTTGTCGATTTTCGGGAACAAAAAACAGTAAGAAACTAATTATTGAATAAATAATTAGCATTAATTAATACAATTAATCATTAATAACAAATATTTAATTAAATTTTACATACTATATACTTAGAATTATAATCAATCGGAAAGAAAATCAAGGGCTTTGGGGGGAGGGATCCGGACCCTAGGACATCCCCCCTTGTGTGCGCCACTGATCCCATGGGTAGGTAATTTCTTGATTTGACTTTCAAATTAGGTTCAAGTTTGATTAAAAATTGCAAAAACATAACATTATAACAGCATGTAACTCCTACTAACGTATGTCAGTTTTTTGTGTTCAATGCACTAGAACTTTTGGGATGGACAAGGATTGATCACAGCAATACTTAAGTCGCATAGAGTAGATGTAGATTTTTAATTTAATACCAAATTTAGCTGCTACTTTCTGCTATTCCCAAAGTTATGATTTTTTTTTTTTAGGTTGGCCGATGGTATTACTCGGAGTACCTTATACAATGTGTGGAAGGAAGGGCAAGATACTAGAGGAAAACTAATGTTATTTTGAGTTTAGTTAGGACTACAATGGACCTTGATAAATATGAGGAGCAACAGGAATTAAAATTTAGAAAAATTGTTAAAAATTTCTGCTCGTTTGTAGGGAAAAGTGGATGAGTTGCCATAGAAATGAAAAGTTTTTCTCCAAGTCGAAAGATGCGTGGTTGTCGGGGGAGTAAAATTTATATTAGATTCTATTATTTTTAAGAAAAATATATAGCTAATATTTTAGTGTGGTATTTTATGTTTATTTAAGCTTATAATAATTATTTTTTCAGAATCATAAACATTAAAATGGTTTTTCTCAGTTAGTGTTTTTTCGCATTCAAAATGCTACTTCTTCCACAATTATTTACCAATCACTTCTATTTTTTTCCTGTGTCTTATATGTAATGCATGTAACAAAATTAGAGATTCATTTTGCTGTAAATTGAATACTTCTTTTAAAAAATTGAAATGTGGAAAATATTACGCTTTTGGTTGAATTTTAACATATATATCAACATTTTATTATTTTTATTCTCCAAATTTAATTAAAGTATTGTAAAATCGATCTCTAAAGGTATTTAAAGTTTCCATAGAAATATTACAAAAATTTCATGTCAAAAAATTAGTTAACACAAAAAGAAAAGAATTTAAAAATTTCAAATTTTTTAAAAAAAATTAAATTTGTAAAATTTTGTGAATAACGTGTGCAAAATTTTATCTCGTACCATTTTCTAAAAAAGAAATATTATATATGAAATGCTAAAATATAATTTTTAAATACATAAATAAAAAAAGGCTCAAAGAGTGCCGAATCCTTTTAAACACTACCTATTATCCTTTATTGTATATGTACAATGTTATGTTTGATTGTATTTGTTTATATAATCTGTGTTAAAATTTAATTTTTTTAACTTGCCACACTATTTCTTGAATATATTCTCCCACGCGTAAATTACTGCTTCTGTTAATATCCTTAGATCCTTGTTCAAAAACTAGTTCCTCTTAGTAATCATTTATTCTTGATCCAATTCAAACTTGACATAAATTAGTTAAGACCCTAGTAACCTTATTTGTTTGTAAAAATCAGAAAAGAATACCCAATTTACATTAATTACTACGATTTTTGATCATTAGATATAATTATGAAGACTTTAAAGCCGTAAAATAATTTCCATGAGCCAGATTGGGAAAACTGCTCACTGTGCGTCGCACTGTTCAACTACATGAGGGCTTTTGGTGTCGAACCTCGTAATTTTGAATCATGGTCAAGTGACTAGGACGGCACATGAGCTGCCCCCTCCTCTCCTAACAACCACACCACACCAACGGGAGGACGTTTGAGCTCTCGACAGATTTAACGAGCATCGCTCCCTAAACGGCGGGTCTTTAGTGGTACTGGGCTCGAAATCCTGATATACCAGCCATGATCCGATACCCTGACCACTAGGCTACCGCGGCCACATTGACCACTGGGATAATTACTGTTGGAATAAGTACTGTATATAAGCCGAGAACAGCCACAGATCCTCTAATCTCGGAAAATATTCTAAGCATTTTTACCCTCGTCTTCATTTTCAAATTTTACGAAAGACATATTTGAAAATTACAGAATCCTCCCCCTACCCAATTTGGCTTGTATAAGGGTTTCTAGTTTTGGGTAAATTTTTGAAGAAAAAAAATATACTCTTGGCTTATACCAAATCGGCTTACATTCGAAAATATATGGTAATTGCTATAATTATTTTTAAAAGTATTTTATTTTGCTTATAAGCAGTTTATTATTGATCACAAGCAACAACTGTACAACTTTTGACAAAATCTAATTTTAAATCAAATGAATTCATACACAGTATCCAAAATCTTTTTTCCATTGAATGTTTCCTATATAAATATTGATATTAAAATTTTATAAATAATAAATATTTAGTGTTTCACACAATTTGATCTAAAACGAAATACTTTTTTTGCAGTCAGCAAAATATACAATGTTGATATAAATGATATGGTTATAAGTAAGGTGACAAATCGTCCTCCTTTTATTGGTTCTGTCCTTCCTCGAAAAGTGTCCTTCTTTTTAATATTTTATAACTAATCTGTTAATCTCTGTATTCAGAGATGCCAGGCCGAACTGTCACGTACTATTAACTCAGGTGCCAGTATAGTATGAATTATCGGAGGTATTACTGTATTTTGCACACATTCAGGTATTTATTTTCCACAAAAAGATTCGACTGTGTTTGATGGTGAACATATTTCAGCAACATAAATTAATCTTATTTTGAACGGTTTCGTCCTTCAATAAAAATCTCGATTAGAAGAAAACTTTATTCGTTTAATAATAAAAAGAAAATTGTCAAAATTAGAAAAGAATCAAATCCAGGCAGAACGGAGAAATTTAAAAGAAGTGCAGAACTTTTATCAAACATGTTTCCAATATGTCGAAGAATGGTCTGAAACAAATATCTCAGGAAATAACAGCTTTCAATGGTGGTTTTTGACTTCATCGCAAGTAAAGTGGGCAGATATAGAAAATTGTGTTGAGTTTTTATCCAAAGAAATGCCTGATATTAAAATCTATGACAATTGTTTGAAAAAATTAAGAGACTGAATGTATATTTATATTCTAATAAATTAGAACAATAGGAAAATCAATATGTTGAAATTGATAAAAGAGTAGAAAGATTTAGCCATTTTAAAAATGAACACATTACGTATGAAAATGAAGTTATTCTTGTTGAATTTACGTTGTGTGTGTGCTGCCCTGGAACTAATGCAGCAGTTGAACATTGGTGTAGCTGGTCCTGATGGGGCCCTGTATCAAAAATCCTTCAAGGCCCTATTTTAGATATATAAGAGCTTTGTTAGTGGGATTATAGTTGGGCCCTTGTAGCTCGGGAACCTCGCAAAATTGATACGGCAGTAGCTACGTCCCTGCAGTTGAAGTCGCTTTTGCAATTGGTAATGACTTTTGACAAGTGAGAAATGAAAATTGAATGCTGGTACTTTAGCTGTAGCACTTTCCGTGAAGTTCAATGTAAAGGATATTTCTTACTCTGAAATTTCCGATGTATTAGAAAATAACAGACTGATAAAAAAAAATAATAAATAATAAATAAATAAATAAAAAATCATTTGATGGAAAAATACTAGTTTAAGTAAATAATTAAAGGGGATGTAAGCCTAATTAGTGTATTTTGTATGAATTTATAAAATGTTTTATACATTTAAGTTGTAATTTTTTCTTAAATTTTTCGTCCTCCTTTTTATTGTAAAAAAATTGACCACTTTATTATATATATATATATGTAAGGATAATTAAATTAGATTAAAAATTAGATTCCCTATCTAGCACTTAACTTTTATTTTTTTTTCATTACCTTTTCAAGTATCAAACTAATCACCCATTTATTTCTCCTGAACATATGGCATAGCCCATAAACATGTCTAATTCCAAATCATTATATTTAATAGCTCTATATGTCAGCATTAACTTTCAAGTACACTCATAAAATCCGCGATACTTACCGCATCTGTGTTTTAAGTGTTAACCCACTTAAGATTTTCACTGTGGCGTGCTTTTTGCTCTCTTCTCTTAGCTTCAGATGAAATCTAGAAATGATTGTGAATAAAGTTCCTTTTTAAAAACTAAATCTGATTCTGACTCAAAACATGTCATATATATATATATATATCTTGTTTAAATTTTCAATCGTTAGTGCAATACTTTCTATTCATCCATTCAAGTTCAAATACACTTTTTTAATCTTATAGTGGATGACACTTGATGTTAATACATTTTTTCAAACATTATATAATACATTAATTAGATTAAAAATTGAATAAATTGTAACAAATAAAAATAATAGTCCAACACCATATGTAAAAAAGAAAATCATTCGTTGTGTCCCTGTAGCGCAATGGACTTCTTATCCATTGGTCATGGGTTCGAATCCCACCTGGAATAACCTAGTTAATGAGAATGTGATTTCTTTTTTACTCTACTCATCTTTACTGAAATAATAAAATTTAATTATTGAATAAATAGAAAGAAACGAAAAAAAATAGACCAACTCCTATATAGAAAGAAAGATGGAAATTTGCAAGGAAAATACTTTCTATTTTGCCACTAAATAATGTGTGATCCTATCATATGTATATACATATTTATATTAATTGTAATTATTTATATATTAAAAAGTAACTAAAATAAAATTTTTGCTTCTTGACCTAAGTAGGAATTGGCTTAAAAACAACTTGTTAACTGTTGTGTTAACTGTTAAAAAACATTACTTGTTCAATTTAATATGCTTTTTCTCACAACTGTATTAAAATTAAATTTTTTTTATCTCAGAGCATTTTCCTAAAAATACGTTTCAAGTGTTTGCATTATTACTTAAGGTAGCCGACTATGTTCGGAACCGTGATTTTGCAAAAGCTTATAAATGGATAATATTTATGATATTAGATTAGAAAATGTATATAAAATTGTTTTAAGAATAGTATTACAATAAAAAATTATTTAATACAATATTTTGGCAAAAATGAGCACAGAATGCCCCCAAAATATTCCCTTTTTTGCTTCTATTATAAAAATTTTTGCCTTATTTTTCAGACCTCGTACAGGGGTAACTAAAATTTTTTTGAAATATCTTAGAAGTGGGTTTTTCCATTTTACGACAACAAGGGGGAGAAAATTTTAAAAAAAACGCCGATAATTATTTCAAATGGTTGTAACTCTGAAAATAATGTAAATTTGAAAAAAAAAAAAAAAATAGTTCAGACTCTGTGGAGAATTCTTTACTTCATATAAGCAAAATATTATTATTTTAGAAGCATTTTTTATAAAAGGAGAACATTTTAAAAAAAAAAAGGTTATTCTAAGTAAATTTTTTGCCAAAATAGTGTATTTAAATAATTTCTTTTTTGTCAAAATGTCCTTAAAGCAATTTTATACATATATTCTAATCTAAGTGACACTAAATATCATGAAAATTATCCATTTATGCGCTTTTTTAAAAGCACGGTTCCGAACGTAGTCGGATACCTTAACACTACTCATCAAACGGCATCAATAACTGTAACACAAGCAGTGAAAGTAATTCATATGCATCGCATGCATTACACGCCGCGCGACCAAACAGTTCCATCCTAGATCTTCACTGCTTACCCATTTACCATAATCCATCCCACATTTGAGAGGAAAAAGGGGCCCCAAAAATTGGAAAAAAAGGGCCCTTCCGGGATTTCAGGCGGATTTGGGATGGCTGATTAGCCAAGAATTCAGGTGTCCGCGATAAGGCAGCAAAACTCGGTAACCGGAACGCACCGAGACATCTGACCTCAAACGGGCCTTTTGTTGCTCCCCGGGGAGGGAGGCCTTTCGAAGGGAGGGAGAGAACTTGCTTGTCAGGCTCCTTCCGTTGAGGTGGGGGGTTGTTTTAGGGTACAGGAGGTAGATTTCCTAAAATGTGTGTGTGTGTGAGTGTACCATGTAAAAATTGATATTGGGTAAGGTTAAAAAGGAGCGTAATTTATTTTATGAGCGATAATTCGTAAGGAAAAGGGAAAAAAAAGTATTCTGTTTGTATATTGTTTAGGAGAAGGAAGTTTTATTGTAATTTTTTTTGAGGGGAATTGAGATAACCTGATTTGAAGCCTATTTCGGAAAATAACACAAACGTTTACCTATAATTTTAAAATATATAACTTTAATTATTGTTTTTAAGAGTCTCATTTTATAAATGTAACATTATTCTAAATTTATTATTTTCTTATATTGCAGATTTTTTATAAATAAGTGTGTTTACTTAAAATCTTTTAAAACTGAAAATGAAAAAAAAATTATCCAACAACATTCATGTTTTAAAAAACAAAATTTGCGTTCTCAAACCTCAAATTATCATAATAATTTTGAATAAAAAAGTAGTTGTTAATCTTTCCACAGAAAAAAAAAATAAATTTTTTTCTTGTTATTAATTTGACAAGTAATTTAAAAATAAAATTAAAAGAAAAGTAATTTTTAAATTTAGATTTTTTTAAAAAAATTATTTTTTTACTTTTATAATTTTGAGCTCAAGTAGTTTATATATGTATGTACTCATAAAAACTATTGAAAATTAAAATTGCAACACTACGAAGAAAAGTAAACACCAAACTTGTTCTAAGGACCTAGTGCAAAAGGAAAAAACATGATTAAATTTGTAGGCAATTTGGGGATTTAGGGGTATACAGGGTCTTCGAAATTAGTACGCACAACTAGTGCCTCGGGCAGCTAAACCAGTCTAATCCAGTTAGGCACAGAGTCGACTAGGGCTTGGATGACAGACACAAGCAAATTATTTCATGCTACTTCAAGTCTAGACAACACTTATCAATCATAGAGGCTCGAGAGCGGGAGCGGCCCAGTCTCTAAGCAACTTATGACCAGATAAGAGAGCAACTTATGACCAGACGCGAGAGATATTTGGAGAACGTGCTGACCAGGACAGCAGTAGAACACCTCCTACGTCGAGGAAGGTCAGAACACAACGGGCAACATGCAGACTTGTGTTATCCTGATGAAAGATGACGCCTCCAAGGCCTCGAAGATAAGGTACAACTACCAGTCTTAAGACTCGAAAAATGTAAGGGGGAAGGGGTTACATTCTAATAAACACGTAGACAAAAACGCTGAGAGGTATTCTCTACGGTCAAAATTAGCTATTTTTGTCATGTACCTAATGGCTACTCATAACATCAGACCAGTTGTAGGGTTCATAAGAAAATATCAAATGCAAGCAGACCACATGTGTTCTCCTCAGTGCCTTTAGACACCGATGCGTCCATTATGATGCACTCAGAATCGGGACTCGTCTGAAAAACGATGTGGTGCCACCCAGAGGCGTAACGGAGAATATAAGGGACCCCCTGCAAAGTCAGGTTTTGAGCCCCGAGCTGTATCTTATAAAAGGTACGTACTTGGCATCAGTCAGACTTTACAAAATGTCCCAAATTCCCACAACCAAAGAAAGGTGCCCCCTTCACTGACCCAATGAAAAAGGAAAATTTCGCCAGTAAATGGATTAAGAGAATTTCCTTCATAACGGTGTTGGAGAAATCCCCAATGATCAAACCTACTGAAAATAAATGATGTAGAAAGAGGGTTTTACATTGGGGATTCTTGTAAGAAAATAATACATCTGACTTCAATACCAAGTTCTGGAACTTTTAGTAATGCATTTTCAAACCTAGTAAAGAAAAAATCCTAAAATTCTCGATCTTCTCTCTAAATTTTAAAAAATGCCAGGTTAGGACAGAAGAAAAAACCTTCTGGCAGAATCTCTCATGGATAAAGTTTAATCTCATAGTAATTTTTAACCTTTAAGTTCCCTCCTAGTATTTTCTCTTTAATAGTTGTCTTTCAAAAATATTTTCTAAGTCAAAAGTTGGTGCAGTTTAAAACTCACTTCCAACCTCCAATCAAGCCCACTTCATAGCACCACTCATTGGATCTACTCCTGGAAGTCACGCCCTCCTCTGCAACTGAAACTGCAACACCATGTGAACATCGAATATCCAGAGATAGAGGTTGAGCTGCTGGCGCAGTCTAGGGTACTCAATTCCCAAAATCATCCGTCAGTCAGACTTTTACAAGTTGGGCTACACAATGTGGGAGTGTACGTTAAGCCTCTAGTGTGCCATCTTATATCCATTTTGTTGTTGGTCGTACCATTGCCGTTACGAGTCCTTATGTCACAGTGTTAAGGGATGACGCAATAATAGTCTCAGTGCAGACATCCATGCTTCTTCAGACTTCAATACCGTCGTGCTGTAAACTAGCCCACTTCCTGACATAAGGTCTGTTACAATACTATATTATTTCAAGGCAGACCCACAGGCGGCATGTCTGTTCTCTTCGGCATAGAAGAGGGATGCTGTTGAGATCTTGTATGAATTGCAGTGGTGGTGCACAGTCTTAGGGTCGGACACCCCCCATAGCCCTTGATTTTTTTCGATTAATTCGCAATCCTACGTATATATTACGTAAATTTAGTATGTATTTGTTATTAATAATTAATTTTATTAGTGTTAATGCTAATTATTTATTCAATAATTAATTTTGTATTGTTTTGTTCCGAAAATCGGCTAAAATCAAATATAAGATATGCTGGGTGGCGTAATGGGCATGATACCAAAATGGTGGACTTTCATTCCTGGACCCTCCCGAAAAATTTTGTGTGCGCTACTGTGCACAGTATGACTCTCCCGAACACCTCAATTCCATATTCACATTTGAGTAGTTGGATTTTTACCATTTCGAGTAGAAATATTGCGGAGCGTCAAACCGCAACCTCGTTAGACCATGGTCTTGATATTAGCTGGTTTGCGTCAGGGTATTTACATTTTCTTTTAGAGACATGATGCGATATTCTCGCAAATTATTAACTTCATTTCAAAGCCCGATTTTAGTGAAACCTGCTCCGTAACTTCCCTTTTATGCAGAATTTGAGATGCCGCTTCTCCCTCCCGTGTAGTTTGCACTTAAATACCAATTGTTTGCATATTCCAGCATCTTTTCCACTGCTGGAAATATGATGGCGCGGCCTTTCAGTGACCTTACGGTTTTAACGGCCAGCAGCAGTGGGGCAAACAGATGGGGTGCCATAACCCTTGAATTTTTTTCGATTGATGATAATCCTATGCATAAAATACGTAAAATGTAATTAAGTATTTGTAATTATTTATTTTATTAATTAATGGTAATTATTAACTCAATAATTTATTTTTTTACTGTTTTTTGTTCTCCAAATCGCGCAGACAAAATCAAAAGAATACGTTTGGTATTGTATTGAGGTATGATACGAGAATTGTCAACTTTTGATCCTGGACATTTTCGTGTGCTCCGAACATTTTTCGTGTGCTCCACTGGACAGAAGTGTATATATATGGTCATTATTATACAAAGCACAGAATCAATTGATACTGTGACGTCTTCGATTGGGGTGAACCTCACCCATCTATTCAAGCGAAGTTTTATGGCTTCAAAACAGACATTGATGACAAGAGCAGGTGGCCACGGGGTCATTGTTTATTGTCTGGCCTCGGACAAACGCAGACATCGAGTCGATTTACACAATAACTAAAGGTGCCGGTGACAATAGGTTGACGTATAGGCAGAAACACCTGTATGGAAGTCGGCGCCTAGGGAAGAATGGGGCTATAAGGCCCAGGTGGTGTGATGAATAGGAGTTTTCAGAAGTTGGATGAGAATTAGGGCGCCCTTAGCAGATTCCAGACAGACGAGGAATGTGTTTGTGTTGCCGCACAAATGGGGAGACAGGCCTTGGCCCGGGGACCTTTTTTGGCCTGCCAATGAGGGAAGACGAGGGGCATTGTGGACCCGCTCCTGGTGTTTTAAAAGGGGTGGGCACTTTGGAGGAGAAAGGACGGACGGAGAGGGAAATAAACTTGGAGGTGGGGCCTGGATGGAAACAGAGATAGAGAGCCCTGGGTGGGGATGAGGGAAGCCCTGGATGGGTGAACTGGATGGGAGCCCGGAAAAGGGATTGAACTCCCATGGAAAAGACTGTCCGCCCGGCTTGGCATATTTATTGGACTTTTTAGTAACATATGAAGCTATTAAATACTGTTTTAATTTTAAAATGAGGCTGTGACAAATTTTCTTGTTTGCTAACTACTGACGACGTTACAATACTTCCTTTTTTTAAAAATTAAATACTGAATTTCACTCATTCTTTTCGTTTGTATTTTCATATCTCTCCACTTTTATGAAGAAACACAGAATTACATATTTTCTTCTCAATTATAAAGAATAGAAAGGAGGAATATTGTCTCTCAGCATGCCTAAACTTTCCGTAAATTAAGAAGGCCTTTTCTAAAAGACAAATTATAGCCATTTCAAATTTAAATAAATAATTAACAATATTCCGGCATTTGTAACTATAAAACCGTTATATTTTCAAAAACTACTCAATTTTGTACAAATTAATTTTACTTTTTTGTAATACATTTTCATATGAAATATTTTATACTTTCAAACACAGATTTATTTTTGATTTTTTTCTATCGAAATGAAAAAAATAATGAAAATATATATATCAATTGAAAAGGGTTTTAAATTTGGAAATTACAATGTAATAATCAAGAATATGCCTTATAATTATGCGATACTGTATTAATATTAAAAAAATTTTTTTTTTCTAAGTGAACCTAAATTAAACAAAAAAAAATTTTTTAAAATCTGTTTTGACCTTAAACCCTTTTTTAAACCCAAAATTTCTGGGTGCCCCCATTTTCTGATTATCTGTGATGGGGAAAGGGAATATTTCCTTTTTAGAAAGAAAAGGCCTGCCTCCGCTTTCCCGTTCACAAAAATTGAAAAATTTCAGGTTAACGATATAAAAACTTGTTCCACATAACTTCCTAAGATTTTCAATTTGCATTTAATATAAACTCGTTTCGGAACAAAATAGTTTCACATCCATCAGAATCCCGAATGGGCATAAAATACCCATTTATAATTTCTTTTATCAAATCAATACGTGGTTTTGCCCATCCCCTTGAAATGCTTTTGGGGCCTCCAGACTTTTGGGGGGGGGTTTTTCTCCGTTACCCACTGTAAAGGCAAAAATTCCTTTTAAGCTGTCTACGTCTCGAACCAATTTCTTGTGATGGCCCAAAAAAAAAAAAGGGGTGCTTATGACTACACGATAAAGTGGTAACTTCAAATTTTTTAATGTTAAAATTCAGTGATTAGTTGGGTGAATAAAAACAAGGGGATATTTATTTATTGTCATAAAAATTTTTTTTAACTTTGTTTGTACCCCTAAAGAAATTTTTTTTGCTAAATATACATATTTGAAAATTATGTATTTAAGGGAAGCAATTGGTTTATGGTATAGCTGAAATAGGTTATAAATATTTTAGATTCAAAATTTTTTAAAAAATCAAAAAAACTCGTAAGCGTTGTTCTTTTTTGTCGTGCTTTCTTTTGGGATCATTTGACATAAATAAATTAAATTTTTGATTTTAAAAAATCTACTAAAGGCTTTGATTTGTCTTTTGAAAAATCTCCGTTAAAATCCCCACTTACAATAATAGGCAATTTGTTCAGAAGAGTTGATCTGGCTTCAGACACAGTGTAGGCAACTAAATGTTTGTGAATGAATTCGATATAATTTTCTTTACACTTTGATTGGGGAAATATAAATAGTAACCATTAAATTATTTGTCCATTTTCTGCTCTACATTTCGTTTGCACACTTTTCCCCCGTCGGCTTCCCCCAAATGATTCGTAGAAAGAACCCCGCATTCTTTTTCCCAAAAAAAAAGGGGGGGGGGGGCCCTTTGTGGAAAAGGAAACTTCCTTTCATGGAATGTTGGGGGAGGAGGGGATAATGCATTTCATGTTTTTGGGGTGACGGGGAGGGGGAAAACATTTTAACTCTATACTTCCCTTGACAACAAAGTGCCCCAAAATAAAAAAAAAAGAATTTTTTCCCCCAAAAATCTTTATATCGAACTTGTTCCTTCATTTTTTAATCCATCGTGTTAAAATTTCTTCATTGTATATTTTTTTTTTTAAGCATATATTGCCTTAATGAATATTTTTTTAAAAAGAAAGGCAGGAGTGTTATAGTTTACAGATGAATTAAACAACCAAGCTTCCAATTTCATGTAATTCCCAAAATGCTTCTGTTATGCTTGTAAAGCAAGATAATTGGCCATCAACTTTAAGATATTTTAACTCGTTTTTTTATTTTTAAAATTTAAAAATAAAAAAATTGCGTTGAAATGTTTTCAAACAATTCTGTGAACATTTTAAACTTCCTCTATCAGAAATCTCAAATATTTTGCCCCTTCGACATTTTTTGAATCGAAATTGATTTTTATGTACAACAAATCTATATTTATAATCGTAGCATTCAATTTTCTTTTGAAACCAAAAACCCACTATGAAATTTAAATTTGATACTCTTCTTGGGAAAAATCATCTGATTTATTTTTTAAAATTTTCCAAGGGATTGTCCGAAGTTTGCATCAACGTTCATCTTTTGGGGAAAAAAAAAATTGAAACTATGGTTACCAAGTTTATTAGATGACCAGTTGGGCACACAACAATAACGATGCATTAGTATAAAATGTGTGCAGCTTTAGGTTAAGTAATTAATAACATTTTTAAGATAATTAAGATTTGACAGAATATACAAAACACTAATTTCCCATTTTTAAACACTAATTTCTCATATAAAACAAAATATCTTAAATTTATACATACTTAGGGATGTTGGCATAAATGCATCAATTTATTATATCGTGCCCTCAAAACTAAAAAGAAAGAAGTTCAATAATGACACAAGAATAAAGTTATACAAAAATATAAATATCGCACCTTTCTTTATAGTTATTCCTACTGATATATCTTGAATAATAAATACACGTGGGAAGATGAACTAATTAAATAAGCATACAAGAAGGAAGACAGTACTAAAAATCCGGGGAGAACGTCCCTCTTTTAGTCATGTGATTTCTTTTTAGGGGTGGACAATCTTGTCGGAACAAGTTTTCCGAATACAGGCGAAAAAAGCCGAATGAGCGTTATATTCCCCAGAGTGACGTTCATTCAAGTTCACTCTCCAGCAAATCGCGCCAATAGAAGTTATCAATTCAAAAATCATCCAATGGTTTGCGATCTGGTGATCGTGGTGGCCATAGAACATGAGCCCATTTCCGATCCAGTGATCGGGGGTATGCCAAATCTAGCCAATCACGTTATGGAGCACAAAAGGGCTTAGAAGCTTCATCATGAGCCATTATATGCATCATCATTCATCACCAGGCATCATCATTTACCGTATTTTATTCGTTAACTATGGATCGTGCAGGTACAACACTTCGAGCATTTTTATGTACTTACAATGAGGAAGCCGGCTGTACAGAGTTTGGGAGCTATTTTTGGGACACTCTGTATATTCCCGATTGCAACTGGAATGCTAAGACATATGATGTATGTTTGTACTTCCTTTCCCAGATAATATCTCAAGATATCTAGTTTTATTAAAAATGTTTTTAATCTAAATTTGTTATTTTTAAACCACACGTCAAATTTCTTCACATGACCGATATTTCTGTTTTGATGTAGTAAATAATACGATACGACCAACAAACCATTTGATTCGAAACCACTTCAGACGATTGTAAAGCACGTGCTTCTCAAACTTTCAATATTGCGACCAATATTTCCAATCAAACCTTTTCATCGGCCCCTCTATAAAAATAACAATGTATTGAATTCAATAATACTATACTTTAACACTAAAGCTGCAATACGACTTTAACCTCTTATGTGCCACCGACGTATATAACCGTCTTACTCAGCCAAAGCATCAATTTTCTGGACGTATATATACGTCTTTCCGTAGTACGATCTTTTCTGTGCTCTGCTATCCATAAAATTATTCCAAGGCTTTGAAATGCAATAAAAAGCTCTTGACAGTGTTTATGAAGGATTTACTTATTTCAGAGGATTTTTTTTGCTTATTTATTTCTTTTCTCCTTCCCCCATCAAAATACTGGCATCTACGTGAAAAACGGTGGCATTGGGCAGCGAATCGTTTAACTTTTAATCGACGGAATTCATCATAAACCGTACAAATTATAAAGATAAGAGTTGATGCAAAAGCCCATGGGGTCACTGGTAATTATCAAACTTGTTCTTAACTTAGTATTTTTAAATCAATAATAATACACATTGTACAGTACTGATTCATTTATAAGTGTATTTTATCTGTGTAAATGTGTATTTTATATTTTATTATTTCAGAAATTTTTGTTTTGTTTACTTTCAGTATACAAATAATTTTA
>BMAV01014014.1:16703-33257 GCA_019973955.1 Trichonephila inaurata madagascariensis
CATGATTTCCTTCCTAATAAGACCAAAATACTCTTCGGTGCCGAACATGTATTCATATATTACGTCATATAAAACAAATAATATTGAGTGTAGTAGTTTTTTCACATAATCCTTATCTAAATGTTTCAGTGGTATCTAATTCAATAATTTATATAGGAATTTAAGTCAATGAATTACTCTTTACTCAAAAGAAAGTAAATAATTTCAAAATTTGCTTCTGTTGAAGAACCTCCATTTATTCTGTGTGAGAGTAAATAACCACAACTTTGTACACATCAATTAATTTCATTAATTCAATTCAAACAAATGCGATTTTCTGCTTTCTATAGGAAACTCACTGAGTAAAAACTATTGTTTTAAGCGAATGCTAGTGAGGTAAAAGAAAGTATATTTAAGGACATTATCCTTTTTCCCGGCACCATTCATTAAATATTTCCAACTACGAATCCTATAAAGAATACATACTATTTGTGACGTACTGTTAAGAAAATATCGCTACCGAGATGTGTCCAGAAAAGTTGAAGGATTACAAATTTTCAAAAGAATCACAAAAAATATTAGAAAAATATAAAATGTTTCATAAAAAATAAGTTTAATCTGTTTCTGGCAGTTGTATTTAATCTTTTCTCTGCAATCTGCAAGAAGTAGATAAAAAAATCGTTCTCTTCATTGAGTTTAAATTTCAGAACCAATGAAGTATTTTTCTTTCTATATTTTTCAGTATATGTTTTATACCGATAATTCAGTACGTTCCCCATTAACTGTATATTTACCTAATTATTTTTCTAAATATGTATAAAGTTAATGATTCCTATCCGAATCTTAAAAATGACAAATGAATATCCTACTTCAAATATTAACTAATAGAATGTGTGTGTGTGTGTGTAATTAACACAATATTTATTTTATCTTTACTAAACTGTAAATAAAAATATAATCTGTTTCTAATTAATGACATAAAATGTTTATATCTTTTAACAATTATAGAACTTTAACACATTGATTTAAATTTTTCTAATCTTCATTTTTCAGCTCGTTGTCAGAAAATTATCTTTAAAATTTAGGAAGAATTTTTAATTTTGCTTGAAATTTTTTTACTGCGTACAATTTGTGAATATTAATAGTTGTTATAAAAGAGAGAGTACAACACAAGGTACACAGATGTTAGCAAAAAACATTTTAGTATTCAAAGGATTAAAAAATGTCAAAAAATGGTAATGGAATAAGTGCAATGTGAAGTGGATTTTAAATCAATAGAAAAAGATAAGTAAAGGCATGATTTTCAACAGAAATTTAAAAAAAAAAAACCTAAGCAAACTACTTACAAGTTTTAAATTATGTAGCGAATAAAATTCAAGCCTTCCCGTTTTACCATAATTGGGATGGAAATAAATACCCTGAACTTAAGAAATAAGAAGAAAACAGAAATCACATGATGGAGGAGGAGTTGGTCTTAGGACATAAAAAGTTACGTTTCGCTCATTAGTATGAATACAGTGTACAACTTGTATAAGATTTAGGTCAGGTATTTCTCGTAAAAAAACGGGGCATAGCATGGGCAAAGAAACAAGAAAATTAACTCCATAGCTAAAGCTTAAAATGCCAAAGAGAGGAGGAGATAAATTATGAATTCTTTTCAGTGTACTGTAGATGAAATTTAATTCAAAATTATATTAAAATTTATACATAAGTTGGGGGAATATGTGTTAACTCTTATTGTAATATAAGATACTAATCATCATTCACCCACTTCGCTGGGTATTTCGTGATGTTGTATGACTGTATACAGTTGAACCTGTTTTTGTGCGGTATATAGGGACCGCATAAAAATAAACGCACAAAAAAAATATTCAAAAATTTCATAAATTCTGACATAAAGCAACCTAATTCGTGGAAATACTACAATTTTTTTTGGCGGTGGATAGGGACAGCATAAAAAAAGTCGCATTTATAAAATATGCCTATTATTTACGAAATTTATGTAAGAGTACTTCCATAACCAAATAAATAATTAAATATTACACATGGAAACGTTTTAAAAACGTATAGTTTCTCATTGTATACACGGATAAGTTTTCAAAATGCGCATATATAATTCATTGCTACTCATCGTAATCCAAAGCCCTGTAATGAATAAGTTCAAAATCGCCTTATGTCACAATAACCAGATATACATGATTGAAGCCCTTTTTGGAATTTTATACTCCTTTCTTAATTGGTATCTATTTTTAAGAAAATGCCTTTCCAACTTGTTGGAAAGCTGAATCTCTGCATGTTTTTATCCGTTCTTAAAGAATCCTGTTCTTCTTGTCCGTCCTCATAATCTATCAAATTATTCATAATGTCACTGTCATTGAAAGTTTCGTCTTCAATCAAGCGTGGACTGCTGGAGCGTTGAGATAAAACAACTGAATGCGCATTGTCCGGAGACTGTTAATAACAAATGAACAGAGCGTCTTGAAGTGTCTACATTTCAGTGGCGTAACGTACACTCCCACATCATGGGGAGGTAGGGGTAGGACTCTAGGGGCCCAAGGCCTGACTTACACTAAATTCGTATTTATCCAATTTATAAATATTAAAGACGAAACCTGACTTTCAGGGGGTAGGAGGAGTCCCAATATTCTACATTACGCCACTGGTAAACAGATATAAAACATTACAGTGGAGCCAAAGCCATTGAAATTTATACACCGCATAAAAAAAAGATCGCACATAAAAAATCGCACAAAAATAAAGTTGCACGAAACAAATCGCACAAAAAGAAAATCGCATAAAAAAAGGCCGCACAAAAACAGGTTCTACTGTATTTATCTAAAGTTACAGATATCCTAGCTTTAAGCTTCCAATTGTATTAAGTAACAATCTTATAGCCCTCATGCATTGATTTAAAAAGGAAAGGATTTGATTTTCGGCCCCGTAAGTATATTTATTTCTTATGCCCTTTTACCCCCTTCCGCAAGTTGATTTAAGCAAAACTCGTTCTTGGGGATCTCTACTCAACTACTGCCAAATTTCAAGTTTGTATATGTAATAGTTCTACAGATCTCGTGATGAGTGAGTGAGTCACTTTTCTCCTATATATATATATCATTGTAGCACTTGTTTTTAAATGTCTTTGCGTGTTTTGTTTGCATGCGCGTATTTATGTTTGTAAATGAAGCGAGTGTACATGTTTGCGTGTATATGAATAAGTTTTAATAAATCATTTTTATGATTTTATTCTATTCTGTTGATTTTATTTCTTCCAGTGAACTCTCGTTTATTCTCTGATGTTTCTGCAAATTGGTATTAACTGAAGATAGCTGCATTTTCTATTTCTTTGTTGTAAGCTTTCTCGCTATGAAGTCGAAAGTAGAAATAAGTCAGTGAAGTATACTACAAGAGAGATTGAAATGAGATCTCGAATCAGAGGTACTACAGTTTTTCTATGCAGTGGCTGACAATGACATTGATACGCTATAGTCGTCAAACAAAATAAATATAAGATGAGTTTTTAGTCTTTACGCTATTTTCCCTAGTTATATTCAGTATATCATATAGAGATTTACTTTTGCGTTTTGAGTAGAAAAAAGTAAATGTTTGTGAAATAAAAGAATTATTAAGCATTTAGTATGATTTCTTATTAGTCTCTCGTTTGAACTCTGGATACCTTTCTTAGAAGGGAATTTAAAAGAATATGTGGGACATTTTCATAACATAGATATTTTAAAAAAAGTAGAAGTATTGTCAAATTAGGGTTATATATGATGCAAAAAATATTGTCTCTTACACAAATTTTACACAAAAAATATAAAAATCTTATTTAATCGGACTGAAAATGGTAAGTCTTTCTCTTTGAGACAAATATATTAACACATAAGATTCTTTTAGGTAAAGATACATATGAGATATATAAATATATATATATATTTATGAAATATGCAAAATGGGTGTGTGTGTGTGTGATTGAAACAAGTTATTATAATTCTTTATTACTGTTCATGCAATGTTCTAAAAATGAATATAAGCTATTTCAATGATTCATTTAACAGGAATGAAGTTAAATATTTTATTATTAAACATGAAGCAATAAATCTTGAAAATAATACATGCTATGCTGCAGAAAGACTATTTGCAGACTAAACAAAATCATACAAAATTTCAGAAGATTTATAAACTATAGAGTTTTGTTCTTAACATAGAGCACTCTAAGAAAAGCATATTTGAACATACGAATATATCTTCCATTATTTTGTCAAAGAAATTAACGTGATTTTATTAAAATGTCATGGAATACACTTTAAGAAATGTAAAAAAACACGCTAAATACATATTGCCTTTTATGTTTATATAAATAATATATTTTAAGTTAATTTTTAATGCTTGAAATAGAGAATTATTTAGAAAAGTTTGTTTCCTTGATTCAATTTTTTATAAATATATCGCATAATAATTTGTTTAACTGATAAATTTATATTTTGTTTCAATAATCTACTTCGTACCTTATCATATTAACTTTTACGATGTACTTGATTATTTGAAATAATAAAAGATATATCTTAGATTATTTTACTTTAAGTTTTTATCTTAAAGGAATTAAAATTAAATTTTATTTCTCTTAAAATGAAGGATAAAAATTAATTAAAAATGCATGAGTGTCAAATATTGACGTGTTTTGAAAATGTGAACACCGATAGAGATTTTTTTGCTAAATATAAACAAAATATCTTACACTAACATTTCGTGTATAATATCTGTAGCAATTTTATTTAAATAATAAACTATTTAAAAATTCATCTGTTGCCCTGTAGTTTTCAAACAAAATTATCCAAATGTTATATTAAAAAAAACAAAAAGCTTCAAACTTTTTAAGCAAAATGCCCTGTAAAATTTCTGATAAATTATTGTACAATAATTAAACTTTCATTTTGTTACGAAGTCGACACTGAGAGTAACAATTACATGAAAATTCAATTACAGACTTTCAATGAAAATTATAGAATTGTTAGTGCTATAAGCAATTAAAAAAATCTCCTGTAATCCTCTTTTTCTATTCATTCATAATGATGTTTATTAATATTGTGCTTTTAGCACTAAGACTTTTACAACATATAATTTTGCGTCATTTTGAAGGGAATCACATGTATACATATCTTTGGTATGTGAGAATTTTAATTATATATGCACTTTACTTATGACCACCAGTTCTCTAAGCAATTATAAATTTCATTTATATATAATAGCTATTTCTAACTGAAAGTTTCTTTGTAGTATTTCTCTTGGAATTAAACACAATTTGTATAAATATGTAATACTGTTTGAGCTATTTTTACCAATTAAATTCACATTGTAGGTTAATATATATATATATATATATATGTAAACCTTCAATTTATGTGGGTGGGCCATTTTTCCTCAGTTATATTGTTTTGCATGTTTTCCTTGTGCCATAAAATTTAATACCTTACATGTATAAATAGGCAAAAGTAATTTAGGTCGGAAAGGGTTTTTTTTCCATCTCTTTCATCAGTGAAACTGCAAGTTTTGTCTTAAATTATTCAAAATGTTTTATTCGGTTAATATGTATTCTAACTATACAGATCTAGGAATATCATTAGCGAATTCCGTAACGCACATTTTTTGGGTGTATGGACATCCTTGACAGTTGTACCTTCCTAGCTGCATTTTGATGAATCTAGTGGGATCCCTATGAGACTGTCCTGTAATAGCGTGCGATAAAGACATTTAAGTAGTTTCATCCTTTGCATGCCTAAAGGTGAAGGACTACCTTGACTACACAAAGCATACCGTGAACAATCGATTTGAAAGCGCGCTTTCACTTGAAGAATTTGAAGGCGAACAGATGTTGAAATCAATCGCCTGTTTGGCGACAATGATATCGTATCACATTTGTAATTTCTCATAATGGGACGAAAACTTTTCGAGGCTCTCAAGAATTGGGAGAATTAAGATTAAAAAGTAAAACTTTCTGAAAATTCTTGCAGAGTATTATTTTTTTATGTGTTTTAAAGTCTTCCTATAGATCAAGGAACATATTCAAAGATTTCATAGTAATTTTTTTTTAAAAGTTTAGAAATCAACGAATATATATTCTATTTAATATCATTAGCCTTTTTTAAAATTGAAAACCTTGTTTACATCTAGAAAAATTATATTTATTTACTTTTTCAACATGTATTAATTTTAGACTGATATTTTGAATGTTTAAAACCTACCATTTTAAAGATTTCATTTTAGACTGAATGCTATTATTACTTAAGCTACAACGTTCATTTATAAAGAGAAATAAAAAGAAACTTAACTCTTTGAAATAATCATATTACAATTATGTGATAATTAGTTTAAATACATAAAAAAGGGAATCGGATATTTTAATATACTACATTTTACATATATATATGTTTTTGAGACTTAAAAATAACTTATTTATCATGAAATTACACATTATATGTAATCTATGACAAATAATTCGAACAAAACTGCTCTATCCCTACACATTATTGCAGTGGCACACATAAGGGGGAGTGCCCCAGGGTCTGGATCTCCTCCCCCTCCATCGCCCTTGATTTTTTTTTCAAATGATTATAATCCTATGTATATAATACGTAAAATTTAATTAAATATTAGTAATTAATAGTTAATTTTATTAATTAATGCTAATTATTTATTCATTAATTAATTTTTTTCTTTTTTTTCGTTCCCGACAATCGACAAAATCAAAAAAATTTGTTTGGCGACGTATTGGGGTATTATATGAAAATGGTAGACTTTTCACCCTGCCCCCACCCCTTGAAAATCTCCTGTGTTCAGCACTGTTTTATTGTTATTAGTTTCTAGATGAAAAAAGCAATATTTTTTCGTAAACAATTCATGTATACAATATATGTATTATATATGTATCAATTATTCAACAATATATGTATTATATATGTATCAATTATTCAACAATATATGTATCAATTTATACACATATAATAAGGCTAAATAAGTATTAAAAAGGTTGCAGTAATGCCTGAGTCACAGTAAATATATATTTTGCTTACAAAAATATAATAAAAACCATATATAGGTGTATGTGTTATGTTTTTCAATAAAAATAAAATAAACTTATTGCGTTATGTAAATAATTTTACTCAAAAAATGTTTCAAAATCATTTGTACCGATTTCAAATATAGTATTCAAAAATGTGCGATTTTTTTTTTAAATAAATAAAAAATTTGAAATCAGCACTAAATTTTGACAAAAAAGTCCACTTACCATTTTTCTTATAAAGAAGAATTTCAAATTGATTCTGAGTTTGTGTTTCTAGGCACTGTTCAATTTTGTTAATGGCACTCTCATTTGTCAGCTCCCCGTACATGAAAGTACAACGGCACGATTTTTGCATAACTTCGGCTCGATTAAAACCAGAAATCTTGCAAAACGATTCTGAACAGTAGACAATAGGATAGTCCACAATTTGGGCATTGGCCAAAAGGAAACTGCAATCGGCTGTAAATGAGAAAAAAACAATTAATGTTATATATATATATATATTTAGAAGCATGTTTTTAATTTATGATTGTTACTTAAATAATTTTTCTATAAATAAACTTTTGATGCCTTATGTGAAGAATACGTATAAAAGATAATAAAATATTCAAATGAAACGCACGTAGCAAAAGAAAAGTTCATAATTATACTTGGATAAGGCGTTATTATATATATACGAAAATAATTTTACTTAAATACAACCTAATGTATCATATTCATTTAATAATTAAAATCTGATTGATATTAAGTAAACAAACTATATTAATTCGTTTTGTTGTTTAGCGAACATTTGACTTGATTCTTTGTTCCTTAAGAAACATTTTACACTAATTAAGGAGAAATAATCCTTTTATTCTTTGAAAACTTAATAAGAGGATTAGAATCATCTTAGAGACAAAGAAATTGGTATATAAGCCTTTATTCAGAGATTTCCAAATTGGATAAACCTAATAATAACACGCAACCTTTTTTGAAAGTCCATTGTACTGTACTTTCCTAATAAGATGGGAAAGAAAGTCTTATAAATTCGATAAATAAAAATACAAATTAATTTAAACGGCTTTTTAACTAAGAAAATTAATGAAATTAAATAATTGCCAGTTTATAAGTAGCTTATTTAATTGCTTTAAAAATATTTTTTTTATTAAGGTTATTAAATACTTTTATAAAATTTATCGTATTATACTTATTCAAACAAAATGGATTAAGTATCATCTTAAAAAGGAAATAGGTACTTAAATGTTTGGCTATTCATAATAATTCTTTGGGAAAAAATCATTTTTTATGATTAATTAATGTAATTATTTTAAAATTATTTCTGCAAGCAAGACAGTTTAAAAAAGAAGAATTGTATACTTTCCTAACATTAGCTATTCTTAAGACATAAGAAAAATTTTGATATTTTGCCAAATATTTCAAATCATTCAATAGTATTAATGTCACAATATTGCAAATAAAAAAATATATACCAAAAATTACTGGCGTGTAACGCGCAATTTAAACACAAAAAACAAGAAATAAATTTACGGGTGCACGTTATACGCCGAGTCAAAAATCATAGCTTCAAAAGTAAGAAAACGATGAGGATAAAAAATTAGACTTCTGTATATACAGCGAAATATAGTTTGTTTAAAAGAAATGACATATTTCTTATGGACTTGAAGGGCTGTAGTTCTAGAAGTATACTATTTTTTTCAAAAGCTTGAGATAATACTTTGAATAAATAATTTCAAAAAATATATAAGTATTGTTTTTCTTTCGTTAAAAAGGGGGTGCGCGTTATACGGCGAATATAGATAAAAATTAAGGAATATAGTTTGAAAGTATAGGTACGCGTTATTCGCTGAATTTTAAGGCAGTTATTCAAATAATCATTATGTACCTTCAAATGTTATTTATCTTCTCTTTTTATCTGAACATGCAATTTTGATTGTTTGTACTGTAAAGAAAACTTGTATAAGTAATATAATAAGATTTTTTTTGGAAAGGCAAGACAAAGCAAAATTCTCATTTATATATGAACGGTTTTTCATACTTCTGAGTTAACTTTTAGATTAAATTACAAACAGATAACATAGATGTGTCCTTTTATGTATAAAATTTACATAAAAATTTTGTATTCTCTAAAGTTACCCAAGATGAAATTATTACTATTTATAGAAGGATAGTAGCCTACGTTTTGTATGCATGGATAGACATTTTACAAGATATTTTCTTCAACTTGTAAGTGTGCAAGGCATTGTCTAATTGCTTGATCTATATTCAGTATTTAGGCTTTATTTACGTTAATACATTTTCAAAAAAATGTACCTTGTAATCTCAAATTGTTGACAACGTTATATGTTTATTTTACATTTTACAACTATATTATTGCATTGATAGAAATATTTTTAAAATATAACTTCTATAAAACGAGCAATTGTTTTGTAAAAAAAGTTTTATTTATTTATTTGAATCATTTGCGACATATTTGAAACATGAATTCAAAACTGAATCATTTATTTCTATTAATTTTTATTCAATGAAGAAAAAAAATTAAGGAAAATTTGTATTATTTTGTTATTATTTTGTAAGGTATAATTATATTCAGCAAATAAAAAATTACAAGATTATAAATCACAGTATTTTTTACTTATATGAAAGCGTAGATTTACATCGTTTGCTGAAAATAATATACTCTGTTAAAGTACTTACAGAAAATAAGGCTAATCGTATGGGATCAGCAAAAAAAGCATATAAAAGTATTTAAAATAAAATATACAGAATTATTAAATTTTTGAAATAAATATGAACTATTTGGATATTAAATAAAATCATTATTTTGAATTAGATCTTGGTGTACTAACTTTTTTAAAAATTTAGTTTAAAAAAATTTTTAATCTCTCTTCAAAATTAATTTATATTAAACATTTTAGATTTAGAATTACTGAGTAACAAAGATGCATTCAAACTAATTAAGTCACTAATTATTTTGAATTAGATCTTGGTGTACTAACTTTTTTTTAAAAAAGTTAGTTTAAGAAAATTTTTAATCTCTCTTCAAAATTAATTTACATTAAACATTTTAGATTTAGAATTATACTGAGTAACAAAGATGCATTCAAACTAATTAAGTCATTGCTTAAAGGATTTCCGTCTACTAACTCTGATTAAGAGAGAAATTGGATACATTAATAATACTGATTTATAGCGAACACACATTACCACTTAACTAGAATGAATGTCAAAGTGATTTCAGGTAAGTATGCATAATTAATCTTTTCAGTATTTGCTGAGAACTAAACTAAGCCGTATATGTGAACATATTAAATAGTAGATCCATAAGAATATGTCAAACAGCTTCGACAAAATCATATAAACAAGTTTCATTTCTTTTAAAGAATAATTTAGTTTCTTTCTAACCAATTCAATAAACACTCATTTTAGATTGAATTGCATCATTATGCTATTAATGAAACCTATGACTATTTTTTTTTCTATTACAAGACTCGAAAATTAATTGCTTTGAGATAATTTTATTTCATTCTATATAATGTTGTACATTAACGGGATTGATGTTGATGAGCTTCTTGCAATATTTTTATACACTGAATCAACTACAATACATATTAAGCGTACTATATATGTAGAAATTATTTATTATAGTTAACAGATTTTTTCAAATGAGTCATCGTAGTATAAATAGTAACGCATAACTTTTTTCCCTATTATATGTTACAATAATCAAGATAAGTACATATAATAAATTATTTTAAATGAATCAATTTGTTACTTTTTATATACACACGATTCATTAAGGAATTCTAACGTGATAAAATTTCAACTGTATCTCGACATCCTTTAAAATAAAAGAATAAATATCCCTTATTTGATAAACTCCATATAACATGTTGGTTATTAAAATAGCAACGCTATGAAGGAGGGATGATTCACACATCAAATTCACATAAAATGCGTAAGATGTTTTCATATGCATTTAAGCGCAATAGAATGAAACAGGAGGAAGAAACGGCACCTCATACTCTGTATAAAAGAAGATATTAGAACTCGCTTTGGTAGGAATAAAAGGATTGTCTTGCGAATATGGAATCAATGGATTTAGGAAGGTCACGTTGAACTCTAAACGGGATCTAGACAGGTTTTCACCATCAACATCACTAACCATCCCACTAACCATACGTATACTTGTCGTGCTACAAACAAGCCCGTGTACTAACTGATGGTTTGTAATGTGACTGTACGATCCTGAAAGGCCTTCCGGTAAACATCCCTGTCCTATCAGGACAATTATGTTGTCCAGTACAGACCTTCAGTTAGTAAGCTGGCTTGTTTGTAGCTCGACAAGTATACATTACAAGTACATGATTAATTTGACATGTCTAGAACAGCACGGACTGTTTGCACGACGACTATTATTGAGACTTCCCTTGAAATTGCAGCCTGGAAATAGCCATGCTCAACGACAAAACTGGACACAGAAGTAGAAGAGAACCACGATGTCTTTTTCAGACGAATCTTTTCTGAATGTAGAATCATGTTGGATATATCGTTGCCTGTAGGCACTGAGGAAAACGTACTTTGTCATGCTAGCCCTACACCTGGCGTGTTGACATTGGGAGCTATCGACTATACGACACTATCACATCTCACCCGCGTCGTCATTAATCTGAACAGCCAGCGTTAAATTTCTCAGAAAAGGCCAGTAGCTGTGTTGTAGTTGTTGTAGACGTCATCTTTCAAGAAGTTAATGTAAGACCAAATGTGTCTGTCGTATCCTGACCTGCCGGGACACAGAAGATTTTTCACTGTTGCCCCAGTGGCTGCATTCTTTAGATTTCTCACCCATTGAAAACGTAATGGGTTGCTGAAAGACCGGGTCGGCATCGAACAATTAACGAAGTGTGGCATAGACTTCAAACAGCATGGTATGACTTACTTGTAAATGACTCATTCAAGCCCATTTCCACTCAACGCTTAACTGTCTTAGAACTATTTAGCTGTGCTATTAGAGGCTGTAGCTGTGTGTACTTATTTTTTGGACCCAGTATTCCTCCAAGTTGCTAACAAATTTAATAAAACTTTCTTCCTACTATGTTGAAAGAGTAAAATAAGTAACGTTTTGTTATTTGCCTTCCTTACTGATGTTGCAATTTTTTTGGCTAGCAGTGTATATATGACACACTTAGCTACAGAAGTTTTGGTATCTTAAAATAATTCAAAGTAGCTGATTTGCCATAGATAATATGAAATAATAACTGTAATTACGTAAATGGTTTTATTTACTCTTCTTACAGTCAAGATCTGAGATATAGTATTTTATAATCTTAAATATATTTTAAGTTTTAGAGGTTTATATATGTTTGCAGTACAGGAAGTACTAAATCAGGGATTTAAATTCTTTGGATTCTGTTTTGAATTCATCCTGAAGAAAAATGTTTTATAGTTTTTCCTATTGCAGTTTGTGTTTTCATTTTTAATCAGAATGCTGATGATTATTAAATCAACTGTTCAAACATCATTATAATAAATTTAAAGAAACGATCTTGATTTTTCTGCTAGTTTTTCTGATTTAATGATAGCCGAGAATTTTATACAACTTAAAGCTATAAGTCAAACAATTATGGCTAACTACTCAATATTGTTTTTCCATAATTCGAATGAGCAATGAATTTTAGAATTTGAATACTGATAATTTAAGAACAAAGAGAAATTTTAGTGGCAGTTACAAAATTATTAGAATGCTCTGATGTCTCAACCTAACGCCTTGATAGATGAAAAAGTTGAAGAAAGACTGAAGTACTTGGTGAAGGTAAACAAGGTGTGTGTATGCCAGGGATGGCGAACCAGTGTTACGCATGTCATCAATGGTACGCGACACAATATTTTGGGCACGACAGTGATCAAATTTTTCGCATTTTATTTCAAAATAACAAAGTTCAATATGAAGTATTACGAACAAATGCAAGTGATCGGTCGCGGAACGGCTGGGAGCACACTCGTTTGTTATTGTCTTGCCTTAGTTACTTCGTGGCTTACTGTTGCTTATGATTCAAAATTTGTCTACGCATAGCATAGTCAATTTGGTTGACACAACTGTATTTTAAAGTTTATTTGTGTTATATTTACGATTTTTTACTGTTATTTAACATGGCTAGTTCAACAAAAGAACAAAAAGTGCAAGACTGTAAATGTAATAGAGAATTTCAAACTTGGGGAATCTAGAAATATGGCATTATTAGTTAAGGCGAGGAAGCAGTGTGTGTCAGAATATCGTCTGTAAAACAGCATCTTGAAACTAATCACAAATCTTCTTGTCAAAAAAGTGAACTGCAGCAAAAATAATTAATTACTTAGAAACCATTTGGCAGATGACTCCAATTCAGCATGCATTCTACTGAAAGATACATTTTGTAACCCTAATATAAGTTATATGTCTCTTCCAATCTGCAACAACAGAAGTCACACTAATGTTACTTTAATTTGAATCCCAAGTCAAAATTATTTGACGGCACATCTGTATCTCATTAAACACCTCTTTTAAAAAAAATGGCACGTTGATCCATAGGTTGTCCTCTGGTGCATGCCAACAGTTTGAAAGAAAATATTTTCATACTAAAAAAATCCTCTTTTCTGTGAGCGGCTAAGAAAGTGCTAAATTACTGGAAATTTTTAGTAGTTCTTATTAGTAACATAATTCGTATTATTTCTTAAGAATGTAAGATTATAGCTCTTAGGGTTCAAGATTATATTTTAAGAATAAGGAACCATTAAGGTAAAATCTTTTCACAATAAAGTCATTAAATTTTCATTATCCGGATATAGTTAACATTAATTACTAAAGAGAAGTAGCTGCACAGATGATTTAGTGGATAGTGCTGTTGACTGCTGTGACGTGAGGTTAGGTTCGAGTCCCGAAGAAGGCATAGATGCTTGGGAAATACCGTTGCGGAATTGGGCATTCTAATAATCATTGAGCTAAAAGTCCCCTCGAGATGATGGTGGGAGGAAATCAGTTGCTTATCAAATTAATATGTGGAATTCCGCCTCTCCTCTATTCTGAAATTTCAACGATTTGAACTGTTTCCAATGACTCCAAAGAATTCAGGGACCTAATCAGGAATATAGCTCTAAATTATATGGATATATACCTTTATCGATTATTCTTCCCCTCTTATACTGTTTAACTACATAAATCTTTTGAGTATTCATACTAACAGTACATAAATGCGGATTCAAACTAAAATTCTACAAAAACTTTCTATTTTAAAAGATCGCGGGAGGCTGTAGTTTACACTTATTTTACCAAAAATTGTGTTTCAATAAAAATATTTAAATTTATTAAATTCACTATAAAAAGCAGCATGGAAAAGTATCCAATAAACTATGAAAACTGCAGCAATGTCACAGTAATGTATTACGAAATTAAAATTAAATTTGATCAAAGTTTAAAAATCAAAATATCTACTTAGAGCATTTGCTTAAAATACTTTTGTTTCACTAGTTAGATTTTAGTACCAAATTTGTTTTCATTTTGTCTGGGAAAATGTGTTCTGCGCATTCTCTGTTTATTGGATTATTTTTAATATTGTAATGCAAATACAATAAATTTATTAACTTTGTATCCCAAAAGTGAATCCCTTGCCAAACAGAAACTACTACTAGAGAATAAATCACGGAAAACACTAGAGCACTGATAACTGATAGCTGTTTCATTTGAAAATAGGTATTTATTTCACGACGACATTTAAAAATAGAAAGGAGAAATGCAATCTCTTAGGAGCATTCGTCAAATACAAATTCCCCATGATTCTAAATTTAAAGTCAGAGACAACCAATTTGAATAATACTAGCCAGACATCCACACAATTTGGAAGTGATGATTTTGAGCTTTTGCAAACTGATTTTCTGGGTGTGCCCTCTTTTGCAAATACATGTGCTGCATATAAAATAGGAATCTTAGTCAGTCACGCTTTGCTCCAAAAAACCGCTTATCTGACACTCATTACTGCCCCGTGTTTTTTACGAGTGCATCCCAGCATTTCTGATTCGAGGCCTTTTCTAATGAGAACTTATTGGACCTATCAATTTTTGTAGCCTCCAGTCCGCTCAAGCATGGAAAAATCAGTGCATAGTAATTAGTACGGGCCTATTTAGAGGTCGAGGATAGGTAGCTTTATATTTATCTGTTAGTTAGCATGCAGAATGAATTTTTAGGAGTTATTTAAAGGATGCACCAGGTTTTATGTTGTCTGTGATTCTTTCATAACTTATTTATTTATTAGTTGTTCTATTCCATGTTCGAATTTTGTCAGATTACCGGTGAAACAGTTCTCTCAAGCGCGTAATATTCATACTCACCTTGAAATACATTGCTCGATCAAAGTTTCTACAAAGTCTCTTTTCAGATAATTTGTTTGTGTTACAGGTTGTGTCAAATTAAATGAATTGTGTCAAAAAGTTTCTTAAATTTCTCACAGAAATTGATGGAATTTTTAAATACATTGTTTTTAAAAAATGTTGAAAAATTACAGTTTTTTAGTTATTTTACAATGGTGTTTTTGTTAAAAAATATCCCCAGTATATATAAAAAGTCCTAGCATAAATCCTTGAGTATAATTTATACTTTAATTTTTCTGCTAATTACCTCATTAATTTCTAATGGTAACTAATTCTGCACATAAACTTGATTGTAGAATATATATTATCTCAATTTGTTTATATTAAAATAATTCAAAAAAATATTTATCAAATTTTCTTTGCTAGTAAGTGTTGACGTATAACCATTTTTAAAATTATTTGAAATACAGATAGATATAACGGTTCTTATTTTTAATAGGTAGAAATTTACCATACATTTTTACTTTTAGTTAAAGAACTTTTAATTTAACCAGACGGGATTACTTATACTGCGAAGTTATGTGAATGACCAGGTTTAAATCCTTCAAATTTCTTTTGAGTTTACATGTTTATATCATAATATCTAAGTTTCTTAATTATTTCAACTAAAATCTCTTATGATAGATATGTTTTCTGAGGATGCATTGATCCCAAATAGTTTGTGCACTAAAATTCCAATGAGACAATAGACGAATATCAGCGCACAATATTAATGCAATTGTTATCGTGTAAAATTATAACTGCAGGCATTAAGTGCATTTACATTTTTTATTATTTTCAGTTCTAATTAGTATGTCTGAACATTGACAACTGAATCAGCATTTCTGAAAAACATTTCTATCTAAATTTTAGAATTTTTTTTTATCAAGGTACAACTTGTTACAACTTTTTTTTAAATGGAGATATGGGGATTTTTTTGTGGTGTTTAGATTTATTTAGTACATTTTAAGAACTATACGCTAAACTTAAGAAGATAAAAAGAAATTATTATTACTAAAATGGGGGAAAAATTGTTAAAAATTTGCAAAAAATTACATAAATAGGGCCCATTCTGTACAAAAAGTTTATGAACAAATTTTCAATTTTTTACATTTAATGTGTTGCTTTGTTATTCATTTTTG
>BMAV01014014.1:42933-71046 GCA_019973955.1 Trichonephila inaurata madagascariensis
TTTGAGAGAAATACTTTTAAGAAGTATGAAACATTCTTCATAGCCTGCAGAGTGTTCTTATAAAGAGTAAACTTTTAGTGGGTTTTGTGTTCCACAACTATAAAATAAAAAATAGAGTAAAAACTTTAAAATTGAAAAAATTAAAAAAAAATTCTTCCATTTTTCCATTCTAGTAAGTATAAAGCTTAGTTATAACCAATAAAAAATGTTCCTTTTTTAAAAAACATTTTGGGCGAAAAAAAAAATGGCTGGCTTTAGGCGAACTCTGTGGAACTTTTCCACTGGTATTTGTCTCAAATAAAACTAATAGCTTAGCATACCAAGATGCTCTGCTACAGAAACGTGTATTTTAACTACAAAGATTTCGTCGGAACCATCGTCCGTTTCAGAAAGACAATGCTGCTATCCATTGAAGTGGCAGCCCAGAACGGTAGTTAGCTATAACCAAAGTTGATTTACTAGACTGACCAGTCTGTTCCATCAGACCTAAATCCCGTAAAAATGTTTGGCAACTCCTAATTCATTGAAATATACAAATTACTGAAAGTACTCATCTATTTCTGAGTTTAAGGAAGCTTCTATGGTTACTTGGAAAAATTTAGATAAACTTATGCATAAAAAAATTTCTAAGAATGTGAAAAAAAAAATAAATAATTTTTAGTTCCCGTAAAAATAATAATCCTGTAAGTTATTGATTTCGGTGAACATATATTAATATGCATGATAGCAGCATATGTTCGTCATTTTTTGCTTTCATATCAATTAAAATTGCATTATTTTGTTAACATGTGGCAATTTTTACTTTTCATATTTGCTAATAAAAGAGAGCACATTTGATAAAATATTCTTCGACCAATTTTCAAGAGAAACCTACGAGGACATTTTTTTATAGTGAGTAGAAAATATTGTAGATTATAATGCTGGGTTACAGATGATACTCCGTCAAGAAATTAAATTTTTACCTAAATCATTATTTATCCACAATTAAAGTAACAGGCAACAGAGTATGTTAGTCTGTCTTCATCATAAGAAATGAGAACACATAAGAACATATGAGCTATATTTAAAATTTTTGATATACATGTATTTATACACACACACACACACACACGTGCGCACGCACGCACGCAAACACACACGCACGCACACATATATATATATTTGCATACAGTGATCCCGGTCACGAACACTCATGGAGGGTGAATAGTGAGTTCGAGTCCTGGTGTAACTGGAGACGCGTCGTACAGAGCGTAGAGCAAGATGATGCACGTTAAATTTATAGTGGCTCAAAAGCCTCACATTGGCATGGTGTAGAAAATTGGAGAGAGAGATGATATATATATCTCAGGTTTCGTCCTTATTATTTGATCTAGGCTTAAGAATATAAAGTATGCCTCTAACAGCCCTCTCTTTGTCTTAGAGCTCGAAGTAAAAGAAAAACAATTTAGTATACCATTAATGATTTTCTGTATGTATATATACACATAAGCGCATATATATATATATATATATATATATATATATATATTTGTAATATCAATGAGATGGTATTCGTTTTGTGAATTGTGTGACGGGGCTTTCATCGCTATTTCATCTAACTGTCCTGTTGGGGTTCTTTGGGGCCAGAACGGCAAATTTTCCAACCAACTCAAGAAGAAAAACGTGGTTATGTAAATTAGGAATCATATAAATATTGGAAGTTAGCATTCGCGGGGTGGCTATGTGTAGAAGTGATTGCTAAGTGGGAAGTGAAGTCACTAAATAGTGAAGCAATTGTAAAGTGATATGAGATAGAGCTAGAAGAATATTAAATCTGGGGAAATAGCCTAGCCGTGCCGTAGCAGAAGAATCAAAAGCGGATCCGAGACTAAAAGAACATACCAGATTAAAGGATCAAAAAAGTGATAAGGACCGTAGCTGTTTATCTAGGATATAGCGGTAAGATTGTCAAATTCAACTTTTAGTATAAGTCATTTACTATTGAGATAGTATTTAATTTATAAAGTTCGATTCAGTGGTTAATTGCGCGATTATTTGGTAATACGTGTTGCGTCTTTTCATTCTGGATCATCCTCTTTTGATTATTATTGTTGTGTATTGTGTTTAAACTAAGATCCGCGTGCGAATAAACAGATTTTAGAATGAATAATTCTAGTGGTTCTTTATTCCTCCCTCAGACACAGGTAGCGTGGATAGTATAGAAAGGGAGTCCCTAAGGGTGGGGGCTTCACATTGTAGTTGTGGTAATTAAAAAGCTTCTTATAAAATATTCATCACATCATTGTTTAATTAGTTTTAACAACAGGAGATTTATTTTGGAGCCCTCTCTTCGCTGGAGAGCAAAAATACAAGAGAGGGAATTATTTATTTTCCAGATTTAAATGTACACGGAAAAACGGGGGAAATGTAATACAAAAGATACAATCCCGTGTTTAAGTGAAGAGAAATATGTCATTTTTAGAATTTTTATCAGAGTTTTAGGGAAAGTTTTTCAACCGCTTAATAAGGCACACGTAATTTTTACGATATTCTTCTATTAGGAATCCCCAATAAATTAAAAAAACAATTCAAGGTCCAATCCTTTTAATGAGGAATTATGAATAAATCTATCAAAATATAAGTTTGAATTTTTTGTGCAAAAGGAAATGAGACGCTTTTCGGAAAAGGGAACTTGCAGCTATGATTTCGATAAAATATGATAGTTTAATATATTTTAAGTAAATATATTAAATTATTACATATTTCTACAGTAATACCTCGTCTTACGTGAATCCGAAGTTATACGAATTCCAAATCTCGTCGATTCGTCTTTTGTTTCAGCAAATATATGTATATAATTATATATATATATTATATATATATATATATATAACAGTAAATAAATTAAAAAGAAGACTAATAAATCCTAAAACATTTTCAGATAAAAACCAAAAAAAACCCAAAGAACATGGAACCTTTACAAACCAAAAAAGAAATTTAGAGGGGAAAAAAACTATTATGTTTTCCCCAGCTGTCACTGGTTTGGGACAGTGGACAGGGTTAAACAGGTTTTGTGAGACCCAAACCCTTCCCCCTAAACATAAATATGCAGAAAAAAAAAATATTTGCAAGAGGGGGTTAAACATGATTGTGACCATAATTAATAATAATGAAAATAAGCAAAAGAAACTAAAATTTTACCCGATGTAAAACGATCCTCCCAAAAGTGCACTGACTCAGCACGAAAAAAAAAAGCTAAATAAAAATATATATATATATACAGGGGGCCCAAAAAGTTATACACTTCAATTTCCTTTAAAATTTAATTTTTTTGACTAATAAAATTAATAAATTGGAATCATAATTTTAATGATATCTCCTTGTTTTTAAGGATTAACTAATTTTTTTTTTTTAAAAATAGTATAACTTTTTTTAAAAAAACTAATAATAAAAAAAGCTACTAAAATTCCCCAAAAAAATCTTCCTCATTAAAAAAAAATCTCAACATAGCTTTAAATTTTATTCCTTTCAATTTAGTACTTAGTAGGATTTTTTTTAGTGCCCCAACTTTTAAATGTCTTGATGATTGAATCAGTTTTGAATTTCTGCATCGATTTTCGACCATTCTTCTATATAATTTTTTCTTACATTATGTGTTTATATGTCATGTTTTTTTTTTTAAATCAAAATTTCCCCAAATATGTTTTACTGGGCTAAATAAAGTAATTAAGGAGGTATTTCAGAATTTAGACAGTTATAGAGATACCAACGGCGTAAATTGAGAGCAGCGCGCTTGGCGTCGTTATTCTGTTAAAAAATGAAGTCGTCTCCTATTAAATCATAGTTCGATAAATCATATTTAAAAAAAAAAATTTTTAAAATTTATATATATATATATTATATTATATATTTTTTCATATGTCCTTCATTGTGTGATTTTCCTCTTTTCTATGTGTTTTTTGAATTTATTGTTGGATGTTTTTCTTGTTTGTAGAGAATAACCCATATATATATATATATATATATATATATATATATATATATATTATTTTATATATATATATTATATTAAAAATTTAATTAATTTTTTTTATTAAAATTTTATTAAAAAAATAAATTTAATTTTTATTCATTTTCAATTTTTAATTTAAAAATTTTAATTTTTTGTATTAAAGAATTTTATCTTTTCATTTTTAAATAATAATAAAAAAATTTTAAAAAAAATTAATTAATTTTTTTTTTATTTAAAAAAAAAAAATATAATATATATTATTAAAAAATTAAAAAAATATATTAATAATTTAAATTTCCCGAAAAAAAAATAATAAATTTATATTAAAATTTTTAAATTTTTTTTTACTAAAATTTTTTATAAAAATTAAAAAAAAAAAATAAAATTTTAAATATTTTATTAATTTTTAATAAATTTATTTTTTTTTTTTATTAAATTATAATTTTTTTAATTTTATTATTTATATTATTTTTAAACCCCCCAAAATTTAATTTTTTAAAAAAAAATTTACTATAACCCAAAATAAATTTTTTCTTTTCTTTTAAATTTTTTAATTAAATTTTTAATTTTTTTTATTTCCTTTTTTATATTTTTAATTTTTTTAAAAAAATTATCCCCTTAAAGGATAAATTAAAAGCTATTAATTTTTTTCCCTCCATTAAAAAAAAAAATTTATTTTGTTTGTAAGGGCCCAAAAAAACTACCCCAGGTTTCCCCAAAAAAAGACTAAAATTTTCCGTGGGAAATTTTATACGGGGGTAACATTTTTTTGAAATTTTTATCAAATTAAAAGAAGAAAAAAAAAAAATTTTTTCTTTTTTACCGAAATTTAGTTTTCTTTCTTTTTAAAATTTTAAATTTTTTAACCCTTTTCCATTGGGGTAATTACGCATAGATTTTTTTTTTTAAAAATCTGTATCTTATTAAAACCAAACATATAGGAGTTAACTACTCAATCTTTTAGATTCAAAAGTTTTGGAATTTCTTTTTTATTTTCTGTTATTGTTCCAGTAATAGTTATTTTTTTCAAAAGTTCGTCTGAAATTGGATAAGATGTGTACCAGTTGTCTATTTTAAAAGGCTTTTGTGTGCATACATATAAAACACATTTATTTTGTTTGCTACATATAAAAAATTTATTTTCAACAGTGTCTCCTTCTTCAAATCCGTATCTATTTCAGTTGAGGAATCATACGTGCTGTTATACATTTCCTCATTTGATTCTTCCTGATCATAACCACGAAGAGAATTTCTTCATCCGAAAATATATACTGTTATACTATATCTATTAAATTACTTTAAATAACCCATTTTTTCATCATAACTGCAATAATACGCCATAGCATAAGGAATATTTAGAACATGCTCATGCATTCAGAACTGTAACGGTGATTCACGCGCAGGGTCCGACATACCCGAGGGGGGGGGGGGGAATCCAAAAATATATATTTAGAATTCGTTTACATGCTAAGGCACCTCAAAGAATATGACTTTAAAGCCAGCTACACGAGAAGAAGCTATCCATTTTCCAAAAAATGTTTAAAAGGAGTGCTGAAGAAAGTTAGACGGTTTGTATGACACACCCTGCGCGAGAACTGCTGGGTTAATAGGTTCATTGTAGTGATCTGAATTAATTGACTCATTGTCCATCCTGTTGATTTTTTACCAAGGAATAATGATAGCTTAAATATAAATAATTTAATGTATTTGTTCAGGAACATATAGAATATTACATTACAGTCACCAAGTATAATGTCTTATGCCCCGTAGCGCACACAGGAATTTTTCAAGGGGGGGGGGTCCGTTGTCGAAAGTTTACCATTCTTGTATCAAGCTCCTTTTGATTTTGTCGATTTTCGGGAACAAAACACAGTAAAAAACTAATTATTGAATAAATAATTAGCATTAATTAATAAAATTAATCATTAATAACAAATACTTAATTAATTTTTACGCAATATATATACTTATAATTATAATCAATCGGAAAAAAAATCAAGGGTTTTGGGGGGGGTTCCGGCCCTACAGGCCCCCCCCCCTTGTGTGCGCCACTGCTTATGCCTGTAAATTTTCGGATAAAGGAATATACAGCTTTAAAATTAATATTTGAGGAACTTAACATGTTTTAATTATGTGGGATTGGGTAAAAAACGGAAATATTAGTAAGCTAATAAAGAATAGATCTGCATGTCACGTAAGTGAAAAGAGGGTAAATTCTAAGTAGGTCTTCCTGGTTTGAAAGAACTTAAAAGTTGTCATGTTATTCAGTGAGAGTTTTTGGTAACATTAGAATAGAAAACGAGACATGTTTGTAAAGTAGAGGAATTAAACGCAGTCTGGTCTATTTTACTGATTCACAGAGATTTTAAATGATAACTTGCAAAAAGATTAATATCCTTTGCGGAAAATTAGCATATAGTTCATTGCAGATATAGTCTGTGCTAAATCGTGATATGCAATGCAAATAGAAAAAAAAAGCATTTAATATATATGCAGTGACATGCAAAATACAGGAAGAGCTTTCAAATTAGAAGTTGTAAACTTTTGAAACAGTTGCATGGATTTAACTTATAGTTTTGAAGATTTTTTCTCTTACTTTATGTATATGCTAGCCTTTACTCACCCCCTACACTGGGTATTTCATGTTGTTATATGAATATATACTGTCTTTATATATATAAATTATTCATATTCGAGACCTAGCATTAAGTTTTCGATTTTACTGAAAAATGTTCTTATAACTCTCGCCTCTTCATTTAAAAAGGTCAAGATTTGGAATTTCTAAAACTGAAGTAGAATTATCTTTTACGCTACCGTAACCCTCTTCTTCCAAAGTAGGTTTCCAAACCCCTTTTTAGTGGTTCTCAACAAAATGAATACGCTTGCCGAATTTCAAGTCTAACTCTAATAGTTCAAGAACGGAAATTTTTTTATCAATACGCCCTGTAATCATCCTTAAGAGTTGATTTCCGTTCGACCCTTCCCTAATGGATTTCAACTTAACAAAAATAACATGCATATCAAATTTCATAATTCTAAGTAGAATTGTTTGAAAACGGGAGGACTTTTTTTATCTATACACAGCATTAACTTCCTGCAATCCCCTGTAGGAGTCGATTTCCGCAAAACTCTTTTTTAACTTCTATATTTAACTACAACACCCCTTAATCCCTCGCAGACCTCCTTCGGAGTAGATTGCCACAAAATCTTTTCTTAGTGGATCTCTACTTAATGAAAGGTACATTCCTGCCAAATTTCAAGTTCGTTGGTCAAATATTTCAGAAACGGAGATTTTTATCTATAACACCTTTTAACCCCTCTTAATACCCCTCTGGTGTCGATTTTAGCAAAAACTTTTCTTAACGGTCTCTACTTCATGAAAGGTACATGCCTGCAAAATTTCAAGTCAGTAGGTCTATTAGTTTCTGAGATATTGTGATGAGTGAGTCGCTTTTCCCTTTTATATATATAGATATATGCGTGCATGTGTAACTTTTTTGAAGTTGTAATATTAAAAGAATTGGTTGTATTCACAATTTTGAAATATAACATACTTATTTGGTAATCTAAACAATGATGAATTCCATTTGAAGTTGGGAAATTTATTGAAGATTCAGAGCCATGAAAGTCATGTCCTTTTTTACTATATTTTCTTATATTCCGTATAAAAATAAAATTGGTAAATATGTGTCAGAAAATTTTTTAAATGTCTTTGTAGACATAATGTTACAATTCTCTTTATTTTACGCTTATACGTATCAGGTTGGTGTATATGAAATGCTTGATTTTCTTTACATGTGAATTTTTTTCTTTCTGTTTTCATTATGCTTTTGTTTTTGGCATAATCTCGTTTATAGACGTATTGTCCATCACAAGAGTTGCATTTCAACAAAGCTTTTCTCAAAATGTCCCTTTTGTTATTTGTTTTGAATTTCATAAGGATATGAATTTAACCTATATATTCATGTAACTTTTTATATGAGCATAAACAATGCAGCAAAAGTCGCCCATCAGGTATAGTGGTTAGCGGAGCTGAGTACTGTGCCATAGGATCTGGGTCTGAATCCCCGAGAAGACATGAATGTTTGTAAATGTATAGTAACTTTGCGGCATGAGGGTATTTTAAATAGCTGTCGAGCCTCAAGTCCTTTCTTGAGTTTGGTATAAGGGTAAGAGAGGTGAGAGGCCTCTGATCCCCTAGGATGTTCTCCCTCTAAATTTGGGAGGAACCGAGCTAAATCATATTGTCACCTGTATGGTGCTCAAGACTACAGCCAATGACAGGTACACATCTAGAAGTCCAACCTGTCTCAGGCTGTGGCAACTTTCCTTCATTCCCTGACAACAATGACATGACAACAACAACAACAATGCTCTGCAAAAGCTGCACACACATAACATAAACGAGGCATTGGGGAGAATATTGTTAACAATCAAAAAGTGCAAGTTGGTTTGAAAAATTTCAGTCTCTCCAGTGCATTTTCCTTATAAAATTAACCACAGGTAGGACGCAAAACATGAGTTAAAAAGGGCGTTCTGAAGGCATTTGAGGAAAAGAATCCAACTGTATCTGTTATACTGCCAGTACATTGATGAAATGCATGAGAAATTGAAAATTATACCTACATCACACTTTCTAACTGGCATGGCCCCATCCTCGACAGCAAATATCGTCCAAAAACAACTACAAAATTAAATGAGTTCAAATATGAAATTTTGCAGCACCCAGCTTATTCACCTGATCTTTCACAAATCAGTTTTCATTTTTTTTAAACATTTAAGATAGTTTTTACGGGATAAACAGCATGAAAATGAAGCCCGCCTGAAAAATTCGATATCAGAGTGTATTGATCCCAAACTTCAGAATTCTTTTAAGACTCATTGAGAAGGTCTATTGAAGCAAATTGAGCATATTTTAATTAAATAAACAGCTTTTGGAAAAATATTAACAGTTTTATATATTCTATTAAAAAATACATTTCACAGGCACTAACCTAATATTAATTATAAATTTAAAAATCTTTAAGGTAAAACCACAAAAATATTAAACATTTTTTCAAGTTTTCTTTCATCAACCCTTGGTTGTGGATAATTGCTTTAAACACATATTATATTCTAAATATCTTAAAATTTTTTGAGAAAAACTGTATTTATGAAAAAATATATATTTTTGCTTCTGGGGGAAATCATTATAATTCACTCTCTCCCTCTCTCACTCTATTTATGATTAAACACATAAAACTTTTAAACTAATTCAAAATATTGCAACATAGTTTTATTCATTTGATCTATATTTATGCATATAAAAAATACACAATCTGAAAAGGCAATGATATAAACTGTATATGAGTTTGTAAAAGAGAGTTTAAATACATACTTAAAAAGTATCAAGATTTTCTTTTAAAATTTATCTTGTATATAAGCATCAGCTCACATACAAGTCACCAAATAAAAATAAAACTAAGATGAAATTTTCTAGTCTATAAGATTGGAATTTGAACAAAAAGACTGAACAATTTGTCTTATTCAGTAAAACATTGCGTGATTAAATACCATGTGCAGAGAAAAATTAAGAAATCAATCAAACATAAATGAGCGATCATTATACTGCAGTAGGGAGAAAAAAGAATTCTTTTTAAGAATGCTATCGGAATAAAGCCACACTCATCGTAAATTTTAAACTATTTAAATATTTTTAGTATAAAAAATGGTATGTAGTAAAGGATCTTGAATCTGAATCTTTACAGAAAAAATATAATATAATTATACTAACAAGAGAGAAAAATTACTTGCTTTGTAACTTAAAATACTTAATAATCAATACAAAATAATTGGTACCAAATTACTACCTATAACGGTGTTGCTAAATAAATATATAGACATAAAAAATACTTCAATTCCAAAGATTAAGTGTACACACACAATTGGGGGATGCATAGTAAAATTTCTGAATTAAAATGTTTGTTTTTAAATGGCTTTTCTAGACATTTTACCACATTATTCATGAACTAAGTCGCTAGTTTTTAATGCTAGTGCATGTGTTGTTAAATTTAAATTTAGAAAAGGGATGTTATTAATGAAACAACAAATATTGATATACATTACGCTCAAAACGCAAGTAAGTGTACATTTTTTACAAAGAAAACTGTTATAAAAACAACTGAGTATTCCACAGAGTGAAATCTCGCATTAGCTTTTTCATGAAAAATTAATGCTTCAAGTATAATTATTTTAAAATAAACAACTCTGTGCTTTTTTTTATGCATTAAACCTAAAGCAAATATAAAATATTTTTTCAAAAAGCTACGAATAAAACTTTTTAGAAATGAGGGGGCATAATTATCATAAAATAAAGCACGTATTTATGAGATGCGCGAGGTCTAATTTATTTTATGTCGAAAAATTCCATCGCTAGGGTTTTACGTTCATGCAAATCCGGAACATTAAGGAAGCTGTAAAGTAAATCCGGTTCTAAAACACCAAGATATATTCAGAGCAACAAAATGTAGCCGAAGTTTTATTTCAAAATTTACCTATAAAAAGAAACTTTAAAAGAAAATACAACTTTATTGCTTCTTAAATGAGCTGCTGGTTTCTACGGTGCATTGTTAGCTATTTTGTAAAGGCTGAATTTAGGTTAATATTGAAGTTATTTATAGATATTCACAAAGGATACATATTATGTATTAAATTAAATTTAAGCTGTTTCATTAAAATGTTAAGCTCTTGTTTCCCTTAAAAAATGATTAAGCAACTTTTTGAAGATTTGAGAAATGGAGTCTTAAATCAGTCCATGTAAGTAACTAAAAAGGAAAATTTCAAGTACCGAATTAGGTACTTAGATTAAAATAATCTAAATAACGATGCAATACGATCTTTCGAATCATTTATCTGGAATCACAAGTATTGAAATTATTTCCTTTCAATTAGGGTCTACTTTATTTTCTAAGCAAAATTGCGAATCATTTTTGGCTTAACTATCATTGTTTATAGAAATCTCATTGTTTATTTTAGAAATATCATTGTTTATAGAAACAAAAGGACAATATTTCTTTCCAATAGGGTTTCTGGTTGATATTTTTACCATGGCACACCTGGTACCCCGGGAGCTGGTATATCTTTTTAGAGCGGCACATACATATGGTATACTAACCACCGTAAGTAATTTTGACACCCAATTTCCTCCCCAGAGGGAAGGCATCTGAGCTCTGACGATGCAAAACCTTTCTAGGAGTTAAGTTTTGCCTAGAACAGTCTTGCTAAACATGCACTCAAGGGATCTTTTACATGCTACATAATCATACGACATTGACGTTGTTGATTATTTGCACTAAGAAAATCCACCAACTTGGGCCAGGGTCGAATCCGCAGTATTGGGGGTGCAAGGCCAGCGCCTAATCAATTACGCCAAACAGTCACCTATAGAAGGATAATATAAGCAAGATTATTTTGTAAGATTGTATCTTGTTTGTTGTGTTTAAAGTTTTTTATTTGCACACAGGTTTCTTAGTTTCTATAAAGGTATGTTAATAAATGCGATTTAATAGAAAATAGATTTAGATTAGTGTAGAATTTTTAGTGGTATATAACACATTTTGCAGAAGAATCACAATCAACCAGACAATTAGTATTTCCAAGTGTTATTCAGTTTTTTAAGGATTTATGTCAAAAATGGCTGAAATTTGAAATATTCGAAATTTTCTTTGTTTCAAGATTATAATTCTTTAACATATTAAAAATTAAACATTTCTGGATGTTCAGAAACACAAGATTACTTAAAATTTTTAGATATAATGTATGCACAAAAAATTTACAAGAATTTGTGTACAAAAAAGTCCTGCTATAAAAAGTAAAATGAAACGTCCATATAAGATCATTAAGATAAAAATAAACGGCAGTACACACATAAATTTAAAAATTGTTTTCAAGTATTGTCAGTAAATTATAGAATAATTAATCCTATTTATAGTAATAACTGATCGTTACAATATCATGTATACCATCTGGAAATATTACAGTTTTATAAACATTCTAAATTTATAAAATACCTAGAAACCTTCTATATATATATATATATATATTAGTACTCAAAATAAATGGATTTTTTTCTTTTTACAGATTATATCCGAATATAGTGGAAGAAGTTTTGGGCATGCAAGTAGTTTAATATAATACAAATGCATACTATATAAAAGATATGAGACACATCCATGATTATGTCTATAGATAATCAGTGCAGAAATGTCAAAAAAGTATCAAATGTAACAAAAAATCTGTTGATAGAAAAAATGGTCCCCTTTTTACTGTCATACAGCTTTCATTTACGGAAATCATGCTGGAATGAGTAAAGTAATGAGCCTTTATGGAAGACTTTTGATTCCACTCAACCAGCAACGCTCTTTTCAGGTCTTAGATGGTTTTGTGATAAAAGACCGATGCAATTTTCCTTTCAGAACCTCTCAAATATTTTCTGTAGGCTTGAGATTTAGAGATCTGGGTAGCCAATCAATTCGTCGAACATATTAACTTCTCAGAAATTTGCCGTATTAAACAAGTCTTATGTCGATGATCCTGTACTCTAAGAAATGAAATCAGGGTCAATTGCATCCTTAAAAAAACGAAAATAGAACTTCAAGATTTCTTTCCTATACCTCACAATACTAATCTCTGCCGACTGGGTAGCGTAGTTGGTTTGTCGCTGGCATTCTGTCCCTAAGGTTGCGGGTTAGACCCCGGTCTAAGTCGGTGAATTTTCATGGTGCAGAAAATAGACAGCGTCCATATGTCGGTAAAATTAAATTTATAAGTACAATTTTGCATCGTCAGTGCTCAAGTGCCTCCCTCTGGGGAGGAAACTTGGCGTCAAAATTACTTGCGGCAATTGGTATCGCCTATATGGGGACGCACTAAAAGAAGTTATACCAGCTCCAGGGGAATGTACTAGGTCTGCAAAGGTAAAAAAATACCAATCCGCAGCCCCATTTGAAAAAAATAGCTAAACTCATGGAATTCTATTATGTGTCCAACATAACCCTGGCCAGGTTATCAAACCTCCTCTACCATTCTGGTCCCTTACTCGGATGTTGAAGGACACGCAGCAAATCCCCGGTTTCCTCCAGAGGATGCTACTTCGTGAATAGGTAGTTGAGTTGAATCTGGACTTATCAGTGAGTAAAACGGTCTTTCATGTATTGTTGTCTTAATGTAAATGTTCCCTTTATCATGCTAATGGGGCTGTTCTCCTGAAAGAAGCAAATTGTATTCAAATAGAAGACATGTTAACAACCTTCTATCATACAGTCTTCTGAAAACACAAGTTCTTTAAACGTAAGTTTCAGTGGTCAAAATGTCAACTGACAATAGTTTCCAAAATGTTGTATTCACATTTTACGTGAATATCCTTTCTTGGTCATTGTAGCTCTTGGATGAACACATACACGCTAATTTCCTCTACTGAATTAGTTTTGTTAAAAATCTTCACAAATTACACACAATACTGGACGTTACAGTAAAGTCTCTAGCAATCTGTTCTTGAGACAGCGCTAGAGAATAGAATAAGGCAGCAAATATTTTGATTATTTGCTGCCTCATTCTACTATCCAAAAATAGCTGCTTACTTATTTTCATTATTTTCCTTTGAATTTCCATTAATGCTGTAATAATAAGCAGTGAAAGTCGTTGATTTGTGTGAAAGAACGAAGCACAGAAGACCTGTGCTCTGACAAAATATTATCTTTTAAATACAAATCCCATATGCAATTGTATGTTTACGTTATAACCATAAAAAATTTGCATCTTTGAAAGCACATTTATCTTACTATTCATTGAATACTTATTGAAAAGTTTTACTCAATACGTAAATTATTTTATATGATTTAAAATATTGTATGCTATGTATATAATTTAATTCTCTACTTACATTGGTATAAATATGAGCGCATGCAATTAATGCATCTATTTGATTAATTACCTTATTGCTGAAAAATGCCATTTTCAATCTTTCCTCCATGAAAGAAATAGTTTGGAAGAACAAAAGAAAAAGAACGATAGTCCAAGATTTCCCATTATTCCGTTCCAGTTTTATTTTGGTTTTATTATGAAGAATAATTGTAAAAAATGAACACCCACATAGATGGAAAAAACAGTTTTTATGAAATTGGTTTAGAATACATGAAGGGCAAGATAATTATTTCAGCCAGCAAAGAATCACGCACTTTCTTTCGTCTTTGAGTTCCATGCGTGCAAGACTCAGCCCTAAGTTAAGAAGCTATTAAGCATAAAATAAAAAGAAAACCCTTTTTTATAAAAATTTTATTTATGCATGTCCAGAATTACTTTTTTTAGTGAGAATGTGGAAAAGGGTTTTACATTCATTCATTCTCAATCGAAGTGTTTTTTAAAAATAATGTGAATTAACCGGTTTATTTATAATTAGCGTTATCACACACAGTCTTATTTAAACATGTTCATAAAACGCCAATGGTCTTTAAAGATTATTAGCTTTGTAAAAATTAACTTTATTGTGATTTGAATTACTATGTAAAGAATCATTTTCTAAATTAATATAAGCTTAGACGTTGCAATTGTTGAAATTAATGTATTCAGTGGAGATTGAATCAAGATTATATATATATATATATATATAAAAGCTGCTCGAAGGGATTTTTTAAAATTTTTTCATATTAACTTGTTTAGGTATATTAAGAAAAAAGGAGTATTACTTTCGAGTTTATATATTTAAATTTTATCAATAATATTTTATTAAAATGCTTTCTCTCTCAGTTTAACAAAAATAAACAAGTTTTGGTTGAATTATTAGTTTAAACAGAAATCTTTTATTTGAAAGTTCTTGCCATCAAAGTAACTAATTAATCCATAAATTGTACCACTAAAATCTATTTTTCTTTATTTATTCACCTATGTATAATGTCTACTTATATCAATATCCACCAATTTATCTGTAACACTACACTCACATAAGAGAAGATGAACAACTGCGTTATTCTAATATGCCGGAGTACTAGAGATATTTTCCCAGAGTTTCAGTTAATACAGATTGGGCCATAAAATTAACTCTCTTGTACTACCATACGGTTTAGCATTTCACTTAGTGTCATTAGACGTTCGCTATCACGTTCTGCTCCTCCTCTACTATCATGACATAAAATGATAAGACGTAATTATAACTTTGACTCTGAATGCAATACTAGTTCATTTCATCATTATTAGTTCGTTTGAGAGTAGCAACTTTTTTAAGTGGAAAAATGCTCAAAATAATGATGTACTTGACGAACAAGTAAATAAGGTTGTTTTATAATGACTTCAAAGTTTGTGTCACTCGAACAGAATTATATATATTTAGGAAGTATTTTGTTCCAATTTTCGAGCATGAACACTGCTCTATCATAAATCGTTAGACTTAAAGAGTTATTGAGGAACAGGACAGTTTTAATCTTTGTGAGTCTAATTTAATTTTGCAAAGTTTTTTTAAATTATAAAATTCTTTGAGACATGTTTTTTTTTTCATTATTTCATACAACTATTTTTCTGTGATACATTTATATATTTCCACATTGAAAAAGTTATATTTATTATATTTGTATAATACAAATCGTTTCTTCTGTTTTAAAAATAAACAATGTTCAATATACATTCTAATGTATGCATACTTTGATAGTGAACTGATAGTGAGTCTGATAGTGAACTTTTTATTTGTGTTTCCTTTTAGAATCTACCTAAAAACTTAAATGACTTCATTTCTGATCGTTATAAAGAGTTACAATGCTTTAAAGCACTAGAGCATACAGCAGATGGATATTTAAAATCTTTCATGTACTAAGTGACTTTTAGCGTGCAAAACTGTAAAATAAATATTGAAAAGTATTGAATTTATTTCAATTAATAATAACTTAAGTATGCTAAATAAAATTTCACAAAAATAATTATTGCTTTAATTATTCTAAAATTCTTATTTAATACTATATTATCTTAATCTTAATTAATATTATATTATATTACTGGTTTTTTTATAATTTGTCATTCGAGTTCCCTTATAAGATAAATTAAAATATTTTATATCAAATCTTATTAAGCTTATTTTTAAGATATTTTCTTCACGTGATATAAATAATCAATACAGTCCGATATATTATCAGGTTTTATTTCGTAGTTTGTTGAGTAAGAAATACTTTACCCGCGCTTAAATGTATATTCCATACAAATTGACCCAATGTGTAAAAATATATGTACCTACTAAAACCGATTTTAAAACGCTCAGTTTTGAAATGCCATTAGTTATTCTAATGAAATCGATCACTCATTTTTGTGAATTTATTTTGCTTAAAGATATAATAAAACTTAAATTAAATTGAAATTAAAAAAAAGTCTGAAAAATACATTTTTGGTAAGAAGTTTGTAAAAACCAATACTTAGTGATGGTAAAAAATATCAAATAAATGATATTTGCTAGATCTGTAATTTTTTGAGCTAAAAGAAAAAAGAAACTTGGAAATGATATGCAGATGGCCTTTTTTTGCAATCCTTTTGACAGTTTTGAAACGACACGAAAATGTTACTAAAATAACCCTCCACAAGTTACTAAACTACTCGTAAATTATCAAAACTTTCTTTACTGACATTTTTTTTTCAATTTTCTTATAATTCCAGAAAAATTCACACACAAATATATACATAATAGTGACAAATATACTCAAAACTTATTGAACAGATTGTCAAGTATGATGCTAGCATTTTATTTTATGTTGAACTGCTGTTCATTATAGTCATTTCCAGTATTCCTTCTATTAATATAAATCCTTATAAGTTTCACATACACATCGAAAATGATGATCAGTGTATGAAATACCTGGAAAAATAGAACATAATTCTGATATAACAAACCTTAAGTATTGTTTCCAGAAGAAATGTAACATCGAAAAAAAATGAGTAATTTTTTGGTTTATTTAAGAAAATAAAGTCATTTTGGGGGATTTTTAATAATTTTTTTTTATTTTTTTTATTTAAAAATTATTTTTTTAAAATTAAAGCCATATGACAATGTCCTCCCATATACATATTTATTAAAATAAAATAATGTACTTTTTAAGTATACATGTATACTAAATAAATGAAGTTTTTATTTCAATGCGTATAATTATTACGAGTTTCAATTTATCTATTAATTGAAAACAAACTGATTAAGCCAGTGTTTCTCAAACTGCGGTACGCTCCTCCTAGGGGGAACTATAATCATACGGAGGGGGGAGGTGCGAGCATATCAAAAAGTAATAAATGAAAGATTATTCTTTAAAAAAAATATTAATTTACAGAAAGGAGGCAGAACAAAATATATTTTGACATATTAAAAATAAATTACACTTTTACACTGATATAATATACTTATAAATGTATCAGCACTGCTCAATGTATTTGATAATTAATTAATCAATACTAAATTAAGAACAAGTTTAATAATTACTAGTGATCCTCGCATGGGCTTGTCAAGTATAAAATTTAATACTTATCTTGATAATTTGTATGGTTTATAATCAAAATCGTGTTGTAGCTTTAGCGCGTCAAAGTACTTTATTATTGCATGCAATGCATTGTTATTCTATGGAGACAGGCCCGAGGATAATTATTATTTAAAAATTGGGCCACATGTGTTAAAAGTTTGAGAAACACTGGATTAAGCTGAAGCCAGATAAACTTTTACTCTTGATAATAATCGGAATAAAAGTATTAAGCCGATTTTGAACTAAAAGTTTGAATCACCAGATAAATTTCGAAGTGTTATTAATGGTTTTAAGACTTGTATTTTTTTTTCTCTCATGATTCTGATAAATATTACCAAATCTGTTTTACAGAATGATATAGATAACTTTAGTGTGTCATAGCTATTTTGAAAAACATTAAATATCTCATAAATAAAATAATTTAAGTCAAAGTCATTTACTTTATACATATCTATGATTCTAAAGATATCTTTTACTCAATAGATATTAATAGACAAAAATAATTTTTTACCAAATTTATAGCACTGTTTAGACCATAAAAATAAAATTTAGTTTTTGAAACTTCTTTTTTAATAATAATAATAAGAAGAAGAAGAAGAAGAATTTATATATATATATATATATATATATATATATACGGATTAAAAAAGTTTTACAGTAAGGTAGACCTACAAGTAATACACTAACTAACTGATATTTTTTATTAAAATCATAAATTGCTTATAATTATCTTTATCTATGTTTAAATATATTGCTGATCTAACTATATATATATATATTAGGTAATAATAGTGAGTTTGAACCTAAGATTACTTTTTATCCTACATATATAAATGCTATTGGAACTCGAAGCAAATAATTTACTGTTGAAAATCTAGATACAATTTTACCTACTATCAGTAATAAATTAAATAGCAAAATTTATGATGAAAACGATGCTTTTAATTTTAATCCTGTTTAAATTCCATCACAAAAAATAATGCATTCTTATATTAATATATAGTAATGTAGTACTTTAGTAATTGTGGCGTAATTATTATTTAGTTAGTAAATATCTTGATAAAATCGATAATTTAAATACATAGATCTATAAAAGATACTACATTTTGCTGGCCATTAAAATTCCAACATTATGAAGGAGGGATGATACGAACGTTAAATTTACATAAACAGAAGAAGATACTGGGACAATTTTGTGATAAGTTTTCGGATTAGTTCAAAAGCAAACATATGAATAAAGCTTTGGTAATATCTATTTAGAATAAAAGCATAATGTTAACTTTACAGGTCATAATGAATTCAATATTTACAACAGAAAATTTCTCAATTATTATCGTATAAGTTGGAATTAAATGCATAGAAAATTCAAATACATTTGCATATATGTGTGTATGAGCGTGTGCATGTATGTATATGTACTCTGCTGGCCATTGAAACTGCAACTCAATGTAGGTTGGATGATACATGTTCGCTAAAAAGATGCTAGAATATTTAAGTGTTTAGCATTTAAGCGCAATAGAAAGATGCAGGAACTATAAGTGACTACCAGCATGCATTTGAATTCGACAGTGAATGGATCGTGGCCTATGAGGTCTATTGTTGCACTCGCATTGGTCGGAATTTAAAAACTGTTAAGCAAATATTTAATGGATGAGTTCAGGAATGTCATACTAAACGCCATACCAGATTTCAACCATCTCATGTTGTCAGGCCAGCATTTCAAGATTGAGTTTTGATTCAAAAAGTGAATATGTTTTACAAAGACATGTGAATATGTCTACAAGGACACATTATTGCTGTTTCCCTGTGCACTGCATCGTAGAGATGTGACTTATGACAAAAATACATGCAAGTGTTGTCCCATGTCGTCCTTTCAGACGAGTCCCTTTTCCTCGTGTAACATCATGATGAACATATCCGTATCTGGAGGATATCCATTTATCTTATATTTTGATAATAAATATCTTATTTTGATCCATCTCTTATACTTTGTTGCAGCTTTTAAATTTTGATTTTTATACACATTTTCTTTTTTTAAAGGAAAAATTAATTTTACGCATATTATGTACATATTTTCTATGTATAATATGCTACTCTTTACTTTAAAGACTATATATCTATAAAATTACTTATTTTGGAATTTGCAGTACTGTGGGTTTTTTTTGTCATGTTCGTTCTATTCAATTGAAGTAAGCAGATTATTTTCTTGATTATTTCAGAATGTGCTCTTTTAGGTTTATTTCATAGTAATTTTAAATTTAATAAAGTATTTTAAATTATTTTTATCTGTGTTTCTTGTTCTAAATTTTATTTCTGTCCATTAAATTAAAGGGGAAAGTTGGAGTTTTAAGCATTACTTAACCTCATTGTCTTAGCCTAAGAATTTGCTTGCGTATTAATGTGTCTACATTACTTTTTATTTTGCTATATATACACTCATGGACAAAAGAATTAGTGCACCAAGAAATAATTGCGGGATCGTAACGAAACTTGGCATGTCGGGGTACATGTCGGGGAGATATGCAAATTATTAGAAATGCAGCGTAATTACGCATTATGTATAGCCGGTAGAGGGCGTTTAACGTCATTCTTCATGGAGTATAAAAAAGGTAACCTTGTTTGAGTGTGCTGAATAGCTTACAAAGAAAGAGCTGAGGTAGACATGTCATTACGCCGTTTTTGAAGACAATATGAGCAGCTGTCACAGTTTGAGAGGGGAAGAATCATCGGCATGATGGAAGCTGGGTGGTCAGCTAGGTGAATAGCTCGTCAATTAGGCCGCTCTAATTGTGTTGTGACCAGGTGTTGGAACCAGTGGATCCGAGAGATGTCATTTATACGATGACCAGGCTCAGAACACTCTCGACAGACCAGTCGTCTAAAAGACCGCCACTTCGTAAGAAATGCACGCGTTATGCCAACTGCTTCATCGACCGCCATCCAGGTACAGGTAGCCCTTCACTAGGACCCCCTGTGTCTTCTAGAACCATATGAAGGTCCCTGGCTGAAGCACTTTGGGATCTCTGCGCCCATTGCGTGTGCTGCTCTTGATGCGCACCCATCGATGCCTCCGTATGAAGTGGTGCCACACACGAAGAAACTGGACTGCAGCGGAATGGAGCCAGGTTATCTTTAGCGACGAATCCAGGTTCAATCTCAGCAGTGATGATAATCGTGTTCATGTGTGGAGACCCCGTGGTGAACGCCTCAAACCTGCCTTTGCTTTACAGAGACAAGCCACTCCCCCAGCTGGTGTGATGGTATGGGGTGCCATTGCCTACAGTACATGGTCATCCCTAATATTGATCCGTGACACCATAACAGCCCAGCGGTATGTCCATGACATCCATCACCCACATGTGTTGCCACTCGTGCAACGGCTCCCAGGAGCCATTTTTCAACTAGACAATGCTCGGCCTGACACAGCAAGGGTGTCACAAGACTGTCTCCACACTGTTACAACCCTTCCTTGACCTGTCCGATCCCCAGATTTTTGTCCAATCGAGTATATCTGGGATCATTTAGGACGGCGAATTGGGCATCCCACGAGTTTGAATAAACTAGAGGCGAGGTTACAGCAAATAGGGAACGAAATGTCTCAAGACATCATACAAAACTTGTATGCCTCAATGCCCGATCGTATTGTATCGTGCATTCGCGCTATATATAGAGGGGGTTCAACAGGGTAATAAATCCTCCGTTCTTTTGCCTTTTTCTCTGAAATAAATGATCCTTTTTTTCTTTGATTTTCTAATCACTTACTTCTATCAAAGTAGTCATTACGTATGTAAAATTTCATTTCATTTTAACGACTCCTTCTTGGTGTGCTGTTTTTTTTGTCCATGAGTGTATATATATAGTAAGTTAAATTATAGGAGTTCGCTTATATACGGATGCGCTAATCTTGGAATAAACGCAGTTTAGGAAAAACGGTTTCGTTAAAAATTTCTTTTGGCCTCGCGCAAGCGGATTTAATTTTTTAACTTTTTGGATTTTTGCATAGAACTTTTATTCTTAAAGGAGAAAAAAAAAAGGTCATATAAATTCTTCAAAGTCCGAGAAAAGTCTGAGTTTACGTATAATTTGCAAAATTCAAATTCACTCATTGAGATGTCTAAATGCATATGATCATCATATGCATTCTTCTAAGTCATCAAATATAGGTCGATGATCAAGTGCCACATGCGAACTTTGTTCGATTATTTTTTTTTAAAGAAAATAAAAGGGTGCAGATGGTATTAGTAACACATTCAGTGTTTAAGGGATTGTTATTAACGAAAAATAAGTGTGTTAACTCCAGATATGGTTACCAGAAACAAAACTCTCGTTTTTGATGTCTATCGTTTTACTTTACATGTATTTCATTCAAAAATATTCCATACGCTCTATCTGCTTAGCAAATTTTCACAATCGAGGTGAAATGTTTGAAAACTGCAGAATGTTTTTCAATTTGGCTAACATTCAGGTTCTGAATTTGGGGTAAATTCTTACAGAAAAAAAACGTACTTCCGGCTTATATTCGGAAATACACAAATATTTATATGTAACAGTGTAATGATTTAATGTAATAATCATATTCTATAGCTTTCCCTCCAATAATAGATTCTAACAAGAGTGCTTTTTTTGTTGTTATATATCATATGTATTCTTTATGGGGAAGAAAATTGGGAGAACCCTGACCACCCCCAAGGTGTTCCCCTTCAAGTTGGGGGGGGGGAAGAAGGGAGGACCAAGCCAAATCGTTCTGTCATCTGCATGATGCTAAAGGTACAGCTAACGACAGGCGTACAACTATCCCTTGCCACGATTAATTTCGTGGGCCTCAATCTGATATTACAGTAGATCGGGTGAGAAAGTAACACCACCACCATTGTTTTTGTTGTATATTAAATAAACTATTTCCTCCAAGTTTCCTGTGCCTATGTTCATTCATTTTCAAATTACACACAAAAAAGGATGTACCATAACTTTTGGAGGCATATACATATATATATATGCTGAAGATTTGTACCCTGTACCCTGTAGTACAGGGTTCAAAGATAATTCGGAATCACATAAAATTGCATGGCCGAAAATGTCTTCCAAACAAGGTAGAGCTTAAAGAAACAAAGACAGAACGGAAGCAATATACTTTATTGACGAAACCCAGCATAAAAGTTCTCTTCCAGTGTTGATAATTCTAAAGCATCAATGGCAGCATGTGCTATAAATGTTATGAACTCAATTTGCAGGCAATATCCTCCTTACGATGAGTTGAAAATTACCCATTCATAGGGCTCTCAATCGAGTGCTTGCACCGGGATTGCTTTCAGTAAAATGTAATACATCTCTTTCCTTTTCAGGTGTCTTCAAGGACCTCTTTCCATTTACAATAGTTCTCTCGAAGCAAGCATTCTTAAGTAACATTCTGTACATACGTGCAAAAATTGTATGATATGGAACACACCTATTTGGAAAACTTTTCTGAAACAAGCAAGCTGAAATTTTGGCAATACTCCCGTTACAGTGCAGATCTATACACGAAGTGAATGTCAGCCAATTCAACGATTCAGTTTTTGTCCATCGTACTAAATATGCCACCGGTCTTCAAATACTGGTTTAGAGAGGGATCACTCTACAGTTGAATCAACATATAACGCTTACCACTCAGATAAAGGAGACATGTTTGTCCCTGGAATGCAATAAGATTTCGAATAGACTTTGTACCTTTTATTCCTCCTATAAGTTTGTCGTTCGTATTGCCTGTGAGTCCTCGTCCCCTGCACATTTAATGAATTAAATTTCTTAATTAAATTTTCTGTTTTTAAATTGATTTTCTTTTATATTATTTAATTTACAGCAAATGCGTAATACGTAGCTGAAAGTTATTTTGGTACCGAAACAAGTAGCAAAAATACTCTAGCCATGCATGACATTTTTTTGTCAGGAAAAATCAACATTGCCTTGGAACATAACCCGATATTTTTATATATTCTACGCTTTCATTCAAAGTATTCTCTCATAAACGCGAGCTAATTTAGAGTTTTTCATAAATTGCATCGGCCACGGTTTATGGTCGTGAGCTCGTGGCCGGTGTGTCATGAGTTCGAATCTATTGTCACTGAAGACCCGCAGTATAGAAAACCCGATGCTAGTTAATTTTGTCGAGGCTTAAGGATGAGATTTTAAGTTTACTTATCAAACTAGCCTGCCTAAACTTCTCATTATAAATTGTACTACTTATCTTCTTGAGAAGTTCTGTTCAGTTCAGTTACAAAAACATCTTTCAATATGCTTTTTGACTTTTTATTCAAGAAGAAGAAAAGATGAAAGCTAACTGCCTTTCACTGTAACGTGTAATATGAAACAATTAAAAAAATCCGCAGTTTTTAGATACTTGCTGAATAGTAAAAAATAGCACATTTGATTCAATTGAGAGATTGAATTTATTTTCAAAAGTGCTATCTAACCGAGAAAAAATTTTCATTTGACCAAATGAGCCAATCCTTCTTGCACTTTGGACACAATCCTGATGAGGAAAGAAATGCACAAATGAAATCAGGGATTGAACAATAGGCGAGAAAGAAGAGAAACTTTGGGAAGAAAGAAAAATCCATCGAGAGTGAAGGACCAAACAAAAAAAGAAGAGAAGGAGAAGAGAAAAAGAAAGTTATCAGCACACACCACACTTGACCTCCTTCTGCCGATTCAGTAAAAGAACTCAGCCAATATTATCCCCCAAAATAATACCGATCCGACATTAACGGTCCTCCAAACTGTGGAAGTAATGGACAACAAACTATTGATTGAGAACTCGGAGAAAATCCGCAAAAGGATGCTTTGAAGCCAAACATTCGAGGCCTTGAAAATGCTCCGTAACTAAAAATAATTTTCCCTTAACGTTCAATCACTCGCTTTTGTGCAGTTGGAATTCCACCATGTAAACGGAAACAGCTTCTAAACTGAAATGCTGGACGTTACGATTGCAAGCTTGGGCTATAATAAAGATTTTTAGATAGTCCTTTTAAGTGGATTCTAGAATTGTTTCTGAATTCCAAGAAAAATTGTGTTGTGGCCGTATGTGAGGCATGAGGATAAAAAGAAAATAGCTCAAAATGGTTGTATGTCTCCCCGTAGGAAATATCCGGAATATGGTATGTTGGTACTATTTTTATGGCACATTCCGATGAACTTTACTGGTCTTTCTCTTTTTTTAATTTTTGTGTTGCCGAAAATGAAAAGAAAGCTCAGTTCTTTAAGTAATTGAGACATTCAAAAAACTTTTATGGTTTTAGATTAGCGATTAGTATAAATTGGTATTCTAAAGTTTTAAATCGAACTTTTATAAAGATTAGGCGTATTGCTTATGAATTAACTTTTTTATTTGAGCAATTATTTACGTGGGGGTAACTCTAATATCAAAGTAGTTTACAGTATTCAATGGAAGGAAATATTCAAAGGGAGACTAAAGTTATCTTTCCAAAATTTAGTGAGTTTCCTACTAAAATGAATAAAAACCGCATAATACAAAAATGTACAAAGAAGAAATAACATAATTGCATATCATAATTCGAATAAATTGATAACTATCTTGCCAAAGTTATTCTGTTTTTCACAACTTATATTAAATTTAATTTCTGATGCACATAATTTATATTAAAATCTTAAAAAAAACGCATTGGAGGTACGTTTTTCTAGAATTCAAAAGTTGTTCCTTATGTTTTTGTGATATAAAATTTAACGGAAGAATTCAACTTTATATATAAAATGAGAAGACAACGCTTTGGACTTTTACTCTCTAACTGAGTTTTTTTTTCTTTTTTTTACTTTGATTATCTTATGTTTGGCAATTTACGCTTAAAAAAAGTCTCTTCTTTCACTACCTGCAATTTCTTAATTATTTGCAAAAAAATAGGATGCCAAATTTAACAATTTGACTTAACATTTACTCTTATTTTATAAACAATTATACTCTTATTTTATTAACAATTTATCTTATTACACTTAACTAATTTTACGCAATACCTTTATACTTTGCTCAAAATGTATTCAATATATAAATACAATGGTAAAATATATACTTTAGATAGAGTATTAGAGATAGATATGTGAATATTTCTAACCTAATAAGCATATATATAAATATTAACATAAACTTATAAGAGATAAATAAATATTGCTTTTATTTTAATTTATTAGCATTAGAATATTTGTGCAGTCTCTATTCTTCATTTACTTAATTTATTTGACTTATGCCTCATGTTGCTTAGATAAATTGAAATTCAAAATTAGAAATTATAAGAAAATTATTTTTGTGTACACATAAAATTCAATAAATATAAACTAAATAGAAGATAAAATGTATATAAACTAGTCTATTAATATTTTTTTATTACATTCAGCCGAATTAATTCATTTATTGTCTTAAATTTATATATTTTCTTTTTTAATATTCAATCTCAGAAGTTATTTTAAATATTCATATACAATTGACTAAAATAATGATTGCAATTTTATGTACGTAAATACGTACGTTTATACGTAAATACATTTATACGTACTCTAAAATATTAATTATTGGGATTTCACAAATATATTAAAATTCTCTTGGTTTTTATTGTAATATACACCCGGTGTATTTATCTCTTTTAAAAAAATCAACTTACAAGCAACATTTAAGATAAAAACTTCTACTTTTTTGTTTTGTTTCTGAAATGGTCTTTCTTTCGGAATTGTCTTTAGGTACTTAATTTTAAAGAACTGGTTCAAGAATAGTCGAAGGAGCAATTTTCTTGTCTGAGCTATTTCGACAAGAGTGAAAATAATTCTTTGAGAAATCTCGTTTAGAGGCAATGTTGGTCACACACATTTCTGTCAAGCTTTCGCCACTGTGTCTATGTTCAATGAATGAAATCGGCGACAATAGTCTACGAATTGAGAATCTGTGATATTATAAAAGTAATTTTTTTATATTTATAATTTCTGTAAATGTTTATACAGCACTTATTCACTGTGTTGAGACTTTTTCTAAGACGTAGGAATAGAAACATTGTTTTACACAATTCATAAGCGGTTAAATACATATGTGATTACTAGATACATTTGAAAGTTATCAGTATATATAGCCAATGTAGTTATATTAAAGTACAGATACTAATTTAAAAATTCATGAAAATTCTCAAAAGGATAAATACGTCTTGAAGATTGTACTCCGGATATAATACGAAAATTTCAAGTAAGAAAAATGACACCAGTTAATAAATATATCGATAAAAATTTCCGATAGATATTATCAGGATTCATTACAAAAATGTAATGTTAAATTGAAGTGATATTGTTGAGAAAATGTAAGAATTGTATTGCATAACATAAAACATTTAAAAAATATCCATGTATTCCACACACACACACACACACACACATATATATATATTAAGTAGAAGTTTTCAGCATTGAGCATTATACAAAAACGAAAATTATGAAATTTGATCATGTTTTTATGTAATCAAAAGTTATTATAATGACTTGTTCAAACCCAATTATTATTATTTATTAATAGATATATATTCTTCTGTTTCTTATATGACTGAAGTTGCAAATATAAATTAACCTTACTAAAATCTAGACTGCCGGCCATTAAAATAAAATTGCTACACCAGGAAGGCAACACGCAGCAAACATCAAATTTGCTCGATAAGTGCAGCAAGATTAGATATGCAAATCATAAACTTTTCCACGTATTTGTAAAATGTAGTTGGGAGTACTTATATCTGTAGTATGTATAAAATCTAACATAAAAAGGAAGGTAGTACAATAGATTTCTCATTTGGAAGTCGAGTTTGAGTATTGGTTACTTGTGTAAAAATCGTGTTAAGTCTAGAGCAAAGAGCAGGTACTCCTAACAGCACATGTGTCAGAATTTTATCACGGCAGAATTGTGGCCTACCTAGACTGAAGTTTATCACTTCCTGATTTTTTGGTTTATCTCATGGTTTTTTGGCTAAACGAATATGAGCTTGTTGGTTAGGAAGATTATACAAATCAGGATCTCAGCGATCCTAATCATTAACGCATGAGGGAGCAGTCATGTTGTCCATACACTTTGCGGGGTCGTAGAGTTACGTTATGTACTCTGAGTCCGGAACTTGACTGATTTGCAGGTCAAGTATACCAAGGGAGAAAGGGACGATTCTGCAGCACTACAGACTGTCTGTATTGTGGCCATTCTTTTGGCTTTTCATGAAGCTACAAAATACACAAGCAGGTTTAAAGCGATGAGCTAAAAGAAGATTATGGACTTAGGAGTGTACTAGGTTTTGTGTTCAAAATCCAGATCCTAAATAGAAAAGCAAGAGGGACGTATCCTTGTGACAAAGCATTCAATGTGATTATTTCCATCTTGAACTCTCCATCGTCATACACACAGTACCTGTAGTGATGACATAGGGTTCATGTTGGTACATATTTCTGTCCCTTCTTGTAAGTATAGCTTGTATTTTAAACAGACCACTTTTGTGCCCTATCTCTGACGCTATTTTTCAATAAGACAATGCAGAGCTGTATCTCGGCCTTCCCTTTTTGCGTGACAATGGGTACAGAATGTGCTTAACTGCCATCTTCGCCAGCACT
>BMAV01014014.1:71446-134418 GCA_019973955.1 Trichonephila inaurata madagascariensis
CTCTTCCTTATTCTGTATATGTGTATTATACAAGATTCTACTATTTTCTTTCCTTCCTTGTGTAGCCTTTTCAAAGGTCGGTATTTCACAAGTTTCAAATAATGACAAATGTATGTACATAAAGTGTTCTCTTGTTGTAATGAATTATCTTAAACACACACAATATAATAAGATGTATAAAATGATAAACTAATTATAAAATGAATATAAAAATAAATAAACACTTATTAGTACATAAAAATGAACTAAGAAATCATTGCAGTGAAAGCTCAATTACTGTATGTTTAAATAGAGTATATTATCTAATATATAAGCCGCCCTTCCGGTATAGTAGTTAGTTACGCTGATTGTTGTCAGTAGGGTCGTTTGAGTTCTGGAGAGTTCATGAATGTTTGTTAAAGTATAGTACAGGTGCGGCAGAGGGGGCACTCTAAATATTCGTGGCGTCGCAAGTCTTTTAGTGAGATTGGTGGGAGGGAAAAAGAGGTGGGACGCCGCTGACCATCTCCACAAGGTGTTTTCCTTTAAACTTGAGGTGGAACCGAGCCAAATCATACCGTCACCTGCATGACACTCAAAGATACGGACAACGACAGGCATAAAACAAGCCACAATGAATTTCGCGGAGAATTCGTTCATTAGCAGCAACAACAACATAATATATTAAAATGTGGTACATTAATTCATCCTCAAAACAAATGTTATTTTTAATACAAATGAGACAGATGAGTAGAAAAATGGTACATTTAATACGCACCTTTTTTTTTATATATATAAAACTATTAGTTGTAGATAGGATATACAGAGAGTAAAAAATATTTCCATGTGAAAAACACAGTTTTGTATAAATAAGCGCCTAATTCTAATTTTCTCTTCCCATGCTGTCATTCAATACTAATATATGTTTCGTTTTGGCCATAACATTATTTAAAATAAATATAGATTTTTTTTTAAAAGTGTTACAGAAATTTAATTGAAATATGAGAAAATATTGTGCAGCATTATATAAAAAGCGTTTCCGTGTGCTTCAAAGTAAATGCTTGAAATTGTAGAGTATCTAGGCTTTAGTAGCTGATAGCCTTAAAGTTAGTGTTTCTAAATTTCAAATTTGTAAGAATAGGAATATATAGATCTGAAAGACTTTCAAAGTTAAATAACTTACATAAAAGAAATATGTATAATGTACAATACAATCAACGAATAAGTCCATCACAAATATCCAATGACATATAGATTTATTAATATATGAAGTGTCATCTTTATTGATGAAAAAAGCAATTAAAAATGCAAGTTACAATGGACGTGGGGCTGTAAGAAGTCATTTGTTACTTTGCGTAAAAAGAAAACACCTCATGTTTGCGAAGTAGAATGTAAACAAGCCTTTATCTTTCTTGGAATCTGTTCATTTTAACGATGAACTAAAATTTAATATCCATGGGTCAGATGGTCAAGTTGAGATCTGAATAAAACGAAATTAATAGATGCTAACTTAGAATTTATGTGGAACTGTCAAACACGATAGAGGATGCATAACTGTTTTAGGGTGAGTGAGTTTATGTATGAGTGCTGCTGAAGTTGGAAATTTATGTTCTATGTAGAAATATAAAATTGGATTATATTACATTTACTTAGAATTACATTTATTTTCATGCAGAACAATGATATTAAGAATATTTCCAAGATTTTCAAAAATTGGTGGCTTTATCATGTTCCTAAGCAGCTTCAAACACTCCTAAATATCCTGATTTGAATGCTTTCAAACTTTATGGAAAAAATCAGTCGTGAATTCAAATAATGTTGTATAACTAATAATTTTCAACAGAAAAGTACTGTTCAGGACATTTCGTATAACTGTTTGCCAAATACAAGAACAACAGCAAAAGTTTTTGGGAGTCAAACCACAACATTTAAGAGACATTATGAAGGTTAAAGAAAGACCTACAGACCATTATATTAAAAAGTAAGCTGATATTAAAAAGTAAAAAAATAAAAAATGTGCTCTTATATATGAATTATGAATTTCACACTCACTTAAAAATATTTCAACAGAAGATTGAAATACCCATCACATTACCATCTAATGTATTTTTAAACTAAATGAAAAAGGTATTAACATTTCTTTTTATACTTCTTATTGTGACAGATAGGGAGATTTTTGCTTTAGCATACGTTACCATCCACGCATTCTAAAACCTTTAAAATAGAGTTCATTAACTAAAGTCACTAGTAAAGACTGGATAAATTTAGAATTTTGAGGCCTAATTCTTATTTAACTGCTGCTCAAAAATTCGGAATAATTATTGAACTATAAAAATGAAATGATGTAAACATGACGTAAATACGATTTATTAATACTAAGCAGTAATTGTGTATACGCAAATTGGTTTTGTCAATGACGTAATAGAATGATGGGATGGGATATATTAAAATTTCTGCAAGCAAAGTGATGCAAATGGGCATTCGAGATTCTGGATATTTAATTAATTTATGTGTTCGTGTACATTTTAACTATTGCAAAAGCATTGATTATGACTCAAGAAGGTTTTCTTCTTGCGACGTAACAGGATGATGAGTGCAAGACAGAGCTGTATTCGAAGCTTTCTAAAATCACAGGAACATTGATTTTTAAGCAAATAGCTTGCAGAAAATGCAGGAAAAGCTGCATGTAGGCCATATGTCCTGCTATTTGCGTGTTATTGAAGTATGATAAAGACGGTCCATTTGCTAGGTAATCTGCTTAACATGGGAACTGGACAGACATTTAGGAGAGAGATGTGATATTTTCCTGTGAATCACGATTCATTGTACAGAAGGAATCCATTTATTTACCAAACGCCTGTGCTTGGCTTCCTCCCTATTTTACACCGAACCTCCCAGTACCGACTGACGATGTCGTCAGTCGGGTATTCATCGAATCCAGTGCATTAGAGCAGGTGATTGCCAACCATTTTAGCATGGTCGCACAGTGGGCAAGCCTTGTTAGGAGCCAGACCAAGCCAGTGGAGGTATACTCTCAAATAGTCATGTCCGGTGGTAAGGCAAAATCGGGCAACAGCCTCGGCTCTCTTCAAGTGCCTCGGAATTGGACTCACAGTGGCCAGAGTTTCCCATGGCTTTCCAAGGCTCTTGGTCTTTAGGGTCACGATAGTATATTTGTCATTGAATGTGGAAATAATGCTCTTTGCTCTTCCGAGAGTCAAGAGAACTTCCTATTTGGATGACTAGGATCCCTGCTTGGCTTTTTGCTCGGCTTTCTCATTGCCAGGGATCCCAACATTACTTGGAATCCATTGTAAGGCTACAGTTCAGCCATATGAGATTACATCCTTTTAGTTCGGCACTGAATGGTGTTAGGAAGTGAGTTGGTGTATTACTACTTAAAGCTAAAATTGCAGCTTGGGAGTCTATGAAGAAGACAATTTTTGCAGGAGCTAGGCCAGCAGCTGGTGATTTCGTTGTAGCTTCACAGACAATTAGGATCTCACCATCGTAGCGAAGGAATCTAGTTTCAATATAATTTGGAGAGAACATAAAACGTGTTACCACCCACTCAGCATTTCAGAATGGAATTAGTATATCAGATAGGGTTTTGGTGCTGGAAGACATAATGTCTGATGTAGAACGGAACTTCACGTTTCCGGAGAAGGTCCCGTTAGTGAAATACCGTTAAGAATTGACGTTTTGGAACTTCTAATTGATGCTTTCCAAGGTGCTACAGATCCACTGTTCTTATTTATGGAAAGCAATGTGATTCTACACTGTTCTCAAAGCATCGAAGAATACCTTGAAAGTAAAGATATCAAGCACACTCAATAGACAACCTTATCTCGAAACTTAAATCCAATCGAACATATTTAGGACGTACTTGGTTAAAAGGTTTCAGGTTATTAGCTTCCACGAAAAGGCATTGTTGAGCTCAAAGCCAACTGCTGCAGCAGGGGTAGAATCTGTTACCAGTGTTAATGATAACATGAAACGTCACTGGAGCGATTACATTGCAGTTACAGTTGATCCCACCCCTTAAGCAATTAATTTTATTTTTTTGTAGCAGCACATGAACATTTTGCTATTTTCTCTATATTTTATGTTATTTGCATAAAACAAGCAAAATAAGCTTATTTTATACTTTCTTCAACATTCTCCTGTATATGTGAGAGGTTTCTAAGTTCGCAAAGTATCATACCATTCTGCATTTATTTTGCATACTTAAGAAAATAACCATTTTGCTTAGTGTTAAGAAACCAGTATACTGAAGTTCCCAATCATTCCCCATCCGGTATAGTGGTTAGCGACGCTGAGTGCTGTGCCGTAGGGCCTGGGTTCGAATCCTGGAGAAGGCATGGATGTTTGTAAATATATAGTGCCTTCGCAGAATGGGCGAACTATAAATAGTCGTCGAGTCACAAATCCTCTCGTAAGGTTGGTGGGATGCCCCTGACCACCCCCAGGTGTCCTCTCTCAAAATTGGGGTGGAGACGAGCCAAATCGTACTGTCCCCGTATGGTGCTCAAAGCTACGGCTATCGACAGGCATCACTCAGCCCTTTTGCCATGATGAATTTCATGGGCCTCGATCTGGCCTTTGCCGATCAGGTGGCATCAGTAATAACAACAGTTCCCAATCAAAATGGAAGTTTTTATTTTGCGACAAATTTCTGTAAAAAGTCTATAACGATAGAACTAAAGAAATTGAAAATGCCTTTTTATTCATAAAAATATAGTTGAGTTGTAATGTGGTTGGAAAAACAAACAATTTTTTCTGCGTTTTATTTGACATTTCGATACATTGTATCATTGAAATAATGCATTATACCATGACCAAACATTTATTTTATGTCTAACTCAATCCTCAAATTTTTAAAGTTTTAATTCTTATTTAAATAAAGCCAATCATTTCGAATTGATTCTCGAGAATGAGTTTTATCTAGATGCTTTATACTGGAAAAATCATTAATTGTCATCGTTTCTTAAGATTTATTCATCTATAATCGGTGCGTTAAGTAAATTTATGTTTTTCACTGTACTATAAAAAAAGTACTTAGTAATACAAAAAAAATTACTTTAACTAGGTTGATTTTTTCTAAATTAATCAAAAGACGCGTACATTTTTACCTTTTAATTCGATAATATTTCATCTTCTCAATCTTGTTAGATGGATAATGAAAAGTTTCAAAAAAAAAAGGAGGAGATCTCATTAATGTATAACATACTAAGTATCAATGCTACCCATTTTAAACAGCTTTGAATGCTCACACTCTCACACACACACAAAAAATTCCACATTTCTTCTTTAAAACTCATTAACTCTCATTCCCCATTCAACCGAAACGATTTCTCTTTTGCATTCCAGCCCGTAACTGGCTTCACGAGTTCCTGTAAACTACGAAATGAAATAAGTGTTTTCGTCGCTAATTTAGTCGATTCCCTGTTTTTATTTCCGTCCATTTAGTCTTTTCAAAACAAACTTTCTAACGCTAGCGTCTTTGGAAATAAACTCAAATGTTTCCTCGTAAATGAGAAATAACTTAAAACCTCAGAAACCATTAGCTACAAGAGTAAAGGGAAGGCAGAACGACCGTATTGACTCCAAGACTTATTCCGAGGCGTTAATTGCCTTTTTTCCTTCACTTTCAATACATTTTTAAGGTGTACAAATTAAATTGAAGGATGTAAAACGAATGGATCGACACATAATTTGCATATTAAAATGCCTGGCATTATTTGCTATTTCACTAAAGCCCATACAAAATAAAACAGTCCATAAACATATAATACATATTAAAAAAATAGTTAACGCTTTTTAAAATAATGTGCTATTTTTTGTATACACGCAAAATACTTTGTTTAAAAGTTAAGGTTGTCAAATAAGATTTTTTACTGTATGCTTTTGTTAAATAACTGACTTTTTTCTGTTTCTGAATTAAATAATACGTTAAGTACAATAGATTAAAACTAATTGGCCACTAAGTTAATTACTTTACATCTTCATTTTTTAGACACTAAAAATAATTATACGTTGCGTCGTTGTTTTTTAAATTTATAATTTTATTCAGTTAAAAATGTTTTTATTTTTTATGTATTTTCAAATTAGTAATATTTTTTTCTTATTTTATTTAGTAATTGTGTGTAAAATTTATTAACAAGAAAATCTCAAAACAGTTTATGCGATGTTGTGATTTAATACTAAGTTTCCAAACATGAAGTTAGATTTCTTATTTTCTTTAAGAAATTATGTAATTACAGCTATTTATATATAGCACAATTTTATATACTATTATTTATATATTTATTACAAGCTACTGAAAATTAAAAAAGTGGAAGTGTTAAAAATTTGTTACAATATTCACACGGAGTCACATGCAAATAAAAGTCTTTAATTTTTGAAATAATCTTTGGACTATTTTATTTACAAGCTTAAATACAAACTATTATCTTACCTTGAATCATAATTTGAGCAATATAAATAATATAGAAACTTATTTTTATTATAAAAATAAATTAATTTTAAATGAAAATTCTCACTTTGCTCACGGTTCTTTACACTTGGAAAAATGTTTAAACGGGAAAACTCTTATCCTTTGAAGTTAATTTTAATTCAAAACGATTCTCAACAAAGCATGTTAAGTTGTAACAAGAAAAGTAGAAAGCAGAACCATCCGTCTTTTAGAGCCATTTCTCAAAGAAGATTATAATTTACTGCAGAAAACGAAGCAGTAAAGAATTTTAAAAGTTAACACTCTAAAGCACTAAAAATGCAAATGTATGAGAACTATATTTTTGCTTGTGTAATCAAATTCGTCTCCATATATATCTAACAAGAAAAGAGAGATATTTTCGGAATTTAAATTTTCGTTTTTGCAGCATTACTGTCTAACTTCTTGTTACTTCTGATCTTAATTTATAACTGGAGTTAAAAAGCATTTTTCTTTTGTGTACTTATCTAAACAAGAAGAGCACTTCAGTATCTATATTCAGTGGTTTACAAAAAATACATTACTACGAATACTTAATTTATTATTTAATCGTACCTCTTTTGGTTACCAGAACTGGAACATACTCCTCTTGGGTATTAAGTAGTAAGATATTTAAAGATATTAATTTATCTTAATAAGAAGAAATCTCTAAATTTAAAGGCTCTCGAAATCAATAGTATTTTCACAATCTTCTTTATGTGTTGTAAAAAAGAATAATATGATTATCTTGGCTTTTATGAATGGAAGAGAACCATATCTGTTATTTTAGATATTTATAGTAATATTATTGTTAATTATACTTACGTGCACTAACTTTATTCTAAAGAAAGTTACAGCAAATTATTAATTTTTACTTAACTAAATTTTTTATTTCTCAGTATAAAATTAGCTTAGTTCTTTACACCTAATTACCATCAAAGAAATAAAAAAAATACTTTAAGATTTTACGCATAAATATTTTCAAGGAACCTGCACTTTACTTTTACTGGAATAGTTTCTATTCCTTTAACTAAGGTTGTAGTAACAGCAACTTCAAAATATTTGGCTAATTATCTAGCTCGGTTCGCTCGATGAAACGCCAGGGGAACTTTGGGTAATCCGCGAAAAGTAAATTGTCTTGAAGAAAAATAAAAATAAATTCCAATGCGCCTTTTCCCAACGTCTGAAGCCTAAGACAAACTTAATCGATAAATTGAATAAGGGCTTAGTAAATAGTATGTCGTTGAAAGCGCAATGTCACTCTCCGACTCTCTTTTGAATAAACGTGACTCTCTTACAACTTTAAAAAAATTCTGAGAGTTCAAAGAATTCATAAGCGTATTATTCAAATTAGTTTTTAATTAGAGGCTGCGCTGCTTTTTTCCAAATGGAAAAGCTGGCGTAATATTCTGGGTTGCTTAAAATATTTATAGTTGATTCACAAACCGAAAAGCAAGAAATGTCTTCAAAAAGTTTCATTAAGAATGTACACAGAAACAAAACTTAAAGCATCTGTTCAAAATTCTCACTCAAATTAGAAAATAAGATTAAATATAAAAATAATGTTTAAAATACATACATATGTATGTTAACATATCCATTTATTTTCGTTTGTTTGTGTGTGATTTTTAATTTAACTTGAGATCAATGACATAATTAAGTGTTTAAAAAAGATATTTACTTATTTAATTTTATTTGATAAGTTATGTTTGAAATGGTGTGAATAGTGGAGAAGATAAGTAGAATAATTACACAAAAATATTTAACTAATGATTAAGAACTAAAAAAAATCAGTTTCACTTAATACATATATTTATGAATGTTTATTTTGTATTATTTGTAATAAAGATACATTATATGATTGTTATGAAATGAACAAATACCGAATATTCTTTTAAAGCTGTTATGTTTCTGTTGAATTTGTAGATACGATAGTTAAAATGGTTGAGCAGATTAATAGTGTAGCAGAAACAAAATAAATATTTTAGCAAAGGAGAAAAAATTAAAAAAGAAATTTTCATTTACATGCAATTATTATTGTGTCAGTAAATTAATAGGTGTTTATGTGTTAAAATTTATTTAATTAATGGAATGATGTAAAATATACGGTAAAGCTGAAACCTGTAATCGTACTTCGTAGAATTTTAAGTGAAATTTATGTTGTTTCCTTCCCGAAAAATAATATGTTTTATTGACATGAAAACGTTTTTTTAACATTAAAATATATTACTTAACACTAGATTGCCCAAAGGAAGTTATTTTGACTGCTTTTTAATTTCAATTAGAAAAAAAATTACATACGTAATGAACAATTTCTTACAATTTTTTAGAATATATTTTTTTTCCATGTGAAGTAATTTTTTTTATTGTTAATATTAACTAATATTTTGTTATATGACTGTAAATAATATTAAAAATTAATTTTAAACATTTTTTTTTACACATTAACCATTCTTTCATAATGCAGTCATTTTGACTGCTTTTGGGCAATTTAGGCATATACTAAGTTTCAATCTTTCTAGTGTTCAATATACTTTCATACGAATATTTATCTTTTTTAAAGCAGAAATTTATTAGATTTGGAGAAAATAGATATAAAGCTTTTTAAAATTCTAAGTATTTTAACTCTGCATTTTAAATCCTGTGATTTTTATAATAATCTTGTTAAAAATTATCACACAGATATTTAATTGTGTGATGAAATCAGATGGACAGTAAGAAATAAATACAAGGAATCCCTTCATCTTTAAATCTATTCTTAAATTCATTCAAGACAGCTATTTTACTTAAAATATCGGGAACATTAATTTTTTCTCGAGATTGGAAAGGAAATTTTACAAGTTCAATGTATTTTTAAAAATGATTGATGTATAAATATCTTACGTATAATGCTCTAAGATTCTTAGTCTATATATTATTTGATCTTTATATACATAATGTAACATATTTTGTGACTATTAATTTCAATTTGCTTGATTTCAAGAAGATGTAGACGGAAGTAATTCGAAATATGGAAAGGACAGAGGCTCACAGTATACTATAGTTCCTTCATGTCAAAATTACAGTGCCTGAAAAGTTCAGGATAAAGATTGTTGATAATGAAAATAATAGCCCGTTATATGACAAAGTTATGAAGTGAAAAAAGTAATTTTTTTAATATCACCACATGTTTCTCGTAGACCAAGGGTGTCAAACTCAAATGCTAACTTAGGTCAAACAAACAAATTTAACTTTAGGTCGGCCTTCAAAAAGTATGAATATTTATAGAAACGTATATAGGTTTATTTCAAAAATACATTATAATAAACATATATAAAAAAGCGCCACCCAACACAGTATGGTGGATATATCACTCGCGGATTGGCAAGGTAATAAGCAATTTGTTGCTTGAGAAAAAATGAAAATGGAACGATAATCCAAAAAAGTTGTTATTATCTCTGTTCCCCTTGTAATATAAGACTTAGTATTACATCATACTTCAAATTGTGTGTGAATATATGCACGCACACAAAATCCTCAACCGTTTGAAAAAGAAGTACGAACGTGACATTTTTTGTAAGCATGAGAGATTCCTTTAAGATTTTTGAAACATTCTTCATAGCATGTAGAGTGTAATAAAAAGTAAACAATTAGGGGGTTTGAGGGCTTAGGGTTGCCACAATTATAAAACAAAAAATAATAGGAAAACATAAAAATTGAAAATCAAAATAAAAGTCTTACCATTTGCATTTTGTTAAGTACTATGCTTTGTTATATGCAATAAAAAATGTGCCTTTTTTGGAACATTTTGGGCAAAAAATGGACCGTTTAAGGGGTTAACTTGAAGGCCGAATTTAAATAATCTTCAGGATATAAATAGAAATTGATAAACACCAACCAAATTGTTAGCATTGTTTTAAATTTGTTCGTTAATTTAAAAGGAGTAGAATATAAAAGAATTCAATTTCATAAAAAGAGAATTAAGGCTGTTATTTTTTACTAAAATGTTTGATAATTTTTTTTCTTCTAATATGTTTTTTTTAAATAAAAACGCTAGCTTACATTTTCTGTATTTCAGATTCTAATGAGACTATATTTTGATACAACAATACATCCTAAATAAATGTTTCTTGTAAGCACAGCAAAAGTGGTCTACTGACAATCTTTTTAGAGTAAAAAATATTACTGTATTTTAAACAATCTTCCACTGCTCTAAATTGTTGATCCAATTAAACTTTTTTCAAATATATAACTACCTATAAAATAACAACCCATGTGAGTAAATGAAAAGCTTAACTTGTTTTATGACCTTTAAACTTTTACTCCATGCCTTTTAAGCAAGTAAAATACTTTAGATCACGCAAATTCTGTGTTAACTTGATAAAAGTAGGTACATCACCGCGCTTACTTTGCTTAGTAGAACGGTTAACGTACTGAGCTCTTATTAAAAGTATTAAACTAAATATATGAAGTTGCCATAGAAAACGAACGTGAAAACATTCTATGTCTGAAAAGCAGAAATAATCTCACAAAAACTAAAATTCACCGTCAGCAGTTAAGATAGCCAAAAGTGAGATATTTTCCCAAGTGGAATAATGGGCTCGACATCTACATTAGTAATTTTAAGAGTCGAGATGATTTAGGTTCCAATGTTACATTAATCTTTCCCACATATTACCCAAGACTGAACAAAGAAAAACTTCTCCTATTTCACTCTCATAAATTCTATCTGGAGATAAAAAAATATGTCATTTTATCTCTCATTCCGAGTTTTAGTTAGTATTAATAAAAATATTTCTGCAGTTTTTAAGCTGGTATGGTTGAAAAATGTATAAAACATTCACATTAAAATCTTAGTGAAAGAATTATGGTTAATCTTGTGTGAATTTCTTATTTATTTTGATTATAAAGAATTATTACTCAATTAATTATATATAACCTTGACATATACTTAACTATCAGTTTATATGATATGAAACTCTATTCTGATACATATGATACATTTTAGTTAAACTCAACAGAAATCTTTAAAATTAATCTATAAAAAATATTTAATTCTTTAATTACAGGGTTTTATATGTAATATCATTACACACAGAAGAATTCCCACTAGTTATCCAAAATTCAACGACATGTACGAATAGATACAGTCGACTCTCGCTTATTCGAACCTTCGATAATACAAACCTCTCGCTAATTAGAAGTATATGCTCAGCCCCTAGAAAAGCTCTTGATATTTCGAATTAAAACAATACGTTTTGGTACACGCAATATTTCGAAGTAAAATCTGCGGCTGGCCTGACTACAACACGCGATAATTTGAAGTTATCTTATTTAGCTCTCGTCAACTCGAACACTCATTATCATGTAGAGTTCTGAACCAAACAGGTAGGAGCTTACATATTTTGTGTTGTATTGTCACTGCGTGTCTTCCCTGAAACGTAGCCCCTACGATGACCATTTGTCTGCCATTCCTTCTTTGTGTTTCTCGGTTCCTCAACCCAAAAGACACTTTTAGTGTCTTCCTTCTTCAAGTAGACAATAGACCGGTTGCACTTGTTTTCAGCCGTTCATATCTTTCGTTTAACACGTGTCCTTGATACACATGTATTCAGAAAGGATAATCCACTATTGTGAAGAAGGTTTTGAGTCGGAGTGACATGACAATTTATAGCTCATTTTTGTGACTTATGACATGTGGCACCAAATAGGGCATGGGCCAGACTGGACCCTGCCTTGAAGAACCAATAGTGTTGATTACAGTGTCTGAGGGAACCGATAACAGATTAAACAGATTATTAAAGATAACAGATTTTTTCGTCAAAAAAGATTAATGATGTTAAGTATATACATTCTTTTAATGTATGTTTTTATTACATAAATGCATTCTTTCAAGAATACAAGATTTTTAACTTCTGTATAATATTTATAATGTATAATATGCACTTTTTAAAAATACTTTAAAATAGTTTTATACACATGTACAATTGTTGGTTTATTACATAGTTTCAAATTTAAATGTGTTCGGAAAAAATTTTACTTCGTGTATTTTGGGAGTTTTTTTCTACTCTCTTGATAATTCAAACTCTTGGTAGTTCGAAGTTTTTCATTGCACCCTCGAACTTCAAATTATCGAGAATCGATTGTACATGGAAGTATTGAAACTGAAACTTCAACTTAAAAGTGTGAAGGTAGGAGCAAAAATAAACTAAAAAATTTTAGAATCTTGAAGGTGGTTGTTGAGTATATAGGCAATGTGTATTAGAATATTACGGGAATAAACTGGAATGGCATACCAAGCAATAAAACTGAATGAAAGACCATTATGGCAATGCATAATGAAGGAGTCGGCTAAACTCTCTCCATGGTGTCGCCAAATTAATATGACTGTAGAAATATTATAAATAAGTTCGTAATTCTTAAAAGGCATTGTTGGGGTATTCGTTTTGCACATTACACGTTACAAGAAAAATACGCTTGTGGTTTATAGTCAAAGATAATCATAGCAACACACACCTTGCTTTAATTGCTCTGTGCTGCAGATAACACCAAATGGTACAAGTTGATACAATTATTGTGCAACATAACGTAATTTTTATGGTAAGTTACTTGAGGTTGCAATGTGATTCATCACTGCTATGTACTAAGCATACATTTCATGGGGCTCAGTGAATGGACGGACGTTATTTGTTGCAACCTTAATAGTAAGAGGCCGATGAATCCGTCCCGTACCTACCCGTTCCATATATATATATATATGTTAACTACTAATGTATACATAAAATCATTAATCATATACTAAGTTGTCATACATCTAATGTATAGGTAAACTGTAAATAGAAGTATAGGTCAAAGTTAAATGACCATAATAGTATGATAGCAAACTCTTAGTCTTAGGAACTGAGATTGTAGGGTTACCATCCCCTATACCATTGTCTGAAAGTAAGAGGAAATAGTGAATTAATCAGTTACTTTTTAAAATACTTCAACCTTAGAAGCACAATACTAAATAATTAATACTCAAAATACTTTAATATAGTCTCAGAAATAAATAACATATAAAAATATTTAATTTATTTACTGAAGAAATAAAAAAATTCAAATCTGCACACATCAGTACTTTCAGTTATTCATATATGTATGTATATGTGGCTGTGTGCATTTCTTGAAATGTAACTAAATATTTTTGAAACATGCTTTATATCTCACGAGTGTATTGCTTTAGAAATTTTGGAATTTGTTCGTTTCTCTACCAACAGGGTCGAAACTGTTCGCAAGCCAAGAAAGATTCCCCTTCGAAAGTAATTAGGAGTTAACTTAGCAATGGTCTGCAAATGTTACCAAGTCATCAAATTTAACATAAGAAATAGAGACTTCTAGAAAATTCTAGAAGAATTTGAGACGCGATTACTTAAAAAGATAACTCCAGAAAATTCTAGATTGACTTCATTGTCTATTTAAGTGCGATGCAGGGAAACAACATTGGTTTTAATTCATTTTTCCTTAACGTCGCACTTTGAAGCTTCTGTTGAACAATTGGCAAGTGGCTTCCTTATTTTTACACTTCACCTCGGTGACGAAGACGACACATGAGCTGGAACCCCATTTTCCGAACTTCTATACTACACCACGTTTGCGCATCGAGAGATTTAACATAGCCATTATACTCGGTGAATTTTCAGTGGCACCAGGACTCTACACACACACAAGACCACTTATTATTTTTATGTTTGGAATTTTTAATATATGCTATTGTGGAATTATACGTGCATTTGAATTGCTTCCAGTTATAATATCTTCTGTAATTACTAGATAATCCAGAAGAAATTACGTCTTTCTCCTAGAAATCTATTTATTAATTGGGAAGACCTTTCCTGTGCATTTGAAAGACGATCAACAATTAACAATATGCATTAGTGCATACATGCAAGGTGTAGCTATTAAATACCGAAACGGACGCAGTTACTGAAGAAAAAAGCATGCGCTAAATGCCATCAACCGACAGCTATTTAGCTTGAAGCCTTCTCTTTCGAATGCAATACTTCTCGTTTCTATAAACACATCCGTATAGCTTTAGTTTTTGTTTGCATCAGAGTTTTTTTGCCGAAAAAATGATAAATATGACAATAGATCAACGAATTGTTATTAAATTTGACATGAAATTTGGAAGAATCGCTACTGAACCTTATAATTTATTGAAACAAGTGTATAGCAAAGGAGATGTATAGTGTATACTTGTTTTTGAGTGGTTTAAGCTTTTTCAAAATGTCTGAAAAGGTGCAAAAGATGACTTACGCCTAAATCATCCTTTCACGTCAAAAACGGATGGCAATATCTAAAAAATCGGTTATCTGGTTCGATCTGACCATCAGTTAAGTACTTGTCCAACTGTTGAGACTGTAGGAATTGACAAATATTACATGTGACAAATCTTGTATAATAAATTTGGCATGCAAAAAGTCTGTGCCGAAATGGTACCTAAAATTCTCACATTTGAGCCACAAGAAGCTCGCAAAAATGGTTGCATTGACACTTTGAATGCCGTTGAAAATGACATTCAGACAAAATTATTGAAAAGAATAATAATGTGTAAGGAATTAAAGTATTTTACTTATAATCCTGAAATGAAACGTCAATCCATGCACTAGTAGAGTCCAAACTTTCGAATGAGTAAATCCAAAATTCCAAGCAATGGTTATTGTTTTTTCGATATTCATATTATTGCAAACCTTTATTGGATTCCCGAAAGTCCAACTATTAATTAATATCCCTACCTTACGTTCATGCTGAGTTCTGGGAAAGACTAAGGAAGAAATGACCACAGAATTATTGAGGGACAAGCCATGCGTTTTCCACCAAGGCAATGTACCTGTTCATTTCGCATTGTTTATCAAGAAGTTTCTAGCCAAGTACAGCATTCCAGTATTAGAACCTCAGTTTTATTTGCTGGTTCTTGGGACATGTGACTTCTATCCGTCTTCTAAGGTGAAATCTGCGTTAAAAAGAAAATGATTTGAGTTCGTTAAAGCTGGGAAAAAGAAAGCGGAACGTGTCCTGAGGGAGCTCACACAAAACAACTTCCAGCACTATTTCGAACAATGGAAGATTCACATGAAGAGTTATAGGGATAGAGGAGGAATGTACATTGAAGGTGATAATTAGTAAATATGTATGAAATCAAAATAAAATTTTTTCCAGCATCTGTCTCGTTATTTAACAGCCACACTTTGTATTGCGTGTACATACAATATACATTAATGTATTCTTATCTGTGGGTGATGGACCGAGGTAAAGGTGTATGGTCTGATGTGTCTAAAGACATCATGTGTAGCAAGGCAGGTTTACATTAAATATGTAGAGGCTTAAAATCCTTACGTTGATTTGTTGTAGTAATTTGAAAAGTCGCGTGCCAGAACAAACGTTGTTCTTGTTATTTTAACGTAGTTCAAAATTAGGAGGTCTTGTTAATATATATCTTGTAAGGGAGAGTTTTAAAATCAATATTTCAGGTCATGTTCAGTCTTTTATTAGAAATTTATGTTGTACAATGTGTTATTCATAAGATTTTTCTTTATTCTCTTAACCTATTAACAGATTGCATAAGACGTAAATGAAATTTCTGTGTAATTAACAGGAATATTAAGAAATACTTATAAAAATGTATTTTGTTACATAAATAATGAGGATGAAAAATATAAATGATAAGTATTTAATCTCATCCTCATAAAATTATTTAGGGGGACTTTGCAAATTGCAGATATCTCTCATTAAATTTCCTGTTTTGAATTAAATAGTTTTTATGCTCCCTAAATTGTTCCAAACTGTTAATGTCAAAATATTTCCCACGTTTATATATATATTGTCATTATGGAACACAAGCATTTTTAATTAAATAATTCCTATTTTTATCGTTTGTCTTCTTTAAATTATCATTCATTTGTTTATCAAGCAATTAAAAATTAGTATAAATTTTAATAAGATTGTCATCAAATTTATACGTAATGCATTAACATATTATAACTCATCAATTCACGACGATGAATAAAACTATTGATGAATATTGTGACATATATAAAATACTCAATATAGGAGTGCACATTCATAAACATTGTGACACCAAAATGGATAAAATTTTCTTTGTGAAATTTTATTCCTAATAACAAAGGAAAGCTGTCATCTACATAACTTTTTTTCCCAAAAGTACTTCGTACAGTGTCGTAAAAGCCCGCCATAGAATTTTGTTGAAAAAATAAGCAAACTTCTTCCTACATTTCTTGCAAACTCCACAAAAGCACGTTACATACTTATAGTACAACCCATTTACTCTTTATTTGTCCTAGAAAAGCAATGGCAATACAGATAATGTTGACAAGCACAGAAAAGACAGGAGTGAGTTACAACGGTTGCCTAAATGATTGCACTGGCAAAAATGCGTGTTTTTCTTTGCCCTTTATCTAACGTCGTTGATTGTATATCTTCTCCTTAGCTACAGTTTCTTTTTTCCGTACTTAACAAGCATTTCCTTTTGCTTTTATTTTTCCTTCCTGTGTTCCACGGAATTTCTAATACCTCCCAAGTGATATGAGATCACACAAACTTTTATTTTATTTTCATTCGTCATTTGTAAGGAAGGCATCATCTCATTTGCATCTTTTTCACCTTAAGATATCGGGGAGAAATGTAGTTGACTTATGCAATTAGTAAGATTTGTTTATAAGCTAAATCTTATACTTTGAAGAGTTGGAAATAATTCTGCTTATTTTTAACTGCATGCTTTTGGAATTAGAGCAACTTTGAGAAAAGTTTTTGGAATTTGTTTGCCCAGCCTTGCTTTGATCATGAGATTAGGTGGGAATTCAGAAAAATCACAAGATAATGATTTAATCAAGTTGCATACATTGAGCGAAACTAAATTTAGATTTTGTATAGAACAATTTTAGATTTCTATCAATATTTGCAGACAAATATTGGGAAATATAAAACAAAATCATAAGTTTAAAATTTTTATTTTTATAATACAATGTTAAGCATGTTCCCTTTCTTTTCCATTACAGTGTTTTTGCATGAGGTTTTTATAATGGTTTCTCAAATTAAAGGACTTAAGTGATAGATTAATGAAATTTACAGTATTTTTTAGAAATTTTGTTAAAGTCTGGTTTTAAATTATTTTTTTTAATTACAGAATGGGGTATTTTCAACATCTGCGAAAAGGTGAACTGTCATAAATAAAAAGATATTTTTATTAATTTAAACGAAGCATTTATAGCTTCCTTTTAAATATTTTTAAACATATTTTGTAGCAAGCTATTTACACCATTTTCATAAGAAATTATTAAACAATATTGCTTTGTATGGAATTTTGCAAAGGAAAACGAAAATTGCAATGTACAATTGCGTATTACAAGTCTATAAAATAGAACTTTATAACCTAATTATTTAAATTAAAACCCGGAAACCAGACAGACATTTATTGAAAGATATTCTAGAGGTTTTTTTTTTAAATTTAATGCTACAATTACAATTTATCTCTTTCAGCGTATTCCTTTTATTTCTGATTTATTTTGAAATCCTGAATTTTCAAACGTTTCTTTGATAACAATGTCTAAAACAAAAATACCAAAGCATAATGAAGAAAAAAATACTTTTGTAAGAATCACCTGGGTAGATATTTATGAGAATTTTCATCCATTTTATTAGTAGCTGTAGTGGATTCGCAAAAAAAAAAACTTTGTATACATTTGTTCGCGGGATTATAGTGGGATGCCATCTTTGTAAGGAATCAGTTCGTGAAATTTCAGACGTTCTACAGTAGTTAAAATCCTTTGTGAGTGATGTAATTGTGAGGTGGAAAAGTCGAGACAGTGAAACTATAGAAAAACGAAGTGGCAGGCCCGAAAGAACATCATTAAGCTCAGCTATAGATCTCAGATAAGGGTATTGGAACAAAATCGCAAGTCCTAGTAGGTTGAAATCACTCAGGAGTTCCAAGGTTCATCGGGTGTTAGTGCTAGAAGCAGTTAAAAATCCTGAGATTCCAAGGTCGCGGCTATACGCGGCCTTGGAAACTCATCATTATTGAACTGTGAACAAAATGTTCTTTGAAGTAATGAGTGTTGATTCGGAGTCTAGCAGTCTGATGGACATGTCTGGGTTAAGCGGATGCTTGGTGAGTGACTTCGTTATGCCGACTATAAAGTTTGGTGGAAACAGCATATCATGGTAGTGTGTGGGGGGTATTAAAATTGGTCCCGAGTCTCTTAGTTTCTGTGGTTGTAAGTATGAACTCTGAGATGCATGTAAACATTATAGATAATGCTGCTCTCTCAACTCTATGGCAGTATTTGGGAGGGAGGCAAATTTCTATACCATCAAGATAAGTGCTCCATTCCACATTCATACTTGCTCAGTCATGATTCGACGAAATGGATGTTTAAAAACTGTATATGTCTACTGGGGTCTTTTCCAAACCTCGATCTAAATCCCATAGAAAACCTTTGAGATAAATCAGAACGCAAGAAGTCAGTTAAATCGACTATCCTCACTTTCGGTACTCACTTCAGCTGTGATGGACTTCTAGAAATCATTTCCGATGGCCACCTATGGTAAACTAGTGGAAAGTCTCCACAGACGTGTGCAGGCTGTCATCGATATAAAAGGGGAACCAAACATCTTATTAATGCATGTTTCACAAGAATCTCCGATTCCATACTGCTGGACATCCATATACATTTGGCTAGATAGTATACGTAAAATACGTTTCCTTATTTTTAATACATTTACGTCATGCTGCATCTTTTCACACACTCTTAGGAAAAATCATTTCCTTTTTAAATATTAATAAAAACATGATCCTTTAACTATTTTAAATACGGTTATTTTACTTACTATGATATTGATAAAAATTTTATTTGCAATGATTTAAAAATGAAAAATCTAGTGATTAAAGTAAAGTATTTTGAGTCATCAAATGTTCTATTTTTATTTAATTACTAGATGCTTTTTTCTAAAAATAAGGAATATTTTAAAGTTAAAATATTCAATTACACTCGATTTCTAGGTATCTTTTTAAATTTACTGATGTTGGTATTTCACTTAAAATATGCACTATAGTTTTAAATTAATATATTTTTCTTGATATTTTTATTTATTGAACAACTATGCCGAAAAATAAAACTAATGTAATTCATGTATTATATCCCATTCAACAATGTAAAAATAATTCAATATAAATACTTCTTAGAATGTTTTTATTAAAACCCGTGTATATTAGATATGTTCTTGAATTTATTTTTGAAACGAAACAAGAAAAGAATGGAATTTATTTCAGGAAATTCTATACTTCTTTCACAGAATTTGTCTTATACGAAAGTAAATGCATTATTCAAAACTTAACACAAGTGAAGCGTTATACAGCCTTAGAGAAATATGAGTCGTAATGATATAAGTTTCAAACGATTTTTGAATTTGTGTTATATAATTTTTATTATTTCCTCTCTCTCTTATCTATTTTTCAATAAATAATATTCATTGAAAAGCAGGTAACATTTTTTAGCGTACGAGAAATTAGAGTTGAACAAAGAGACAATAGAAGTCCCATTTTATAAACACAACTTAAATGAAGAAAATCCTGAAAGGAACCGTGGAAAGCGTTGCTGATAAGTATGAATTTAATCATGTTGCCTAGACTATTTTAATATTTTAGATAATCATACAGTAAAACAAATAATTAATAATCACATTTTAAAGCAAAAATATTATCTTAATGCTAATTTTTCAACTCATACGTGCTTGAAACTTGCAAATGAAAAATTTTGTTCTATTTATCAAAATCCCAAAACCGTTTGATTGACTTATAGAAAATATTAAAAACATTTGTTTTTTAAAAAAAGATTGTAAGTAAGATAGTTAATTGGGATTTTCATATTTCACGTATTTTCTCTTGTTTGAAAAAACTAATGTCGTTACTAAAAATTACTTGATCTTCCAAGATTTATCTTTCTTTATAACTGATAATGACCGGAAGACTTTGTTCAATAATTTTATGAAAACGAAGAAAACTTTTTTTCTTCTTAACAAAAATTAAAATGGATCACCTTATCAATTACAATCCAATGATAATATTTTCAATTAGTTTCGATAAAATTATTCAAATTTTCTTAAAGTTGGAAACCTATGTTAAGCTAAGTGATAGTGATTCTTATTAGTTTGTAACAGAATATTAACTTTAATCTTATAGGAAAATATTTACTTAATCTCTCTTGACTTTAACATTTGCACATTTACTTAATTTCACTCTTGACTTATAAAGATTTTCTCAGCCAAAATTCTCTTTAAGGTATCCGACTACGTTCGGAACCATGATTTTAAAAAGGCGCATAAATGGATACTTTTTATGATATTTAGTGTCACTTAGATTAGAATACGTGTATAAAATCGTTTTATGGACACATTTTGACAAAAAAAAATTATTTAAATACAATATTTCGGCAAAAAATTAACTTAGAATAACCTTTTTTTCAAAATATCCTCCTTTTGTGAAAAATACTTCTATTATAAAAATATTTTGCCTGTCTATAGCTCACATCTATGTACAGAGGCTCTTTTTGAATTACAGAAGTGGGTTTATCCATGTTTTACTACAACAGAGGGGAGAAATTTTAAGAAAAACACGCCGATAATTATTTCAAATGGTTGTAACTTTGAAAACAATGTGAATTTTTCAAAAATAATAGTGTAGCCTCTGTACAAAGGTCTGAGCTATAGACAGGCAAAATATTATTATAATAGAAGCATTTTTCACAAAAGGAGAACATTTTGAAAAAAGGTTATTCTAAATTTTTTGCCGAAATATTGTATTTAAATAATTTTTTTTTTGTCAAAATGTCCTTAAAACAATTTTATACATGTATTCTAATCTAAGTGAAACTAAATATCTTGAAAATTATCCATTTATGCGCCGTTTTAAAATCATGGTTCCGAACGTAGTCGGATACCTTAAGGTATCCGACTACGTTCGGAGCCGTGATTTTACATAAACGTACGAAAGAATATTTTTTTCAATATTTAATCTCACTTAGATTAGAATACACGCATAAAATTGCTTTAAAGGTATTATTGCCCCAAACAATTACTTAAATGCGATATTTCGCCAAAAAATGAGCTTAGAATTACCTATTTTCAAAACATTCTCTGTTTATGAAAATTGCTTCTATCATAATACTATTTTGCCTATATATAGCTAAGACTTCTCCAGAGAGCCTGAACAAAGAATTTTGAAAAATTCACATTATTTTTAGTTACAACCTTTTAAAACAATAATTGGTACTTTTGTGCTAACATTTTTTCACTCTGATGTATTAAAATATGGATAAATCCACTTCTAAGTTATATATTTCAAAAATCCTAGTTCAGACTCTGTATAGAGATCTGAGCTATATATAGATAAAATATTATTATTATAGAAGCAGTTTTCGTAAAAGCAGAATATTTTAAAAATTGGTAATTTTATGTTCTTTTTTTGCCAAAATATCACATTTAAATAATTTTTTATTGTAATAGTATTCTTAAAACAATTTTATGCGTGTGTTCTAATCTAATTGACACTAAATATTAAAAAAATATTCGTTTGTACACTTTTGAAAAATCACGGCTCCGAATGTAGTCGGATACCTTAATATCCGTTTCATATTAACCATTCAAATATAAAATTCTCCAAAATAACAATTAACTTTACAAAAATTATCGCCAATGAGTTATTTTTGAAAATTGTTTTAGGATTAAGAAAATTGAAATCTTTTAACATACCTGACGTCTTATAAATTTTTTTTAAAAAATCATAGGCAAGCATTTTATTGGGTGGAGAAATTTTTACGTTTTCCTGATTCTGTTTTGAGTCTCATAGCAAAAAGAGAGGCAACAGGATAGAAGAAGTACAACTGTAATAGTGACAAAAAGGCGGTATTGTACAGGTTACGTATAAGAGTAAATGCACGCCTTAAAACACGGAAAATATTTTAAAATCAGGGCCAGAAAGACTAAAAACATGTATCAGATTATGTTAGATTCATAAAATAATTATAAATAAATTATTTTCTTCTTAGAGGTATATTCTCATGATTAAGTAATCGGACATAAATATTCTCAATAATTTTTTATAATTTATATACTTTTTAAAAAAAATAAAACTGTATTATATACATTGTGATATCGAACATTTCTTGTATTTATTTGTTGATTGAACAAGACATAAAAAATTGCATATTTTTAAGGGCTTTACCTTGGTACAATATTTTGCGATGCTGGAATATTAAATATTGTATACGTAGAATTCCAATGGATTCCGTCCCATGTAGATATTGAAAGTAATCGTCGGCCTAGTTATCAGACTGCGTAACTCCACCGATGTAACTGATTTGATATAGGAGTGCAACGCGTCAAATGCTTTTTGTAGTGATTCCTTAATCACGCCAAGCAGTTGTTGTCGGGTTACATCAAATCCAAGATGACGGGCTAGCGTTTCCCTTTTGTTTTGTCTACGCCATGCCCCAGTGCCCCTCCGCTTTAAATTTATTCCTTCGATCAGTGTAATCACTGTTTTTTTATTTCATAATAAAACTAGATTTCGAAGGGAGAGGAGGCGGCAAGACTTAAACATAAAATAAATACAACAGAAAGTAATATTAATGCATTACACTTCCAGATATAAATTATTTACACTATTTTAAGCGTTCATAACACAAAATTTTCAACAATATCGCAAGATAAAAATATCAAAGTAAACCATATTGTAATATTATCGCCTATCTTGGCGAACATAAACAACAACTTGACGCCTAGCCCTACTGTATCAAATTAGCATCCCAGACGGAGTTACGCAGTCTGATAATTAGACCGACGTAATGTAATATCAGATCTATTTGCAAAGAGAAGTAGAGAATAATTTATTGAACAGTACACCATTCTCCTTTGGATTCCCTTAGGAGAAGTATACAAGAAAATATTATGTTGAATTACAACTCAGAATAATCAATTAAATCGTGGGGGGGGGAGTAAATCGTAAACTATGGGGATATATTTAAAAAAAAAATGGATGATTGGAACTTGAGTTTAGTCGTAGACCACGTAAAGAGGCTGCAGGTAATTTCAGATTAAAAACAGTATATGACTGCTATGGTGAACACCTCAGTAGTATAGGCTATTATAAACTATGAATAAGCAGCACTTATGCTCGTCTGCCCGGACCTTCACCATATGTTACAACATAGAGGTGATATTTGCCTGCTGTAACTATATATTGGGTGATCAGGAGTCTCGTGTCTAGGTCGAAAGACTGCTTTCCCTGAAAACTTTTTCGTTTTCGATTCTCACGAATTTATTTGAGCAGTTTTTGCGTGTTCTAAGATTTTTCTCTTGTAATGCATTATACTTTCAGTTTTTGGCTTTTTGGCAAGCGTTCTGATGTAAATAGACTAATTTCTGATTTTGCCATATGAAGCAACGAGGCACCAGAGGATGTAATCCCTGGTTTCTTATAAAGATAATGTTAGAGACAGTTTTGATGATGATTATGCATATAACTAAATAAATGAATATCTCATTGCTTGATATTTATTATTTTTAAGTACAATCTGTATTACACACTATTATATATTGTTATTTAATCAACTTCTCTCCCAGCAACCCAATATAAAACTAGAAAATGCGCATGCCTTGTGAATAATAAACTTCTCTTTTAATTAAATAAGATCAATTTGAAATCTTATTATTCTTACAGGTTATCAAAAATTTAACTATTATAATTCAGCATTTGGAAAATTTATTTTAACTTGCTTTTGAAATATTTTCAAGAAAGAACCTGTTATATTTTTACAAATTTTACATTTTTTTTCTATAGTAAAAATGATGGAAAAATTAATTTTATTTCAAATTTATGAATTTCTTCTGAAAATGTTGCATTATATAACTCTTTTAATCATGTAGAGTTATCTAATCAATTTGTATGTAAAAAGTTTCTTCCAATATTTCCATATTTGAAAATGTTTCACTAGTTATTATTGGTTATAATTCTTAAGATGATTCTCATAACTAAAAATTTGTATAATTACACTGTCAATCATCTCCAAGGGATTTGTATTTATCTTAAATTCGCATCGTGATAATAAATTACATAAGCGGCAATTTGCCATTTAATTTTACCTGTCAGTTTTCAGCAGCGACTCGGTAAAGAAGTTGATTTTTGAGCTGATGATCACTTTTTTAATTTTCATACCTTACTATACTTAAGCACTTGAAAGCTATAAGTTGAAAAAAATGTGAGGCGATCTTTTTCCCAACATTGCATATAGTGGTTTCTTTTGTTGAAATAACTTTTTTACTTCTACGAGAGGATGCATAAATTTTTTAAAGAGTGAATTTTTTACAAGCATTAACACTAGTCATGAATTTTTAGTACCTAAAGTGTAATTTCAAAAATGTTGAAGAAACAATCTTTAAGAGTTAAAGTAAAAAACTATTTCAAATATTGCTTCTAATCATACTAATTTGGAAACATTCTTTTACCAAACTTAACTTGAAAACAAACTCCACACAGCTGACACCTTACGATTTAAAAAGATTAATTGAAATTAACAAGACTTTCGCCGTATTTAATATTTCAGTAACGAAAAATATTTTGGCTTGGAAACATCAGCAGCTGATGTCAATCCATCATTGTCATGTGCGCTGCGAAAAAGGAAAAAAAATGTTTTAAAAAATGCTCCCAGAGAGTTAATAAATTTCTAACATGAAGAGGAGGTCAAACTAAGTACTTAGCAAAAACAGGAAACTTACGTAGAAAAATATTAATTTGAAATGAATTTTCGCTACAGTAGAAAAAGTCTAGAAACTTGTTCATACTTAGCGAAAAAAAAATTCTTGGTCTAAAAAGTTTAAGATAGTTTTCTTAAAAAGAGAAATTTCATTACATAAATTCAGACATAAATACAATTTACTTAAAATTTTATTTATAGTATGTGTTTCTATTTTGGTTAACAGTGCAAAAGTTATTGGATTCTATTTGTTGGAAGAAATTGTGGGCATTGTGAACATACCTGAAATATTTAATTTCGTTATGTTTGTTTGATGAAACACAATATCACTCAATTTAAATTTCTTTAATAATTATTTGACAAAATATCTGAAAAGTTCTCCCCTTTTTTCTTCTGATTTATTTCTTATATCTAATTTCAAATAAAGAAACAAATGTTAAAAATATGAATTTTCTTTTTGGAGAAAATAACTATTACACTGAGATTTATGATATGATTCATAATTTTTTTTATAATTGTAGAATGGTATAGTAAGGCAACTTATAGTTATATAAATTAACTGCTTGTCAATTGACATTAGTTTTAAGGATATACGCACATTGTTTTCATTTTAGTAGAGTTCAAGAGATATTTTACCCGTTATATTAGTTGAATAACTTTGATTGATTTTACAAAACTTTCAGCACTTAAGTGTTAATAGGAGTTCTAAATAACATTAAATTAAAGTAGGTAATGAAGGTTTACTAAATATAAATTAAAAATAACTCAATGATTACATTTTTAAAAGGTATTATCATATAAAACAAACGAGGAAAAGAGTGAGTAATTTAACAAAATTTTGATTAATAATTATCTTAAAATCAATGCAATAAATAATGAGAGATAAAGAGAGAAATCAATAATATACTATGATTCAAATCGCATTTGTCACTATATGTGTTTTAAATCATAGTTAGCATTATAAGGTTAATAAGTTGGTTGCCAACTATTGGAACATTAATTCTGAAACTGGACAGGTAATTGACGTCACAAATTTGAAGTGACAAAACAAGCTGCATTTGCATCTCTCAGACAGTTATTGCTATTTATAGATAATGTGATTAATGAATTTTAGATATCACTGATAGCTTGTTAAATAAGTTTATATGATGGGCACAGAAGTCATGAATTGTTACTGAAAGCAAATTTAATCCAAATTTTTATCGAAGGAAAAAAATACTTTATATCTGTTTTAATTTATATAATTTGAAGGATACTCAATAACTCCAATAACTCAATATTCTCCAATATTAAATAAATAAGTATATTTAGTACTATATTTTAACCATTGGTTTTCTTAGTTGGACCTTTAAATTTTCATGGTTTGCTGTTAAATTATGCCGAGTTATCACTAAAAGATTGTTTTCTTGGCTATTGGTTTTTCACCTTGGTTTGATACTCAAATTAATTATTTAAAAATAAAACTCAGCAATATTAGTTATCTATAAATAAATTCAATAATTTGCTCATTTCTATGGGATTCACACACACAAACAATCTTGATAAGTATTTTAAAACTCATCAGGAGAAAAAATAAACATACGCTATTATAAAAATTTAAGCGTTTTACAGTTCCTATAAGGAACAATACTGTTTATAAAATCAATAAGTTATAAAATATGCATAAAATATGTATTATCTTTAATTCTGAAAAATAGCATACAATATTAACTACACCTTGTCAGTAAAGATCATATATAGTTTTCTAGGCTTTTGCATTTAATAGATTTTTTGAAAACTCAAGTATATCAATGAGTGTATTATACAAATAGTTCATATCCGATGGCAATATTTTTATGAAAAATTAAAACAGCACTCATATTGCAAATAACTAAATCAACGTGCTTGATGCTACTACACTAACTACAAGAATTAAATGATTGCAAAAATACATGTACGGTAAACTCTTAAGCATTCACACCAGTTAAAAATCATCGTATTTAAACTCCAGTTACTTCTTTTGCCTCATTACCTTTTCGTAAAGCATTAATTCTGGTTATACTGCCTCTAAGTATACCAAGAATTAAGATTAAAAGCATTAAAACCGTGAAAACTCCTGAAACACTGATCAAAAGTATTCCAAAACATTAGTCTTTAATTAATATCAGCTTACCTAATTTTTAAAGGCTATACAACTGCCCAATTTTTTAGTTTAAAAACAAAGTAAACTCTGAAAATATTCAATTTTTTACCTTAAACAGTTGGTTTATTTAGATCATGGTCACTTACCCGATATCATTCATGTTTACAAGAAAAGGAAATCTAGCTTTAAATGCTTTACAAGTTTCTCAGTGGCTAATGGGAAAAATATTACGAGGTTTTGATAATAATAATTTAAATAAATATTATTTTATATGAAGTTTAAAAATCTTAAGTATCTACATTTGATGCTTGCCAAAGAAAACTTTTTAACAGTTTTCTATTATAATAATTTTTTTGCTTTAAACAGATTTTGTTAAATAATTTTAAGAAATTGTTTCAAACTCTATAAAAAAAAACTAGATAAGTCCCGTTTTACTCAATTTAAGATCAAGAACAATATAAAGATAATTTGCAAAATCTAATCCACTCTTAGGTTAAGGTTCAAAAAATGTATAACCTTGATGACCTTATCAAGTAGCAGTTTATAAGATATTTGATTTGAAACGTTAACGACGTTTCGACATTTTGGCTAATTTCTTTTGAAATTAAAATATGTTTTGTGTAACTATAAATTTGGTTCAAATAAAAGAAGATCATAGAAAGAGAAGGTGGTGGTGGTAACTCTTCATGAGCTTCTGGGTCAGGAAATCATATGTTTGAGTCCTAAATCCACCAAAACCTGTCTGGAAGAACAATGCAAGCTATTGAACTTAAAGCAAAATGGGATTTAAAAGAATTTCTATGGTGAGGAATTCAGACGAGTGAGGTACCATTTCAGTTGTATCCAAGTCATTTAAGGTATCCGACTACGTTCGGAACCGTGATTTTTCAAAATTATATAAATGGATAATATTTATGATATTTAATGTCACTTAAATTAGAAAATGCATATAAAATTGTTTTAAGAATATTATTATAATAAAAAAATATTTAAGTACACTATTTTGACAAAAAATGAACATAAAATGACCAATTTTCAAAATATTCCCTTTTGTGAAAAATGCTTCTATTATAACAATATTTTGCCAGTATATAGCTCAGATCTCTGTACAGAGGCTCATCTAGAATTTTTGAAGTATAGAAGTGGGTTTATCCATGTTTTACGACAAAAGAGGGGAGAAATTTTAAGAAAAAAACGCCGATAATTATTTCAATTGGTGGTAGCTCTGAAAATAATGTGAATTTTTCAAAAAAAAATAGTTCAGACTCTCTAGAGAAGTCTTTACTTTGTATAAAAAAATATTATTACTTAAGAAGCATTTTTTATAAAAGGAGAACATTTTGAAAAAAGGTTATTTTAAGTTGATTTTTTGTCAAAATATTGCATTTAAATAATTTTTTGTCATAATGACCTTAAAACAGTTGTATATATGTATTCTAATCTATGTGATACTAAATATCATGAGAATTATCCATTTATGCTCTTTTTTTAAAATCACGGTTCCGAACGTAGTCGAATACCTTAAGCTTTGCTTAGAAATACAAGGTCTATTGCCAGTTTTCCTCGAGTATATAGTACTATAGTAGTACTATAGAGACACTAAATAAAATTAGCATTTAAAATGAGAAAATTAATTTAGAAAGGTAATATTCAGTGCTTGCTCTTTTGGAAAACGAATGAGAAGTTTTTGACATGTTATTTATAATATTGCTTTAAAGGGGTTTTTTTTGTTATTTTTATTTTTGAGTGCCTTCACAAAAAACTTTTCCTTTGTAGGCAAAAATTCTACAATATTTTCACTTACGGAAAAAAACTTGAGAGAAAAAAGGAAATTGTTTTTTTGTGTTCGTTTGAAGGTTGTCTAAACATGATAAAGAAAATTGCATTCGATTAAAAGAAAACAAAGAAATAATAAATTAAATATTTTAATAAATTTGTCAAAACATTTCTCTTAGATGGAGCTATAAGGTATATGGATACTTTTGTGACAACTTTCTTTAAAAAAAATGTAAATAAAAGGATTTGTTGTGGATTCTGGATTTATTTAATAAATTTAAAAAAAAAAAGATTGCTTAAGTTAAAAAAAGAAAAATAAGTTATTATTACTAAAGAGAGAAAAATTCGTAAAAATTTACATAAATAATAATACTCTGTTCAAGAAGTTTATGAAAAATTCTCAGTTTTTCAATTTTGATGTGTAACTTTGCTATTCCTTTTTTTCCTAAAAATTCTGAGCAATCTCTGTCCCCGTTTGAGCATTTTCTAAAGAAACTCATTTCGAGTGAAACGCATTTTGAAGTAAGTTTTTGAACTTTAAACATCTTGTTTAAAGTTGTAGCATTTGCTTTTACTAAAACACTTGTAATTTTTGTTCTAATGAATGGAAAAATAAAAAAAAAAACTTGGTATTTTTATCAAGCTAATAAGAAGGCCTATGAAATACAATCATAAAAAAAATTCAATTTTTGGGAAATCGGACACCTTAAGCTAAAGAAATGAAATTTTGTGATAGGTTATTAACTTGTAAGGAAATAACATCAATGCACTCACACAAATATAAAAATTTTTTAGTAACTGTTCTTAGTTACAACAGTGAGCTCAAATATCTTTCGGAACAGAAGCTTTAGAGAAGGTTGGAATAAAGAGAAGTGTGGAATTTTAAATTATGTGGATGATTTTCCCAAACTAATTAAAGGACTATCCTAGAAACTACTTGATAATGCCTCTACGTTGTATTTACTTTTTAATTAATTCTTTTTTGTTTCAGATCCGGAGACTATTACCGCAAAAGCCCTTCTTTCTTAATATTTAATTGCTATTTCAGAAAGACAAAAAGAATTATACTTTTTTTTAAAAATAAAATTCTGCATTCATTGATAGTTCTCTGAACACTTTACCTTTCAACTCAAAGACCTTTTCTGAAATCACTTGACATATAATTCTTAATGCAATTTATATTCTTTGAAGAGTGTTGTTAAGTAGTGAGAAAGGGTATGTGAGAGGTATAATTAATGTAGAAATATAAAAATATAAGCAAGGATATGAAATCAGTTCATTTGAATTTTATTATAATTCAGCCCTTAAGGAACAAATGTATGGAAAATATATGTTTCAAATTCATCGTACAAATATTTTTACCTTACTAACGAAATAATAAGTTGTGTTATTCTTATTTCTTTTAAAAATTGGGATAATTTAATTATCTTCGAATCTATTATTACAGAAATTGATATATGACCGGCATTATTACTAAAAAATTATATTTATATTGTTAGATTTAAAATAAAATTCTCAGTTGATAAATTTAATTTAAAAATACGTTTTATTTTCACTACCCTAACTCCTTCCATTATCTGAAATCATGAAAATAATTCTTGGTAAGAGAGTATAAATCCGGTTAAAAATAATTGACTTAACAGAAGAAGTTAATGTAGTTACTACTTTATTGTAATAGTATTAATTACTGAATGTTTTTCATTAAAGCATTTGTAAATGAAAGCATTCAATTTATGCTTGTAAATTGTAGTTTTCACGAAGTTTTCAAAACGAGCAACTATTACGTTTTTAGTCTACATAGTTTTTTACTAAGAACGTATTATTTTCTCAGTAAAAAATCTAGAATGTACTAAAATAATATTTGAATACTTTATAAACTACCTCAATTAGAAGCAACAAGGAAGAATTATTCTGAGTGATTTATATACTTTTGAATCTCACTTTTAATTTATATGGCTCTTAAAACTTTTTACATTCAGCCTCATGATATAACACTTTTCCATGAGAAAATAGTGATAAAAATGTTAAGTTGACAATGATTTACAAGAAATAATGAAATGAGTAGAAAATATATAGTTGCTAAACACATGTCCTGTAATAGGTCTAAAATAAGGAAATGGCTGGTTACATTAGATCAATTACAAGCTGAATATAATAAAACGAGTTAAAAATTTGATCAAATTAATATAACTGGTATCTTTCAATGAATATCATGAATGAACTACATTTTAAGTCTTGAATAAAAACAAAATTAGAAGCACGAAATAATAAAAAGTGAACCTTTTCAGAAACAGTTTGAATAAATTAATAGTGAAAAAATTAAAAGATTAAATTTTATCAAACAAAATATTGGGAATTTTATTATATATACAGTGTATAAAAAAAGTACTGTAATAATAATTGACTAAATATTATAAACGATAGTGATATACCTTTAAATACTTCTTAAATATTATCATAAATAGTTTTTGTCTGTAAATTTATTACTAATAAAATACAATCTAAGCAAATAAGTCTAATTTATTGTTCCTTTTTAATAACTTAAGGATAACATATAAGATTTTGTCTCATACACACACACACACATATATATACATACACATTATTTTATCGTTAGTTATTAAATCATAAAAATATTAAATAAAGAACTTAAATACTCAAATTTTAGAAAGTAAATCTCTTACAGATTTGAAATATTTCTTGGGGTTAATAAGGTTGATATATTGGTTCTTTGATGAAATAAGAGTTAAAATGTTCTTCGTCATTAAACAATAAACAAATTACTTTAATTAAAGGTAAATTTTATCAGGTAAATCTTCAATCATTATAAACTATACTTGGAATAAATACATTTTACTTCTTGTTCCTTCTTTGATAACATAACAATAAAAATTTATTTCTTCATCCGAATGAACGTTGGTCATTTAGTTATTTTCTACATTACAAACTACTTCCTTTCTTCTTTGAATGAAACAATAAAATGCTTTACAACCGAATGGCTCCCTAACGACTTGTAAACGAAGAAAAAAATACGATATTCACAAGAATGCTTTTGAAAGAAAATCTTTTTTTCCCTTTCCTTTCAAAATAATACCTCTTCCACATTCGAAAATGTAGTAATAGTTTTGGAAATTATCCAAATCTGTTAGCCAATGGACTCTTCTGCATTCAGAAGAGGATACAGAAATTTCTGCGTGAAAATGTAATCAAATGCGTCTCTTCTCTTTCGCACATCCAATATTTTTTGAGCTTGCTGCTGACGCTGTTATAAGCAATAAAAAATATATAATAAACCTCAGTCGAAAGTGTCCTTTGTATGAGTGAAATGATAAAGCTCTTTTTTCATATTTACGGCAAAAGAATGTTAAAATATCCTCTCCTGTTGCTGACTCACTACTCTTAATATTTGATTTGGAATTGAATTTCTAGGTGAAAGAGGTTCTAGAGTCTTTCCATTCAGGTGAAAATATTTATTGCTTTGGTTATATCTACTTTCAACAGAATGCTTATATTCTTATTTTTTTCTATGATGAATAAAGTTTTGTATTATAATAAATTTTAAGCTATATTTTCATTATTCAGGGCGTCTTTTTTGTTTAACTAGATTTTGAAAATATAATATGATTAGCAAAATTATTTAACAAATTGTACACACACACACACACACACACACATATATATATATATATATAGTCTAATTCTCTACAAACGAGAAATAAACATCCATCAATCACATTCAAAAAACACTTAGAGAGTAGGAAAATCACACAATGAAGGACATATGAGCATCCAAGATTAAAAATTATAAAATTGAAGCTGCAGTATTATAAACATTGCTGACTTAGAGGACAGCTAATATATAAAATAATTTACATAAAAGTGGGGTATATATATATATATATATATAAGTAAACTCAGTGGCGCAACAGCCCATGAGGGCCAAGGCCTACAGGGCCCATCTCAGAATACGTTGTAATGGATGAGCTATTCCCTCCATTAGTGTGAGAAGGTCAGAAGAAAGATGAGTCATAGTCAATACAAACTCTATTTATTAACAAATTCTCAACAACGAAACAAATTCAACAACCCAATTTAAGAAATGCATCGATAAATATGGGGAGCAATAGTGAGGTAGACGAGATAATGGGAGTTATAATAATAAACACCTTATTATAAGTGAAGATATTTTCTAAAGTAATCGAATTCAAACAGACTGAATCCAATTTAATAACTAATTGACCAAATTGTCAATCTTAATATTAATCAAATAGTCTACTAAGTGCTCTCTCCAGCTATATGTTAAGCACTCCTTGATATTCTATTAGCTTCTAACCTCTCTCTTCCTTATCGAGCTTGGAAATTAATCTTCATATACAAGCCTTGATTTGAATATTCCCGTCTTCTTCGGAGGAAATTTTTCTATAAAATAGTATTTAAAGACTCATTATTCCCCAAGAGGATTAGTTAGAAGAACACGAATAGACGTGTTACAAAGTGCCCTTAAGCGTTGAGGTGCGTGAGCAGATGTCCCGATCAGGTAGTCAGTTCGAAGTAAAACCTCTAGTGTTTAGTCCCCAAGCAAGCTTGATACTCATTTATCGACTCACTGAAGGGATGAAAGACTGAGTAGAACCCCTGACCTGTGGTTTAGAGATGTGATACGCTACAACTCGGTCACTGGGCCTCATATATATATATATATATACGCAGTAATGATTACTGTAACGATGATCTTATTTTAGATCATGTGTGTCTAAACTATGACAGTTTGTGGGCCACATTGCAACAAAAAAAAATTTTCTGGGGCACACATACATTATTTTTTCAACAAATTGAAATAAAAATTAACTCTATGTAATTTTATTAAAATAAATTAACTTCTTTTTATCATATTTTTTAAAATTTGAATTACATATGTATAGGTACATATTTATTTTAAATTTGTAGAAATTTCGTTTCATTTAGTTTGGATTTCATAAAGATGGAAAAAATTCGAATAAATGAGATGCATGAATTTGCTTTTGTTGAACAACCAAATCGATATCGGGTTCAATAGACGAGGTTGCAATTCACAAATATTTATACTGCCAAAAGCTGAAGACATTAATAAAGTATGATTGTGAAAATTAGGATGTTTATAGCGGGGTAGGTAATCTTTATAAAACTCCAGTAAATAAACATTCCCAAATTTTTCTTTCAGTCTGATGTCACTTTGAAGTTCAATGCATTCTATTTGAAGATTTGAAGATATTGAAGGTAAAAATTCGCCGTCATGTGGATGCACACATAATTCGAAATGTAAACTCTCATGGCATACTAAGATGTTTTTATTTATACTTTTATTTCATAATAAGTGCCAACGAATCGATTATGTGTGAAACATATTGCAAACATTTATCTTTTTTAAAAAATGTCATAATTTGCATTTGGGCCGCACTTTAGACAATTATGTTTTCGATGGTTGATGTAATATTGATGGTATTGATGAGACACAGTACTTTGTTTATGGCTTATATCCAGTTCATTGTACATGTAGACACAGAAAAATAGAAAGGGACGATACAAAGCACAAATAAGACACGAGCGTATTACATTTCAAGGCCAAGAAAGAGAGCGGATATTTTCCAGAATCTCGGGTTTTATATGAAGCGACAAACTGAAGTTCCGAACTCATGACTTCGGTGAACGGAGCTTGTGATTGGTGGAAAGACATCTTACGAGAATATCTTATGCAAGTTTAATTTAAGTAAGCTGTGGTTTTAATTTTTAAGAGATACGGTTACGGTTAATTATTTACGTGAGAGTCCTGAAGGGCAAGTAAGGACCATTACAAATTTAAATGTTATTTAGGAGAAAATTAAAAGGAATTATTACACACACACACATATATATATATTTATGTGTGTGTGTGTGTGAAGTATTAACGAATTTTGCTCAAGAGCCATTTGTTATTAAGATCTTGTTTATGTGATTGTCGAGGCACGATTGAGGAGGAAATGTCTTGTTAATTAGAAGTCTATATTTATTTAGTTACGTACAGACACACACATAAAACAAGGAGCACACACAAAGTAAGACATTAACACGCGTGGTTTACATGACGTTCGCAAAAGCATTCTTTTTTTTTTTTTTGTCTCCAGATATCTCAACCTTTGACAGTTTTTGTTCATTAGAAGCTATCAGAATCATATGATTTCCCCTAAAGGGTTTTCCAATTGGTGCAAATTCATAGGGGATGCAAGATTGCATCATTCTGATTTAAGAACAATGAAGTTTTAGTTTTTGGAAGATAAGGTTATGATAATTTACCATTAGGCGTGTAAACTAGAAATTAATTATCACGCTAATTCTCGGTGGGCTCAAGAGACCATTATGAATTAAAATCCTTTGAGAGAAAATTGAAGTGAATTGTCCCCCCCACACACTCATATATATATATATATATATATATATATAGCTCAACATAAACATCAGCAGTCATACATACATTTTCACTTTCAGTTAGCGTCGCAGCGAAATAGTTTTAAGAGATCTTAACTAATTGAGTCGAGTAATTGTAATTCATATTAGAGACACAAATGGTGTTTATTTTGATAGATACATTATTAACAGACAAAAATGTATCAGTTTCTTGCGCTAACTGGTTTGAGAACTTTTTGCTAGTGTTTTGTGTGTTTTAGCTAAATTTTCCTTTTTAATATTGAAAACTATAAGAGATTCGATTTCTCCATTTATGAAAATTTATCTGGTGCTTATTTGTCGTAAATAAAAAAAAATCTTGTTTTCCCTCTACTTGAGAATGCAAAAGAAACAATATAAATTTAAAGGTAAGTACAATGCCATACAAATGATGAGAGAATTGTACCAAACTTGTGTGGAATATTACGAGCGCAAAGGACGAATTATCACTAAAAGAACAAAGATGGGCAACCTTCACATTGCTAAATAAATGCTCTTTATAAATCTAAGACAGTAAAAGGACAATTGCTTCTACCCAATGGTAACCGAAGAGCAAGTCGTGTAAAAATAATTTAAAGCAGCGTTTCTTAAACCGTGGGGCACGCCCCTCTAGGGGGGCGTGACAACTCCCCGCGCAGGGGCGCCGGCGCGAGCATAGTGAAAAATTGAAAACACAAGATTCTTTAAAAAATTTATTAACTTACTGAAAGGAAACAAAATGCGTTCTGACATAATAAGAAATACACGTTTACACTATAATACACTTATAAATGTATCAGTACTGCACACTATGTTTTGCAATTAATTTAGAAATACTAAGTTAAGAATGAGTTTAATAATTACCATTGATCCCATAGGCTTGGCACAAAAAAAACTATATACAAAATTTAACACTTCTCTTGATAATTTGAGTGGTTTATAACTAATCCCTTTATATATATATACTGCTGATTAAAAGATACGGGATTCACTCCCCAACGCTACTGTCTTCCACGCAAGTGTGTGCATGTGATGTATTGAAGGGGGTGGGGAGAAAAGGAATAAATAAGCAAATCCTATGAAATAAGTAAATCCTTCGCAACCACTATCAAGGCCTTTTTGCTGCATTCCAAAGACTTCGGAATAATTTTATGAATGGCATTGCACAGAAAACATCGTACATCGGAAAGACGTATATATACGTCCGGGAAAATTAACGCTTTGGCTGAGTGAGACGTTTATATACGTCGGAGGCACTTAAGAAGTTAAAGTCGTATTGTAGCTTTAGCGTCAATGTATAGTATTATTGAATTCAATACATTGTTATTGTATGGAGGGGGGCATGATGAAAATTATGATTGAATATTGGGGCGCAAATACTGAAAGTTTGAGAAGCACTGATTTGAAGTATTCTTTCAATTATAAAATCCCTTTTCTGTCGTATAATATTATATTTCTTCATCATTAGAAAATAATTCGAAAAATAAAGAAAACTTTGCAAATGTATTGTTTCTAATACTGATGAGTACACGCGATAAAAAAAATGCATTGAATAACTATATATAGCGAAATGGAAAAAATGCAACTTCTACCCATAAGTCAGAAATCGTGCAAGAAACTATTATATGAATAGAAACATCAATCTTTTCACCACCTTCCATTTCCAAACGAAATTCTGGATAGAATGTAGTTAATGTTTCAAAAGCAATTGAAGGAAAGGGTTTTTATTTATAGAAATATAGTTCTCATAAACAAAGAGCAAAAAAAAAAACACATAAATCTTTTTTTAAATAATTGCAAACTCTTGTTTGAAGGGAATAGGAAGAATTAATTCAGTGGAACAATAAAGATTCAAAGTATTTAGAGAGATTTATTCTCAATCATACTTAAATAATAAATACCTTCAAGGACGAAATAGTTAGGAAGTTATTATTTCATTTCTCCTTTAAGAATGATACTTGTTTGTCTTGAGTGAAAAACTTGTGTGCTTCTTTATTCTTAAATGTAATTTTTAAAATTGCTATTGATGCAGGAATTCGTTTATTTTTTTTAATAAAATTTTAAAATATTTCTATGAAAATAATCATTTTTCAGCCTGTTTCGATGATTACTAAGTTAGAACACTTTATGTCTTGTGTTTGCATGTCTATTTAATGAAATATATACCTTTTATTTATCACAATTAAATTAAATACAATCTCGAAATCTTTATAATTTAAATTATATTATTCTAATTTGTTTATAACTTTTTAAAAAATTGCTATACAGACATTTTAAGTTAAATGTTATCTCAAAAGAAATTTGTGATTCAGAAATATAAAATTTGATAAAATTTTCGATATTTATTTAAATGTTTTATATTATATAAGTAAATAATTCTTCCTAAAGATATGCTTAAGTTGATTTTTTTTGATTAACTTATAATGAATTTAAATCATTTTAATATGGCTATTTGCGTTAAATATGGAGGAAAACTGTTAAAACTCATAATATAAGTTTCAAGCATTTTCGCGAAACTCATTTTTAACTCTCTCTCAATATATATATAAATGAAATTTTTTTTTCTAAATTCAATCGGTTGCTTATATTTATAACCCAAATCCATATGTATTGTAAAGTTACAAATTGTTTGAAATCCCTAAAAATCATATCGCGTCTAGAATTTAAAAAGAGGATTAATATATTATCTGAAAAAAGAGGAAAGTTTTTCGTTCTCTTTCAGGTTATTTAAAACGAAACAGAAAGAAATGAAGGGGAAAAAAAGGAATCTTTCATGGTACACTTTTCATAACTTTAACTTAAACAATGTCCATATATGTCTAAAGAAGCGATGAAAACTTTTATCTAAAATAGTTGTGTATTCTGTTCGATGAAGTGAAACTTTCCAGAAGGTTTGCCCGGAGAAATCATGAACTGCATGTTTTATTTCAAAAGACAAAGCAAATATATCACTGGAATAATATTTTTAAAGAGAAATGTTTTATTTGTTCTTTTAAGAGTCTCTATTACAGTGCTTTGAATCTTTTCCGAATTTTTTAATGCACTTGATGTTTCTTTTACATTTCAAAGCTCATCTAATATTTTATGATTAATCGATAACCTAATTTTACTCAAAAAATATAGTTAGATTTTAGTTAATAATACTGTTATTGAAAAATTCCGTAAACATGAAAATCTATTCATTTCTGAAGCAATATATATAGCTTTAAGGGACTGATATTTTTTTTAATGTTATGAGAATCGTATTTGTAGGAAAATATATATTACTACACAATAAAAATATTAATATTAGCTTGCTTCATCATTTACTTTTGAACTCAATACTCTGTACCTGAATTTGAGAAGAAAACACACTCAAACCGTGCATTGAATTTGTAGGTCATTTACACAAGAATTGTTCCTGTGTTATTTTACCTAACCTTTTAAAAACATAAATTCGTCCACATTAGTCGCACGGTCATGGTCACAAATTTAGGGTTGGTGTAACCACTATATATCCTGTTGTATAGTCCTGGCACTACTATACAACCGCCACGTAGAGAGGTTAGTACACGTTAAATCTGTAAACGCTCAAAGTCTTCATATTGGTGTAGTATAAAAGTCTAGAGCAGTGGTCTTCAAACGTTTTCAACTCACGGGGCCCCTAAGATTAGAAGGTATTTTTGTGGAATCCCTAGAACCGGAAAATGTTTTCGTGGAACCCTATTCCAGATACACACTTAGAAGAATATATCTTAAAATATTTAAAAAGTCAACATGTTATAGGTACCAAGCCAATTATAAGTACTGCATTTATTATTAAAAACTTTAATCTCCTTTTCATATAATTTACTCATTGATAATATTAATCTGCGATCCTAGTGTCACCTACCCTTGCATTATGTTTAGTAACTGGGATATGTGCTTGTATTTTTACACACAAACTGTCTATGTGTAGGTCTATTGAGATTAACTGCAATCGCATTAATATTCTGCGTTTCATTTGTTTCTATACTTTGTTTTTGTAACCATTCACGTTGAGAAACATTTTTCACTTATACACATGGTTTTGAATGGCATTAAAATGTTTATAGCTGTGTGAGAAATACTGTGTAATTTTGTATGAATTTGAAACATAAAATTTAGGAGCTGTTTTTGATTAAATTTAGATTTTTTAAAAATCGAATCTGCTGTTATGTCGATAAGTTGATCCCTCTCTTTTATTGTAGGTGTTTTTTTCACAAATACAAAAAGGTGCATTCTCCATTAGAAAAATATTTAGTTTTGTAAAACATTATACTAACGAGTGTAAAATTATCTCGTGGAACCCGGGATAGTGAACAATAAAATATTCTCAATCTAGTAGGTAATATATATATAAAGATAAAACGCGTTTTAATATTCGTTTATTATGCTTTAGTAAAGTTAAAAAAGTATTACAAAATAAAAGTTATTATGTATAAATAAAATTTTCAGTTTTAGTTATTTGGGTGAGTATTAGATATTTGTGGTTATACAAGCTTCATAGAGAAGGTGAATATATTTTTTCATACACATTTATAAGTTCTTTTTGATATTTTTATTATGACTCGTGGAGCCTCTAGGTATGCCTTGTGGAAACCCTGTGTTCCGTGGAACACAGTTTGAAGACCACTGTTCTAGATTAGGGTATTAGCTTAGGTGTCGTTTTTGTCCTTTGATCTTGGATTAAAATTACGAGATCCATTAACAATATCTCCTCTGTGTTACTGCGACTTTAAGAAACAATCAAAATTCAAATGTCAAAATTCATCTCGGGTGTTAAAGTATATTGAATAATATAAATGCTTAGTTCTTTCATATAAAAACACTAACAAATAAAGACCTTGTAAAGAAATAGGTATGACTATCTATGTTATATCTTTAATTAACTGTTTCGTAGCTTCTCACGAATGCTGGAAGTAAATAAAAACTTCACAAAATAAGATTAAATTGACTTAATTTAAATATGGCTTCAGCTCATTATATTGAAAAATATTTCAATACTACTCTTATTTCCTTGCAAATGTTTCTAAAGAAATAGAATGTAAATATTTGTTTTAATTGGGGGAGATTATTTTCACATTTTGATTCATCCTCTTTCATTCAGCTATTCACAATTTTTATTGATTTATAACTTACAACTAACAATAACAGCGAAGTTCATATTTTTTTTATCAATTTGCTTAATTTATTACGGTTGTACGCGTAGATACGATAAAATCTTCGAATGTTTTTCATTACATACATGTATATACATATATGTTCTTTGATAAAATTGTTTATTCTACTTTATATAACTTTAAAGATAATTTATTAAATAAAAGAAAATTAAATTGTTATTTTTCATTATAAATACAAGAATAAAACTGTTACATTATGGCTAAAAGTTTAAAGGTAATTAAATTGTAAGCAAAAGAAGCCTGAAAAAAGCTGATGCTTAAACAAGATATAAACTTAAGATATTATGTAATGTATCGCTACCTTGTAAGAAAGAATTCATTAATATTTTCTTAAGGTTTAAAATATTTCGCAGATGATGTACTGTTATCTTGATAGATTTCCATGGAAGAACTTTCTTAATTTGCAAGAAGGTAAATGAAGCATATTGATTAAATTTCCTTGGGATATTTAAAAAAATAATTGAAGCTTTAAAAGAAAATAAAAGTTTAACCCTTCCTTAAGTTTTCTTCTTTCAGTGATTTTCTTACAACATTATGAGCTCTTGACAGATTTTCTAATGATATCTCAAAACCTTACACAATAGACTAGGTCTCTTAATAATGTTTTAGTGATAACAAAAAATATTTTGTGATAACAAACTAAAAAAAGCTAGGAACTAAAACTTCTCTAGAAATTATTCTTTATCGTCATTTTGACTTTCTCCTTTGAAAATTCAAAAATAAAGGGATTTAGGAATGTAAAAAGGAATGTAAGAGACTCACATGCAAAAATTTTCAATATTCGAAAAAACAGCAGATGGTTTCGATATAAAAGTATAACAATTTTATATAACACATCTAAAGTATTTAATTGTTGCAAAAAATATAATCTTTCACTTTTTATTAAAACTATTTACAATGTTTATATGGTATCGGGAAAAGTGAGTGTTAGTGTCAAATTTATAACAGAGATACTTTAGTAGCCTATCTTAATTGTAGTAGTCTCATCTTGGAAAAACTACAAAATAGTGTTCATTACTTGATACTTAACTAAGAAGTTTACATATCTTTTTCTGAAGGAATAAGAAGGTATTCCAATTTTAAGAATTCTGAAGTAGATATATAAATGCGAGTTAAATTCTATTAATCATATATTTAAGACGTAATTAGATTAATTGGACTTAAAATTGTATAATTAGTGTTGATAATTACTTGTTTAGAGCTACTAAAAGATAAACAACGCATTTAAGGAAGCCCTTGTTTACATTATCATACACCGGCGTATTTAGAATATTACTCGATAGCAAAATTTTCGACAAATTTAGTCAATCTTATTAAAATATAGATAACGTCATTGAACTTAGATACTTGAAATTTCTTCTACATATGTATCACACGCAAAAATATGAGAAAGGGAAACAGGAAAAAAATCTATTTTATATTAAACTTTTTGTGTTTCCTACAGAACTCGTTTACAAAAAATATCTGTCACCATACTAATTTTTTCATTGATACATCAACATTCGATTCTACCAATTATTAACTAGTAATTTTTAAATTATTCTTCTAAGTTTATAATATTAACAATTTAAAATTTTATTCACACTCATGATTGTTGGTTTTATATTGGAAAAAAACCACTTAAAGTAGAATTTTAACTAAATAGTCTTCTGTTCGAGTCGTACAAAGTCACACTTGTGATGAAGAAGCTTCGAATAAGGGAAAAATTCTTTTGTTCATTGGTTTACCGCAACATAGGGTGGCTCTGTTTTCGAGATTATACACTATATAATCAAAAGTATTCAGGCAATTGTTTGTTTTGCCATTCCCGCATATGTCAAAAATTCGTATGAGGCTGGGTTACCTTTTGCTGCAATAACAGCTGGCACTAGCGGAGAAGGCTATCCATTAGTTTTAGGAAAGGTAAGGCAGGGAATAACCAACATTCTTCCAGAAAAACACTGGTCAGCTCTATCACCGATTTGGCACGCCTTGATCTAGCTGTCATTCAATGTTATGATTTATTCCATATGTGTTATACGGGATTCAATGTCTGGAATTTGAACAACCCAGTTCAATTCCTCAAATCCATGTCATCAACCACGTCTGCACAGGCTGTATAATAACCTATTGAAACAGAAGTAAATACTTTCCAAACTGTTCCCATAATGTAGGTAACATAGAATTGTTCAAAATGTCAAGATAGGCTTCCATCTTGAATTACTTGAACAAGAACCAAAGGACCCACGCCAAACCATGATGATCATCCTCAAACCACATTATACCTCATCTCCAAATTTCACTTGTGGCGCATTAACATCAGTTTCAAACCATTCGCCAGGAAATTTGTACATCTAGACTCCACCATCGAATTGTCACAAAGTATACCTTGATTTAGTCACCCAATAACACGTGACGCTATTGTTTAAGCTTCCAGTGTTTTCGTAGTTTGCACCACTGTGAACCACACTTGGCATTGGTTGCTGTAATGTTTAACTTATAAGCAGAACTTCTGCCATGAAAAATAAAGTCTCGAAGTTCGAGACGAACTGTTATTATGTTGATGTTGCCTCCCCAGCGTTTTTGGAATCCCTGAAGAATTTTTTTCAGCCGAATCCTGCCATTAATTTCACAATTATCTTTAGTGCTATACAATCTCTGCCTATTATATACGACATGGTCTACCAGATCCTGGTTACACAGTTGTAACTCCTGCACGTTTCTATTTCACGATAACATAATGTAGAGTAGAGTGAGACACTCCCAACACAGCAAAAATGTCACGAACACTCCCAACATGGCAGAAATGTCACGAACACTCTCCATAGCAGTGACAACTAATCACTTCACCACATTCATCATTTAGCTTGCATTTTCCTCCCATTGTACTTTTCTAGCCGTGAAATTACAATTACCAACTCGTTTAACTTTTTTTATTTTTGTCTGGGAGCTAGCAGTGCGACGTCTCTGGCCTAATATAATATTTTGTGGAGTACATCCTGATTCTTTTGATCATATAATGTACTTTTAAACCCTAATCTTAACTGAAAAAATAATTATAATTCTTTGTTGTTTTTAATTTAATTTCAGATTTTATGAATAAATTATTATTTTTTTAAAACAACAAAAATACCTTTTTTATTCCCATTTAAGCTTTGAAATATTCCAAAGAATATAACAGAAAAAAATTAAGAACTGCTGTTATGTAATATGTATAAGCGCGCGCGTTGAACATACGCAGTTCTTAAGATTCTGTATACTAGTATACTATTTTTACATTATTTTCATCATGCCATAAATACGGTAATAAATAGCTTTTTAGTAATAAGCATGTATTTTGAGCAAACTAATTAAAACAAAAACGAATTTAAAAACACAAATATAATTTTTTTATATTACAATAAAAACATTTTTTGGAGCATTTTAATACTCTTTTAATAACTAAGGTTTTTTTTATAAAAAATGGTATTTCTAAGTTAAGTATTTTCTTATTAATGGAAAGAAATATTAGGAAAACGAAATGAAGTTCCACGTACAAGAAATAAGAAACTTCCCAAGACAATTTTTGTTGTTTTAATATTTAATAGATAAGTAACATTAAAAAAAAAGGCTGGATTATTTTATTGTTTAGCTGAAACGAAAAACATTTTTTCTTGCCTAATTTAAACTTCTATTTGAAGCATAAAAGATAACTTCAGGTATAATTTAGTAAGCGGACATGAATTAGTTTTAAAAAATATATGAGCTTTCCGTATTTCTGCTTCAAATAAACGAAAAATTATTGCAGCATGCACAGATTTCAATTCATGTCAGTATTATTTTAGACAACGAAATGGATTATATTTTCTTTAGGAAATCCTTAAGAATAGTAAGAATAATGCTTAGAAAAGATATTACACTGTTTTGAAATTGAATTAAATAGGGTGTATTATGAATGAAATTAAAAATATAATAAACAAGATTCGAGAAAAAAGTTACCTGTCAAAATATATAAATGTATTAACTTTGTCACTTTTAAATAAGGATGCATAAAATGGGAAAAGGCTCAAATTATTTTTACAGAAATGTATTGCATAATTAAACATCAATTTCATTAGTGAGGATAGCTACTGGTTTTCTTTCTTGAAATTGGAAAGTTATTTTAAGTTAAATAAAATCTAGTAAGTTGTTACATTTGTGATGATTCTACCAAAAGAACCATTTAGGAAGGATTGACTTATGTTTTTTATCTTACAATTAGTTCTATCACTCTATTTTTATGCATACAATAAACACTAAAAATGATAAAATGCCTTTTTAACAAAAATGTGAGAAAGTACTGAAACTTATTGAGTAATCAATAGATTAATTAATCAAAAAATTTTCAGCAGCATTAATTACTTTATTTTCATTTAATAGCTGTTCAAAGAGAGAAGAAGGGTTAAATAAACATGACTACGTAGGAGTAATAATCACGCTCTAATTAAAGCTGTTCATCTTTCCCACTTGTCATTTTAATTAACGTCTATTGTACCTTATTTCGCCATAATTATCAACTGAAGATAAACCAAAATTTTAAGGCCCTTTTATTAACTTTTCAGGTTGCGAAGGCTTATTTAGTGCTCTTGAATTTATTTACATATGCTTATTATCTTCATAATTTAATTTTCTTATTACTTCATCATTTATTGATATAAAACTATGCAAATAATTACAATAAATGGACCTTAATTTAAGTTTGACAAACTATAACTTACAATGTTATATTTCATTCAAAACAGTGAATCATGTTTTTATTTTTTATATCGTAGTATTTCACTACTTTAGTGATAAATGATTAATGGTTTTTTATTAAAAAATAAGTTTGTGATGTATATAAAATATCAACAACTAAACCAAGATATTCATATTATCATTAAGAAGATTAGGCTTAAGAGTAAAGAATTATCCTACACCTCTAAATGTAACAGCAACAATACTTTTAGAAGATTGTCTTTCCGTAACGATTTAATTACAAGAATTATTAAAGAATAATTGGGAAAAAGTAAAATGTTATGGCAGTGCTTCTCAAACTTACAATGCTTGCGACCTAATTTTTAATCATAATTTTTATCGCGCCATACAATAACAATGTATTGAATTCAATAATAATGTACTTCGATGCTAAAGCTACAATACGATTTTAATTATAAACCGCACAAATTATGAAGATAAGTATTAAATTTTGTATATAATTTTGTATATGACAAACACATGGGTAAATTAACTGAAATTAACTCAGCCCATTAATTTAGTATTGATGAATTAATGATGAAATACATTGTGCAGTACTGATACATTTATTTATGAGTATATTATATGAGTGTAAATATTTTATTTATTATGTCGGAATGTACTTTTTCTTTTCCTTTCTTTCAGTAAATTAATATATTTTTTTTAAAAGAAAATCTTTTACTTTCGACTGTTCGATATGCTCGCGCCCCCTGGTAGGATTATCACGACCTCCTAGGGGGGCGTGCCCCACAGTTTGATAAACTCTGTGTTATGGTATAAGCAAAAAAAAAAATCACTGTCGAAAAAATGCTGCAAATATTACAAACGATAGTAAACTTGCAACTTGAGTTAATTCCTTTTTCTGCAAGATTTTAATATAAGTGTTTCAAAAATGAACTGCAATGTAATTTTTCGGCAGCTTAAGAGGAAATTTATTTAATATGTTTGCTATTGACAATAATATATTTCTTTGAGACAGAAAGATTATCTCTTTCTGTTTGCATGGATTTCAGATGGCACTCTTTCACCGACATCCTACTAAATTCACCCCTATAAGCATGTTCTCTAAAGCATAATCCCGATAAGAAGACTTTCATGGTCTTAAAGACTAGTTTTTTGAAGATTATTCTACATGATAATCTTCATGTTATAATAGCTAACATTTGCCTCTGAGGTAGTGTATCTCACATGTTAAAACGATAATACAATGTGTAATATTTGCGTGCAGTTATGTACAGATGTGAATACTATTTTTATTGAGATTTTACTTTATATTGACTTAATTATGATCCAGATTAGTCTTATCTACTTTTTCCTTTGTTTTCCATGTTTCTAATTATAAATATACTACCTTTACCAATGTTAATGCTGTTTTTAGTCTATTTTTGTAACTCTGATTTTCATTTATATGTGTCATTAATGTATTTGAATAATAATAAGAAGTTAAAATAATGTTTCCAAAAATATAACGTGTACATGAAGTAAATAGATTCTTTACTGAGTTTCTGATCGAACATGTTGTGTAAAGAACCGAAGTAATACGAATCAATTGTATTGATACTAAATCGAAAGATTAGTTGGATGACAAAACAAATGATTGTACAGTATGTTTTTATTCCTGAAAATAAAGATAATTTATATTTAACAGAAGATATATTCAAGAAATTAATTTGATCATAACTGTATTATTCAGTTTTCTTGAAAGAATGGTGGCCGTAGTAGCTAGTGACTATGGACTTGTGGCCAGTGTGTCTTGAGTTCGAGCCCTAGTGCCACTGGTGCAGAGACACTGACGTTCTTTAAATCTGTAGAGGCAGTATGGAAGTTTAGAGAAAGGTTTCCAGCGCATGTGTCGTTGTAAAAAGTTATACTTCATAAAGAGAATATAGGCGGCAGTAATATGGAGTGTCAATTTTTCCATCCATTATTAGCAGATTGTCACATTTCAAAATTAAATTCTAGAGACAATGATACTGACAGGACTTTTTTTGGCAAATTTTTAAAACACAACTATATTTTGTAATTTCACAGTGAATATTTTTTCTTAAATTTTTTTATTATTTTAAAGCTAAGGACTTCTTTTTTAAATAGATTCATTAGAGGTTAGAATATGTTTACAAGTGCATTGAAACCTTTAATTAAAAAGCAATTATGTCCGCTACGCGATCAATTTCAGTATCCAAATGAAATTTAAACGGAATTTTCTATTTAATTTTATTTTTAATTTTCAATCCAATTATCATTATTTTTATAATTATGGATAAATTTTTAAAGTATCGCTAGTTAATTGGTTATGCGCATGCTAATAATCCGATGGGTATTAAAAATGCTAGACCCTTAGATTATAAATATTTTGCCTATGCGTTTATTATTCTCTCAAAGAAAGTTTTGATTGTCTTCTTGGGCTTTAGGTTTCATAATGGAAGGCAAAATACCAAAGATGTTTTACTGATACGCCGCGTGGCGAGGCTGTCGTATGTTAAATCTGTAGGTCATAACATTAGCTTGGCTTGTTTGTTAAGAACGTGTAGTGCCAATTCTGGTGACATCCTCATTTTTTAAAAAGGTTAAAAATTATGAGATACATTGTTTACAGCCTTTTAAATATTATCTTAATAAATTATTAACCAACTACAGCAGGTATATATAAATTGATGTAATATTTGTTATTGCCTCTAAAATTGGAATTTTATTAAATCTAAAACGGATTTTCAAAGAGATTTTTTGAGAAGGATTTTCATGATATCTTGTAAAAATGCATTGTATATAAGAGTATCTCAAAAGTATACCCCTTTCGATAGAATACCTTTCATCTTTTTTTAATGTGACTCTCTTAAAAATCCAACCGATCTAATGTTTCCTCAAATATGTAGAAATAAATTTAGAAATGCAACGTACGGCACTCGTGACAGATTTGGCAGGCGGTACAATTCTCAGTGGTGGCTTCTTGGTTTCAAGTTATCAGATAAAGTTAAATCGACCTCTCTTCTCTGCGTATTTTCTCTCCTTTTGTTCAGCTCGTCGTACCGATACACAAGTATCGAGTATGATTTCAGTAGAAAGTATAATTTAGTTTAATGGCCGTCGTGCGATTAGGTTATTTTTAACTTTACAAAATGTTCTTAGTTTTAGTACTGTGAAAACTTGTATTTTACTTGTGTGATTATTGTGACAATTCATAGCTACATGTTTACTCAAATGGCCACTAAAAAAGAAAAGTCGTAATGTTCGCGGCTCTCAGGACCCCTGGATGAATAAATACGGATTCGTACAACAAAGGGATCGTGCTTTTTAAGGGCTACATCCCGAAAGTGTCGTAGGTCTCACATCAAGTGCACAGATACATTTTCAAACTAAACATCAATCCACCTCTTAGAGCAGGCGTTGGCAACCTTATAGCATGCCTGCCAGCACGCGGTACAATTCTCAAAGACACTCTACTCCACTCTACAAGCTTGTCAAGTTTTGAGTGGATGAAAGTTGATAATTTTGAAATGGAGCTAATTGAGCTAACGTCAGAATTTTGGATAACAAACTTTACTGAATAACAAAAAAACAAAAACAAAAAATCTGGAAGATAATTAACAGTAATTGACATCTATTTAAAATTGTCAGCTGTCATTTCTTGAGAGATTTAATTGTTTGTAGAAAATTATGTGCACTCAACTTCCGCTTTTGGTTCTACATATCTAAGTGAACAAATTTTGCTCATTGAAAAATATTTTGAGTCCTCAAAGAAGTTGTTTAACAGTTGAGCATTCAGAATCATGTCAAACTGAAAGTCATTAATTATATTCTAAACGCTACAATATGAAGTAGAGTATCAAAATATTAATTTTTTTAACTATATTGAAGGAATACTTATATTTTATCTAAACATGCTTGAAGATATATATTAGGTTGTCAAGTATGAAATGGAGCAAAAAATGCACATAATTGAATTAGGTTTTTTCCCAATAAAAACTAAGATTTTAAGATGATCTCTTAATTTTTTTCAAACTGAAATATGCGTTAAAAAGAGGAAAAGATGTACCTTTTACACGAAAAACAAACTATGCCAAAATACGGCGTCTAAATAAGGTTATGTGCTATTGAAATAAATAGCATGAACTTTGCTCCATTTTATAATTGATAACCTAATAATATTCTCTTTATGTAAATAATTTTAAATTTTTATTGATGTTGAAGGACTAGTTATTTTTTATGTAGTTTATTTTTATGTTAATATAAATATCTTTTTTTTAAATAAAAAAATGGTGCATAATTAATATATAATAAGACTAAACCTGTATTTTTTATCTTTATTCCATAACACTTCATTCCGTGGGAAACGAATTGTTTCAAATATTCCCAACTACGTGGCACCTTGAATCCTATTGGCAGATTAGTTTGGCACACTACATCTATAAGGTTGCCATTCCCTGATATAAGATAATCAGATGGGTGCCTATAAAGTCGCTCTACTGCAGGGATGTCAAACTTGAAGTCCGCAAAGTACATTTTTGTGGCTCGGCCAATATATCGGCACACAATAATATATAATAAAATAACAAGCGATGTAGAATAAAAATAATGTTGGTAGAATTAGAATTCGCTAAACATTCTTTTAATTATACTCTTTTTCTGCAATTATTAAACAAAATACGTGCATTTATTTCGAATATATTTATTATTTTTTTAACATTAAAAACATATGGTCCTTAACTTAGTATAAAATAGAACTCATAATATCATATGATTTTGACAAGCCTGCTCTACAGTGTTCCTTTAAATACATATAAGTTTCAGATTAAGGAATTTTCTGAACAAGCTAAAAGAGTTCTTTAAAATTGAACAGGAACAGGTAAAAGAAAAGTTCATCGAAAAAAGAACAAATATTCCCATCTCTATTTCTTACTGACTACCCTGTATATTCAATCACTGTGTTGCATTCCCCCCCACCCACCCCGAAATTTAAGTAATTTATTTTTAAATGCGTTATCTGTCCTTTTGCCACTCTTTTCATCAAATATAATAAGTAAAATATAATAAGAACCTCAAGAAATAATTTCTTGAGGTTCCATTAGCTCTGATAGGCAATCTATATATACACACGTAAGCTTACTATTTTAACACCCTTTTATAAGCTTCACTTGTATGTAACGGAATCTTTGAATTCAATTTTTACCCACTTTAAAAGGTCAGACTAATTCGAAATTTTGCTCACTTGTCCAGGACCGATGACAATACAATAATTTAATAATTTTGTTCCATTGTCCTGATCAGGATTATCAGGACTAACTATTTCCCATTTTCAGATCCCCTCCCGCATCTGGCGACTAATTCGAGATCCCATTTCCAGAATTGGCGACTAAAAGATTAAGTTACAACTTAGTTCAATTAACTATAAAAGGATGCCTTTTTAGCTTTTTTAAAAATGTAATTTATTTCATTCTTGTCTCATTGAAGATGCTCGCAACAAGCTATAAATAACAAATCTTCATCATTCTTTTACAAATTGAATTAGAATAAAATGAAATGAAAGCAAAGATAATTAATGTAATACACAAGTAAAGTTGAGAGTTAGAAGATTAGTAAAATAAACAAATAATGCACATTATCGAAATAAAATAAGTGTTACTGAGACTTAAACAACATAAGCAAATGCAAAATAAAATAAATTATTTCACTAACGCGTTGTAGGAATAGAACTAATGAAAAGAGAAATATGATAAAAGATTTATCAAAGAAATTGAACTTGGCTAACTTTTGATATTTGAAAGTAAAGAACCACCTCGCTTCGCACTGAAGGAATTTATTGGCACCCGATCAATTTCTTGCAGTTTCTGTAATGACATTGACATTTATTCGTTTCTTAGACTATTTGTGATGGATAGTTATGCGGCTTTTAGTACACTTTGAGGCGTCAGATTTAGTTGGCAACGCCGTAGATAAAGAGATATTGTCACGTAAGTTACAACTTATGGTTCGTACGCGTCTGTTAAAGAAGCTTCGAAATGGTTTGAACTACTTAAACAGCTGCGTCAGAAGGAATCCAACTGTGAACTTGATAACACACGATATACTGCATGATTTTGTTACTCAAAATTTCTTCGCAGCTTTTATTTCTATTATGTGTAGTGACTCGTGTGATTTGAAATTTCAGGAAATGTATTTTAGTTCCGAGCACCGGATATATACAAAAAAGTAATTTGCGATGAATATTTTTCCACCACGCAATGTATCTGAAGCACACACAAAAATATAGATCATAGTTCATGCTTTCTCTAAATCATTTGTACTTATCCACGGCTGTACTTGATGTTCAAAATGATACTAAGTTTGCAAAATTTTTGTGACTACATTGTTAAAATTTTATACGTTTTAAATTCATATTATTCAATTCTCTTATCATAATAACCTTTTATTGGAACAACTACTTCATTTTTAGAACATACGATTGGATTACGAATTTTAAAATAATTGTAAAACAAAACAGATAAATCGTAATTTTTTCAAATCATAAATCCTGATTTCAATAACACAGCGAATTTTAAATCAATTGCAAACTCCATTTTAAGTGGCTTAGTGTGTAGACTGCAAATTAAAAAAAAATTATTAATCTTAAAATCGGTTAATGTTCTTTTATCATTCACTCTTTCTTAGAATAGAGGCCAAATGCAGAGCGCAGAAACTTATCGTTGATATACATTAAATTCATTTAATGGACCTTCTAATCCTTGATTTCAGTTTTCATATTTCAGTTAGTTAGTGTTACATGGTAATTTTTTCGTTCAATAAAGAAATTTGCCTATTTATCAGCTTTAATAATTATAATTTAAAATTAGTTTTAAATAATAAATCAAATTTTTTTAATTAAAATTTTTATTTGGAAATTAAATTTTTTATTATTAAAAATTATTTCTTAATAATAGTCTGACGAAAGTGTGGTTGAGTGGGTTTTAAATGAATAAAAATTTTATGCCAATATATTACTGAGGGGAAAATGATGTATACATAATTTATGAGTTTTTGATAACAAATTTTCTATTTATAGGTTACCAAATATTATTTTGGAATCATTAAATAGTGTTTTTTATCTTAATTAATATTTGAGTAAAGCAGCGGTTCCATATTTGAAATTATACTCATATTCCAAAGCTTTTAGTGACACACGTAAGAGAAAATTATGGCATTCCACAAATGCTAATTAAATCATTCTCTTCTAACTACAGTTACCTTCAATATATATAATACAAATACTCTAAAGTAGTAACTGAAATATTTATCTTCCATCTTATTTTTTCAAAAAATGTTTTCATAGATCAAATGAAAAAAATTAAACATTAATAGATATTTAACATAATGTATCCTATAAAACTAAATTTTTAAGCAAGTGATCTACATTGTATCGATAACAACTCTTAGCACTTATTAGCAAAAATGTGACACATCGAAAACATTCACTACTTCATTTTAAAGTTATACATCAATTCATAGATACAAGAAAAAAATGTACGATTTATAAAACAATAGATTTCCTATATGATAATTATTGAGCTGAATATTCTGTACTGATATATCAACCAGGATATAAGCCTTTGTCGTGTTAATTCTTCCCAGAGGTCTGCCACAGCATTTAATGAAAAGAGATGAACTAAATATTAGACAGATACGTAAGCATCTTTATATAACAATAGATTTTCCGTATGATAATTATTGAGCTGAATATTCTGTACTCAACCAGGTTTCAAGCCTTAGTCTTGTTGATTCTTCGCAGAGGTCTACCATAGCATTTAATGAAAAGAAATGAACTAAACATTGGAAAGATACGTAAACATCTTTATGAAACAATAGATTTTCCGTATGATAATAATTGAGCTGAATATTCCATACTGAGATATTAACCAGGTTATTTGCCTTTGTCTTGCTAATTCTTCAGAGGTCTACCATAGCATTTAATGAAAATAAATGAACTAAACATTGGAAAGATAAGTAAGCATCTTTATATGATATAACAGATTTTTCGTATGGTAATTATTAAACTGTGTGAATATTCTGTAATAATATATCAACCAGGTTATAAGCCTTAGTCTTGTTAATTCTTTGCAGAGGTCTACCATAGCATTTAATGAAAAGAAATGAACTAAATATTGAAAAGATACGTAAACATTTTTTTCACTTTACAAACTTCAAATTTTATTAAGAACTCCATTTACACACAAAACTATCTGTGCCAACTTCTGCCAAAGTTTTGAAGGGAGGCGTCAGGAAGATTTAGTATAACTAAGAAGATTTGAAAAGCTGTTTGGGCAATCCCAAAGGATTATCCTTGGGTACCTCTTCCTTCCAAGGAGTGAAACTTTTTTGTTGCACGCCATCGCAAGTCGCCTGATTGATAACTTAGAAGGCGAAAAACTGAAAGAAAAAAAAATGTGCCTGCCATTCGCTGTGAGGTAGTAGTAAATGGCGGGGCATCTAATTGGATCAATGTTACCAGAACTTCCCGGGGGAATCGATACTTAGACTTTTCTGCCTTTTTTCTCCTTTACCCATATGCGCATTTGTGGTTATGACATTAGCAAGACAGTTCAAGTCACGCGATGTTGTGGTCGTGATCATCATTTTAATATGATCACCCAGATTCATCTAAATCACCTCGTACATAAATGTATAGTTCCAGAAAAGATCATTATTACTTATTTTATCGGACGAATTCGTAAGCCGAATCGAATAAAGAAGACGGTTAATATGTACATAGTACATCGAATCTATTGTATTTAAGGTTATTAAACGAAAATCTCCCGAATGTCGGGCGGTTTTATTTATTTTTTTTATTTTTATTTATTTATTATTTTTTTTTTGTAAAAAGATTAATTTTTCTAATTTTTTTAAGAAGGAACACAGGACGATTTATTGCGGAGAAAATATTTCTCAATCTATTGTTACCAAGTGAGATTCGCTCGTATTTTTATTGCTTCATTTAACATGATTTGATTTTGTTGTAGTGAATTTAATTCTTCCTACAAACTAAAGCTTATTTTCCTAAGTTGGTCCTCAATGAATTCAAAGATCAATCGAGAAATTCCTCTTTTGTATTTTTTTTTAATCAAATTCTTTTGAAAAAGTTGGGAGATTATAGAAGAGATAAAATGAACTGCCTTTGTTCTATGAATAATATACCTCATGTAATTCCATTTTGTAATAGCAGACAAATATTTAATTTGATTTATTTCGGAGCTGGATTTTGATAACTAGATCGTGCATTTATTTTGGTTTGTAACCAGCTTCCATATATCTCCCACCTCTTTTATTATTAATCTTTTCACAAATAGAGACTTACACATAATATAAATCATTTTCTGGAGTTTTGTAAAATAGTTTCTTTAAATAAAAAGAACGATTTAGTTCTCAGACCATCTCATAGGGAAATTCTAGACACTTTGTAATCAATCCAAAACCGAACGAAATTTTCAACAGCATTAATGTAATTAAGTAATTAGATCAGCTTATATATATATACTGGCCTCCAAAATTTAAGGTACAATCTATTTTTGGCGCTTAATTTCAAGACGAAAGAGCATAGAAACAAACTATTTGGAGGAAACAAAATATTGATTGCAATACAGATATTTATCCAAGTTTAACACAGGATATACAACAAAAAGAATTCTTAACAGATAAGTCCATTCTTGTAAAAAGTGGTACATTACAATATTATGTAGAAAAATATCATAGAAACACTATAAAAATAGGGTTTTATAAGGAATTTATTCACTCCTAATTACAACGCATTGTGGGCATTGACTTTTCATGCTGCCAATAGAACTGTCTGTCACCGAAATTGGGAGCGAAGACCGGATTCTGAGTAATACGTTCCAACTCATGTAATGATATTGGAGGAGGATTTGACGATTGGATGAGAAGCAACAAAGTGGTACTTAATATAAAAGTAAATATAAAGCTCTTTATCGGATTATGATCTGGAGATTAAACAGGCCTTTCCATTCCCTCAGAGGGAGAGAAACCCAGATCCTCAAAATATTCCTCAACAAGTACAACTTGGTGAGATCAAGCATCATCATCTACGAAAATGAATTCATTGCCAATTGCAGAAATACATGGGTGAATATTTTACTCAAGAATCGGATTCCAATATTTCCCACCAGCCAGAATTCCTCCATAGAACACTTGTATATCTGTGATCAGTGTGACCACCAAGAGAGATCCCTGTTTAAACCGTAATTTAACCTCCACTGGAAGTAAGCCTTACAACAATATTGGCTTGTTCGTATCTGATCTTCTCACCAGATCAAATATCTTGAATAGCTACTTAATGAGAGCCTGGACTCGTCTGTTAAGACTACAGTATCCCATTGCTGTCAAGTTTGAGAAGAGTGTTCTCTTACGCAATATAAACCGGCCCACTTTGTCGACGGTTCACCGGGATATACACAACTGGTTATCTTACATAGAGACTTTAATTGGGAAGGAGTCTTCGCATTGTAGTAGTGAAGAATCTTCAGATTTAAACTTATCCCACAATTACTGAACCACAGTGCGAGACACACACAGATACATTTAGCAGCATCAGATATCGTTACCCCATTCCCATCCATCCAACTACCCACCATCTTTAATGAATTGAGTAAACCAGGGGTGTCAAACTCGTGGCCCACGGGCCCGCAACAAACGTTTTTTCTGCCAGTCCAGTATATTTGTACATATAATAAAATATCAAAATTTCTCTCGAAATAGGAAACATAGCAGCAGAGAAGAGATGTCAAGTATCAGGACGTAAGCAATAAACTTTTCTTGTTCTCTTATGTATGTTTATTATATTGTATTGTTCGAAATAAACCTAGTTTCTATGAATATATTGATTTTTTTTGCGGTCCACCTGAAGTTAAGCCTTGTTTGCTTGGCCCAAGTTAGCCTTTGAGTTTGACACCTTTGGAGTAAACGATTTAGCTCAGACATTACTGAATTAATCTGGATATTGTTAGTGAAAAAAAATATCAATGAATATTAAAGAGAAACTATCATCCATAGAAAATACAAGCGAAGTTGGGAAGTTTGATTTTTGTACACTTTTTCCGAATTCTATAAAATAGTCAATTGCTTTAAAATAAAAGTCGTGGCTAACGTTTTTTGCATAAATTTTCTTCAGGGTCCTTATTCTCATACATAAAAATAGCTAATTTTATAGTTACTGCCATTTCTTCAATGGTGAGCTTTGAAAAACACGTTGTACCTCTTTAACTTTTGTATGCCAGAATATATATATACTTATTCATATACATATATATATATATATATATATATAAGTAAACTTAGTTATTAAAATAAAATATTCTAATATAAATATATAGTTGTTAAATTAACTTAAGTTTTAAATAATATGAAGATTGCTTCAATTCTGAAATAATTTAAACCACAACACTTGAATTATATTCTTAGTGTTGAAGTTTCCAGAAGCAACAACATCTTTATAATACCAAGAAAAAGTATCAAACAAACTTCTAGGATTACTCATATCGATTCCACTGAAAATACAGGACATTTCTTAAAAAAATGGAAATGTGTGTAGCATATTTAAAGAGTCAAGTATGTCTGGTAGAAAGTTGATGACTGGTAATTTATTATTCTTTGTTTTCTTCCTGTTTGAATGACTGTGATTCCAACAAAATTATTTGTATTTTGTTACCGAATTTGTGGCTAAACATTTATTCAACAATTTCAAAATTTTGCTTTTCATTCTGAAATTAGGCTGATAATTTAGACTATATACATTTCCAATTATAGATGCATTGTTATATTTAAAAACGAAATTCTTGTTGATTTTATAAAAATTTTATTGCTTCTTAAATTGTTCTTCTTGATTTTATTAAACTGTTTTGATGGTTTGTACTTGGAAATAAAAGATAATTAACATTAATAAATATATTTGTTTAGAGTATATTTACTAAAACAGTTTAAATTTCATTTTTTTTTCTATTTTTAGATCACTTCAAATAAGCTGGAAGTGTGTGTCAGAGAGATCATGTAGATTTAATATTTCTTCCGGAAGCTCTATTGTTTTCTTGACATGTACTATATACAGCACCTCTAAAACTGATTATTTATTATGCGCTATCCATTATCTAGAATTCAAATAGCTCATATAAGGTTATATCTGTATAAAAGAGTATTTTGACGCATATCAGTTTTTATCATTGTAAGTAACGTTGAATACTGCATTGCTTTGTTCTTTGCTTATACCATTAGAATTATAAATAAATAGTTTAAGTAAAGAATTAACCAGATTTAATCTAAATGTATTTTGGTGCATAAAACATTTTTAAGTCAAAACTTTTAAAAATTGAAGGCATCACTTAATTTACTTTTATTAAAAGGAGAAAAACTATGGGGTGATTATTTTTATATATAACTCAAATACGCAATGTGATCCGATAATTCGGGGACTGCAGCCATTGCTGATGACGAAAGCAAGTACCTACATTTAAACCACTTGAAATGGATTCTTCCAACCTATCTTCTTCCTTCTACTTGACTAGGTTGGTTTAGTCCATGTTATGTGATTGAACAGCACGCTCAAATGTTATTTTCCGAAGCTAGTTAGCTTTGTTCAGCGATCTTTCAAAAATATGGCTTTTTTTAACAGTCTTGAACATTAAACTCTGATGCTTAGGTGAAACACCAATGGAGACTTAAGAATGCTAAATAAGGTGTATGGTGAATCTACCATGGCGAGATCCAAGGTTCCCGAATGGCATTGGAGTTTTAAAAAGGGACGAGAGTTCATCGAATGCATTGATCGCGTTGGATGACCTTCGATTTCAACGAAAATGTTGCGTTGGTGTCGAAAAAATCATCAACAAACACTTGAACAAATCGTCGAGGCTACACACTTTTCGAAGGCGTCGTTTGAGAGAATCCATTCGTCGTAAGCGACCTCATTTCTGGCAGAGTGACGACTGGTATCTTCTGCATGACAACGCACCAGCACATCGATCCCAATTAGAATTCCTCGCCAAAACTCGCACTTACGGGCTTCCCTATTCCCCCTATTCACCAGACTTAGCCCCATGTGACATTTACCTGTTCCCATCAATGAAAAAACATTTACAGGGACATCATGTAGTGTCATCAGATGAAGTGAAAGTCGCATCGCAGGAGGCCTTATGGGAGGTTGCGAAAAATGGTTTCCAGCCGTGCTTCCAGAGTTATATGAATGCTGACGGAAGTGTGTCGTCTCCCAAGGGGACTACTTTGAAGGTGGATGCGCTTCGGTGCTGTGAACGATTCATGGTAAGGTTTTCTACACTTTGTCCCCGAACTTTTGAATCATACTACGTATGTGTACATGCAGAGAGATGAAATTGCTTTTTCAAAAAACACTCTTCTGATATTTTTTTTTATCTAACACAAGAAATCCTTATTTGAAGCCTTATTTATTCGAGATGAAAGATGAGCACTATACTATATGAAAAGGATCTTTCGATCTAATTATTTCTATTTTAAATGTTTAAAAAGTTATGTTTAAATTTTAAAATATAAAAAAAAAATTGAAAAATAGTGTATATCCTTATTTATTTTTAAAGAGATGCAGTTTACTTATACACATTGACGATATATTTTAAATCGAATTTAAAACTATGGAATAGACGGACTAGTGAAATTTTTCAACTTTATGCGACACATTTGAAACGGCAGTAGTTCTGGCAAAGAAATTGTCTCACAAAAAATTAGGTGAGATATGCTTAGTGCTTATTAGATAATTTTTGAAAAAAACAATCTGATGATACTGAAAACAAAAATTTTAAGGTAATTTTTAAAACTAAATATTTGTTAAAAAAAAACAAAGGTGTGCGTTTCACACATTTCTTTGAAAAAATGATTTGTAAAAAAAATCAGAAATCTAATTAAAATTTGCACCTCTTGAAAATGAAATCAGAATGCAAAACATTTTTCACACAATTATAATACGAGTAAAATAATCGATTTTATTTTTTTCTTTAACAATAAAAACAGATGATTCAGCCATGAAATACTAGACTTTCACAAATCATTAGTATTATTTTTTTCTGTTTTAATTATCAGGAAAATTTTTGTCGTTTCACGAAAATTATCTCATAGCGAATGCCTCATTTGAATTCATTTTTTGGTTGTGAAGTTATATTATATATACATATGTCTGAATGTATATAAATATGTATAATTTTATTTTTCTTTACTAAAATGTCAGAATAACATGATAATTTTAGAATAATTTTAATTTGAATATCAAAGATAAATGAAAATAACATATACTGTAGAATTTAAAAATATGGATGCTGCAGCATTGTAATCATTGCCGTCTTAGGACAACTCTTGTTTATATATATATAAGTGAGATTTAATCAGTTTTGTGTCTCGCGAACCTTCCCCTTTTCAGTTTATAGCAATGAGGTAAGTCCTATTGAAAACAATGGAAATAATTTCTTAATACATTACAAGAAAAAGGTAATTTACCTAATGTTTAGACCACGTTGTATCTATGTACAATAAACAAGTTATTGCCAGATTCTGGACTCAAATACAAATTCAAAGCCTAGTATTACTGGCCGCATCGTAGCATATCAAAAAGTATAAAATTATTTGTACTAAAATAGCTATAAGATCAGCGATTTAAGTTAGTTATTACAATTCTATGAGTAACTCAAAGAGTATTTTTGTAAATGTCCATAAAATAATACTAACGTTAAAAGTAAAAATTATAGGAATATATTAAATTTAAGATCTACTGTTACGACTTCTGTAAATTAAATATGTAGGTTATTAAAAATAGATCTAATTTGGAAATTCGGATATATTTGCAATATATTCGTTAATAATGAACTATTAATCTTCAAATATGAATTGAATCCATGCAATTTAGAATTTCCTTATACAAATAACTGTTAATAAAATTTATTGAGTATTTTCGAACGAAACAGTATTAAATAAGATTTTTATAATTTTGTATTTATTCTGAATTTTTTGAAACTAGAAATTTGTTTTGTTGCATTGTAATTAATAATAATATTTCTGAATATATATATATATATATATATATATATATATATATATATATGAGCTGAATGAGGAAGATAGATCCAAAAGCATTGCTCAACCCTATTTTATTGGCCTAATTCAGTGGCAGCTTTAGAAATCATAATAGTTCTCAATTTTAGACCAATGACTCTTTTTGTATTTTCAATTTTAATAACTCAACACCTCTGATTCTTGCAATTTCTGTTTTTATCTAATTTTAGTACGATATTCTTTTGCACCCTTTACTTTACTTATAATTTTGGTGGGTTTTGATATGTTTTTTAAAATCCAATTTCATTCATTCTTAGCTTTGTAGAAATTACAATTTGTCTTTTATTATTTTATTTTACTATACCATATATATATATATATATATATATATATATATATATATATAAGATTTTAAAATTCTTAAAATGTTTTGAATATCATTCATATCAAAATTTTCCAATAAGTACGAATGTGGAATAACAATATTTATTCGTTCTAATATATATACAATGTTGTACACTGTTAAATTTGAACAGCAAATGTGTGTGCTCTCGCAAGGTAGAAATTAAATTTGTAAATATATCTGAACTGATTATTAGTCTCAGTTAGGTGACTTTAAGGAGTTTCAACACAGAAACTAAATAACCACACCAATGCTGTTAGTTCGAAGAACCTCTCCAAATCTATAACCTCAAGCAATGAAACTTCCGTAAATGACTGATCATCTTATAAGCTGCGAATTCCTGTCTGTGCAGAATTATTGATGTATGTTCATTCAATATCGTAGTTAAAGAAGTAAAAAGTTACTTACTGAAGGGATTACTGCTAAGTTAGTAGAAAGAGAGGTTATGGAAGCGTAAAATGCATTTTAATGCTCAAAAGCACACTAACATGAGAGCTCTTAACTAATCGATCGTCTAACTGGAGCATTGAAACGATAAGATTGTTCAAGAGATGGTTGGTAAGTACATAAATCAAATAGTCTTCGAAGGCCTTCCAGCAAAAATTGATGACGCGAATATGGGTTTCGAAGAGAAGGGACTGAAGTGCTTTCCCGATATAGAATGCTTTTATTGTGTTTCGAGAGTAGATGAAAAGGTCCTTGGAAAAGAAGAATTATTGTTTTTATTATTTGATTTCGAGACATTTAAAAATCATTCCGAATAAGAAAAGTCTTCAATTATCAAAGAATTTCGACACTCACGCTTTTTTTTATTTGAAGTTTTATGAAAAAAAAACAAAAACTTTTCATTTCCTTTTTGCGTATTTCGTTGGCGCTTGCCGAAAATTTGCTTTTAATAAATAATATCTGTTTTTATTTTATTTTTTTATGTTTGCTTCAGTTTTGTGACACGCAAATATCGCTTTGATCTTTGAAGGAAAAGTTTGAAGTTGTTATTAAAAAAAAAAGTATGCGAAATTAAAACTGGAAAAAATTGGAGATGAATTATTAATTTTTTATTACTTTTATTCATTAAAAATTTTGTTAAATATTTTATGACATTACTTATCGAAGCAAATTAAGTTTTTCAAAATTTATTTGTTTAGTTCTTTAAAGAATGTATATTTTCGAACATCAGAAATAGCTTGCGCTTCTCTTGTATATATATTCTATGTGTGTATATTAGGAAATCTCTCAAAGTTACTCCTCAAAATCAAAATCATACTGATTTAATAGACGATATTTTAGTTTCAAGTATATCAAATATATAGGGTGTGCGGTGGTCGAGTGGTAGCGTATCTCACTTCTACGCCACATGTCCGGGTTTTCCCTGGCTGGGTAAGGTCGACTCAACAATTTATCCCTATTGCAGTGGGTCGCGATAAATGAGTACCAAGCTTGCTTGAGGAATTAAACACTGGGGGGCTCGCTTCAGACTGACCACCTGATCTGGGCATCTGCTCATTCACCTCATCACCCAATGGTCACGTATACTAGGATGGGCACAGTAGGCCCTGGTCCGTATGGGCTATTGCGTATTGAGTGTTTGAGTTTATATCAAATGTGTAAGTATTCTTATAAAATAGAAATAATTCTAGAATACAAAAAAGACAATTTTTGAAAAAAAAAGATTGAGAAGATTAAAGAAATTTAAAGAAGTGACTAATTTATATTCATATTGAAGAAGTGAAATAAAAATACTTTTAAGATATATGCATATTGCATTTGCGAATGGAAACATAAATATAACAGCTGAATAGTCTGAAGAAAAGAAAAACCAACACTTAGTTTATATATCTAAAATTCTTATATACATGCATATTACAAATATGATTCATTCATTTATTATTTCCTATTTGAAAAATGCATGTATATAAGAATTTTAGATATATAAACTAAGTGTTGGTTTTTCTTTTCATCAGACTATTCAGCTGTTATATTTATGTTTCCATTCCCAAATGCAATATGCATATATCTTAAAAGTATTTTTATTTCACTTCTT
>BMAV01014014.1:148815-191519 GCA_019973955.1 Trichonephila inaurata madagascariensis
GCCCCAATACCAGATGATACTTTTGTAATCATTTTTTAAAATGACGAAATAATTTTGATTATATTAAAAAGTAAAGATTTGTCCAACTATAAATACATTCATTAAAATACAATTTTGTAGTAATGCTTGCAAAGAAAAAAACTTAATTTATCTAACAATACTAATTTACTTAAAATAGTCAACTCTTGATACTTCCAACTTGCCCCGTTCTGTCCCATAGAACAACATTTTTAAAAATTAAAAAAAAAATCAAATGAAACATTTTGCATCTTTATTAATTTAGTAAAGGAATTAATAAAACAGAGTAAAGACTAAATTAAACAAATTTCCAGAAGATAAGGATAAGTTACGGCTAAAGATAAGGATTGGTTCTTAATCAATCATGAGTAAAAAGTACCTGGAGTATCAATGTATTTTGTTAGACTTATCGTTTAGTTTTAAAATGTTTATGAATCTGATATATTGTTATATATATTGCTGTTAGTTATCTTTTCTCTCATTTAAATAATTTTACTTCATTTCCTTAATATCCCATGACAAAATTATCTTACTAGAGAAAATAAAAAGGAAATGAAATATAATATTTATAATGCTTATGAAAGTATATATATATATAAACGTTGTAATTTTTTTCTTATTAACATCCTAAAAATATATTTAAAAATTATTGAGTTACCTGAAAATGTTTCCTGAAAAATCGAACAAACCGTTTTTCGACGAAACAAAGAAATTTGCAACTGTATCATTTAACAAAGTTCAAGGATATAAAATGCCTTCTTTATTTGCTTGTATTTCATAAGTGGGGGAAAGTGTTGGAGAAATTATTGGTGCTTATAACTTCTCTAACGTTTTTGCGCTTCTAAAGCTTACTGATAAAAAAGTCATTAATGAAAAATCAAATCACTTCAAAAAGTGTATAGCTATCACACAGGATGCAACATTAACCTTCTAACAGCTATCTGTAAGGAGCCAGTTGCTGAGTAATAGTTAGTCATTACAGTCATGATGGGTAATTATGCTTTGCTTTTTTCCCCTTACTCTTCAGTTACTTATTACCTTTTTTCGGATCTCAACTTGTTGCGTAAAAATAAATAAAAAATAAAGATTAAGTGCTTCTCTAAAAGAAATATCCTTAAAATAAAAATAAGAACAATTTAATTTATATAATATGTAATAGTTGATATTTTTAACTGTTTAAAGCAACTGAAAACTCATTTTTCGAAATATTAGTTTTCTTGTAAATTCATATATATATACATGTGTGTGTGTGCGTACTTGTGCGTGGTTGGGTGCGTACATGCTGGCGTGTGTGCGTGTGTGTTTAATTTAGCATATTTTTGTATGGATCTTTTTAACACCATATTATAAGACTCCCTTGTATGTAACGGAATCTTTTAACTCAATTCTCACCCACTTTAAAAGGTCATATTAATTCGAAATTTTGCTCACTTGTCCAGGACCGATGACAATACAATTATTTAATAATTTTGTTCCATTGTCCTGATCAGGATCATCAGGATTAACGATTTCCCATTTTCAGATCCCATCCCGCATCTGGCGACTAATTCCAGATCCCATTTCCAGATTTGGTGACTAAAAGATAAAGTTACAACTTCGTTTGATTAACTATAAAAGGGAGTTTTTTAAAACTGTAATTTATTTTTTAGTGATAGTTGTGCCATCTACGAAAAGAGGAGAAAACTTTTCGAAGTTAAGCATCCATATTTTATTGACGAAGAAACGGTGACATGAAAAGTCCAGAACAAACACAAATAAACAAATACGTGCACATTTAAGGTCACAAAAACATTCATTGTTTGCTCCTGAGATCTCGTCTTTTTATAGTCATGGTCAACCGGAAGTTATTAAAATCATATGATTTCCAGTAAAGACTTTTTCTGATTGGTTTTAATACGCGGGTCATGCAAATTTGCATCATCATGTTCTAAAAACGCTGAATTTTCAGTTTGGAGGAGATAAAGCTATGGGGTTATATCTCATTAGGTGGGTAAACTAGAAATTTATTTTCACACGAAGTTTTGGAGGATTCAAGACCACTATAAATTAAAGTCCCTTAAGAGAAAATTTATGTGAAGTATTACATATATACGAGTATATAGTTAAAAACAAGAACATTGAAATAATATCTCATTTTCCACAAACTCAAACATAAATAATGTTCACAAGGAGGATAATTTTTTAAGCATTAAGTAAAAAAAAAGCAAACATATCTCATGAAACATAAGTAAAATATATACATGTTATTTAAACATTTACTACTATTCGCAATGAAAAGAAATTAAAAATGATACAATTTATAAAACGTTTGTTTTATTTCTGAAACAAATAAATTTACTTCCTAATTTAAATTGCTTATTAGAGCTAAATTATATTTAAAAATAAAATTAAAAACCGAAAACAAAAGAAATACAGAAGTTGAGCACATTGGTTTAAAAAAGAGGTAAGTAAATAAAGAACAAAGTCAAATATTACATCTACTGACATCTATATTTTAAGAAATTGCTTTTTATTCATACTTATAATATAAGCGAATAAAATGTTAGCTTAATTTAAATCTAACGGCAAGTCAATTCACTCACATTACGAATGAAAAGTGTTTCATTCAGTCAATGAAATTGTTCTTTTAGAATAAGAGATTCAATGAAGAATGCGATGCGAGATTACATTAAGCTGATTACAATAACTTAATTCAAAAATAATTAGCTTACAGGTGAATCTTCTTTTAACTTGTTGCGTGGGAGTAATTGTGAAAGTAGAGTGAAACTCTTTAAGCTCATTACTACAGAAACAATACAGAGTTCTTTGTTTCATTTGCATGCTAATGAGGAATGCTATTTAATTTGTTGTGCGTATGTTATGTTGTATGTAGTGTTAATAACCGATTCTTTACAAAAAGGGAGAAAAAAAATCTCCTGTTTTACAGTAATAAGTATTTATATGTTGTTATAGTAGCATATACAGTGACATTATTTAAAAAAATTAATACGATTGTGGTTGGAAAAATATCTTTTATAATCCTGAAGGCTTTTTTTTTTTTTTAATTTTTTTAGAAACTAAGTATTTTATCGAACTTTAACATTTTAAATATTAAAAATTTTTCTAGTTATTTTCTAATGTTAGAAATTCCTGCGCATTTTTTTATTACTTTATGATAGTCACAATTAAAGGAAATATTGTATATCATTTTGATAAAATGTTTGAAAGCCTCAAAGTGCATAGTAGCTACTTTCCTCAGACTCAAATGCTTATATTTTTAGTATTTTACAGAACTCATAAAAAATGAGGCACTTATAACAAGAATTTAACAAATGAAAAATCTATGCAAATTTTTTCCACATTTCCAGAAAAAATTTTAAATAATTTTTTTTAAAAAAATTCGCAAGAGCCGTATAACATAATTCAACACTGTCGAATATTTCATCGAGTTAATAAGTTGTACGATTTATAGAAAGAAAATTAGGCAGCTTCAATTTAGTTTTTTCCCCTGAATTGTAATAACTTATCGTTAAAATAAAAAAAAATAAAAAAGATTGATGATGAAATTTGACTTCAAAACTGATCTGGATATGATAAATTTTGCTCTAGTAAACTTGACCCTGTTTGAAAGATTCTTTTTAGGTGAATCGGTAAAAAGGCCTTCACCATATCGATCTGAAGCGGTCTCTGCTGTTAAAAATATTCCTGTTGAAAACATCTCACCCTACACTTTCCATTTGTCTTTTGGAACCTATAATCTATGTGAATAGCGTTAAATTTCTATATCTAGACTCTGAAATCAATCAATTCTTCCTTTATCAAAAACTGTAATATTTTCAGAGTTCGGATGATAAATGATTTTAGCATGAGCCGATGAAAAGCCTTAATCCGGAAATTGTTTTCACGGCTCTTGTTACACTTTCGTCTACTTACTTTGATAATGAAAAGTATGTTTTAATGTCCAACAGAGTAGAAAAAATGAGCATGTCATATTCTATATCTTCAGTAATACCTACCTGTTGACACTAAGGTCTACTGAAAATTTTATTTTTCAGGTTTTGAAATGATAGGAAGAGTTAGAATGTTAATAAAATTGTAGTTCGTTAACAATAAAACTGGGATTTACATTGAATTGTTTTGAAAATTGATTAGAATTCAATCTATTTTTTTAAAAACAATTATTTCAATTATCCAGTTACATTTAACTGACATTCTAATTACTTTGGATTAAAACAGTTAAAAAGAAAATTTAAAATATCAGGAATGGGAAACTTAAAAAATTTGGTATTTAAGAATTAAATTTCATTTCATGAAATTTTCTGAGTTAATGTCATTGTGATTTATTTTTAGAAAGGAATTCCTAAAGTAGTGTTTCAATGTTCAATATAGATATTTCATACGATATCTCTAAATTCATCATATTATAATCAGAAAATGAACTAAAAAATCAGCATTGCATTTTTAACTTTAAAAATGATTGCATGCAATCGATAGAAAAAATTTATAACAACGATAGTTGATTGATTATTTTAGAGATCTGATTTAAATTCCCCCTTGATCAATGCATACGTTTCTATTCCAATTCTCTCATGAGGGTTTTTTTGGTTCTGAATATTTTAGCACAGAGGCTGTTAAGCTGTGGCTCACGGTCTCCCGGGGGTTCGCAGTACCTTTCTAGAGAGTCAGCGAAGATATCTCATCTAAGATTCTCCTCTTTCATAGACTGAAAGATCTGGTGAAAAAATTGAAATATGTGTCATTCTAGACTAGATCACTAAATTGTGCCAAATAAAAATATTTTCTAGAACATGCATTTTTTTTCAAAGTCAATAATATTAGTTGGGTTTTTTTTTTTTTTTTTGGTTTTTTTTACTGTTTGCAACTAAATATACATTTCTAAAATTAGTGTTTAATGTTTTTAAAAATTATATAGAAGAAATTCAAGGGCAAAGAATAAGAACTTAATTCTCATACTGTGTCAATACGATAATGATTGCATCCAGCTCAATTTCCTAATCAAATTGCACCTGTATTATTTATTTACTTCTGCCTACATTGTTTATTTATTTGAAACTAGTATTTTGTAATATTTTTATATACATATATAATTACATGTTTACTGTTTTCTTAAAGGAAAAAAAAGTTTTGGAAAGGTCTGTGTAAAAAGCAGAGGCAGTCTTAGGGCTATTGAAAAACCTTTAAATCACTCAGTCATTTGTTGGGAGTCAGGGAGGAGTGTTCAAAATTTTTGGGGTCCGTGATGCCTGCCTTATATATAAAGGGGGACTACGGCGATCGAAAGTTTGAGAACTACTGCTCTAGGATATCACGATATTCTTAATTATTTTTATTCATCTGCTTAGCACGAATTGTGCACTAACTGCAACCTTGATTCTCAAAAATGTTGAATATCGTCGAGCTTTTTAGTGCTCTTAAACAATGTTGTATCACCCACTAGATACAACCAATTGACTTGCAAAGATTTAATCATGTGTGTGTAATTTCTTAGAATATTCTCGAAATTTCGTAGGTCTTGATTATCTAAGAGCTTCTTAATTGAGAAGAGAATGTTTTTGTCCATACTTAGCTTCTCTTATATATGTTTTTGTGTTGTCACCGTTGATTTTATGTTTTGTGTATGCCATCTTGTTTCCGTGTAATGTGTCTTCTTCAAAATATCAGCATCTCTTCCTAAGCCCCCCTTTTTGGACAATACTGTATACAATGCTAATTTAAACACCTACCTTTTAAGATACTGAGGTCATTTAGATGGCTAAATGTTTTCATTTGTGGATTTAATACATATTGTAATAAGTTAGGAAAGAAATTTCATTTATGAAAAAAATATTAGAAAAATACTTGCAGAAATTACATTAATTATAATTAACAGCATCATGTGGTCCTGATTTAACTTTTTCAACTAAATGCGCAGTGAAAAATGAAGAAAAAAAATTGTTATTATATTAAAATTATTCTCACAAGACTTATTTTTCTTTTTTTAGGAAATATACCCCTCAATGCACGTAATATAAATTTTTCACTGCCATTTTTGTTCCGAAAACTATATAAAAACACTTATAATTTCCTCAGAGTGGTCGGCATATGAGACTGTAGAATTGGTACGTTAGCACTAACGCGATATTTAACCTAGAAATATCTCTAGGGAACACTTTAAAAAGATTGCTTTTATATTTCATAGGTAACGTTTTGCCTTCAACTATTTCGCCAAATATCACTCCCTTGAGGCATGTTAGAGGTCTACAATTCAATATATTTGTATTACCAATGCATTCTACGACACGGTGGAGAAACTAATAGATTTTATTTGCGTCATATGTGTTTCTTTTTGAATCCATGATTGATCAATGACCCACTTAAAAAAAAATATTTTAATGAAATTGTAAAAATTATTCCTGGAATTCAGTTATACACGCTATTAAAGCAAAAATAAAAACCCATGAGACAAATTATTCTTAAAAAAAACGAAAAGCAATAATTTCCAATACTACTTTCAAAATGAGGAGAATAAATTTTTTTTATTCATTATTAATCTTTAAGTAACAACAAATGAATTTTCTGAAATAAAAAGATTTATGTTGATAATATCCCATATCTTAAAATTTTATAATGATCTAATTTAACTTAATTTAAATAACATCTGTTACTTTTTTGCCAGCATTACAAAATTAATATAAATTATTTTTCATTATTTAGAACATTCTGAACTGTAATTATTCTCAAAATGCATAAAAAATTCAAGATCGAAAAATATAAATTTTATAAAACTTTTGATTCAATTCATGGGTGTTTTTTATATAACTTTAATTAAAGCAATTAAAATGCTGTAAAAAGGCAGACTTTGTATGAAACATTCAATTACTCAAATACGAAAGTTGTTTCCATTTCTTTTTTAACTCATTCATCATTTTTAGGCTCAAATAATCAATTTGTGAATCATTTTTTTTTTTTTTGAATTTGTTAAAATTACAAAGAAAATAATGTTTTACATTTTTCAAGTCTTTACATGTAATTATATTTTGACTAGTTATATCAAGTTCCCCAAAGAAATAGCATTAATCGAGATGAGAGGAAGATACTTCATTTTGTTTCCTATCCAGTATTTTGATGCTGCATTTTAAGCGGATATATATAGATTATAATATTCAAAATACTAATCTTCAACTAATTACGCTGGAATTTATCACAACTACAAATGCAGCTTAAACGGTATGATTTCACAATATTCCAAATCTCTAGGGCCTCATAATGCAGTAAGTACGAGTTTTAACTGTACTTAAAACATCACTTGTTTTGTTAAATTCTGGTTTCTTTTTTTGTTTTCTTTTCTACCAAATTTCGATAATTTTCATTTACAAAGTACATACATGACTGTTCACTTTCCTACAAATTATTTTGTGCTATGAAATGAATTTGACATTATTTATTTCCTTAAATCTATTTCAGAATAATAAAAAAAGCTCTTACCAGCTTAAAAATTCTTCAAGGGGGAGTTTTTTCTATACTACCCAATGAACTCGTGGGTTGATACGACGTTAGCTGGATTCTAAATTACGGTATTTTTTATGTGCACATAAACGCCATTTTCAATTAAGAGTATGCCAAGGTGGCTTTCTTGCACCTAAAGTAGCTAAAAAAGTAGCACATATGTCGTTAATATCACTCATGCTACAAAACGAAAAGGTTTATTATCGTTTTATGATGTCATATATCGACACCAGATCATAATATATGATTTTATGGTCGTTTTGATAATGTTTCAAAGTTATTTATTATACTTTTGTAATTTCAGTGTTTGAAACGTCTCATATCTCTTTTTCTTTAACCATGCTTCTATTAAAAGAAATCAGCTGGAATTTAAATCTTATTGACATTTTACCAAACATTAAAAATACCTCAACTTAGAATCATCTTTTGTTTTCAAGCATGAAATTTATTTTTATTTTTTTTCTAGAATTTTTACACATTTATCATTAAAAGAGCACTTTTGTTGAAACTGTTGGAATATGGAATATAAGCAGGAGCTATTTTTAGTTTAGGAAAAATGAAGAATTATTTTTCAAAATAGTATACAAAACACAAAATTCTTTTATAAATGAAAAATACTCATTGTGTAGAACCGAAGAAAAGAAATTGGTAAAAATTTAGGAAATTAATACCTACAGCTTTTAATAATACTAAGGTTTATAATTTTTTAAAAATTTTTTCACTAAAGGTAACATTATACGTTCCATTCTGAGAAATATACGTTAATGATTTTTAGAAAAATTCTATGGTGCAATAAAAAAGTTAATTGATCAATGAAACTCCTACATCAGAATAGAGTCGTCATATTTTCAAAATATTTTAACGTACCTAAATATTAGCATTATACATACGAATTTCTAATTATAAGTAAAACTTGGACAGAAAGGGAATTAAGTTGTCAAACTAACCACATAATCAAATTATACTCTTTCTTGGAACTATATATTATTAATTATTTTTCAATGAGGACAACAAAAAGATAAATACAAATATTTATTTACTGGGTCTCATTCAAAGAAATATGTGTCAAGAAAAGTAAAAACAAAAATGGCAAAAACTTTTCTGATTAAGAACTTAAGCAAATTGTTAAAATCAGGCTCTTGACTGCCGAAATTCATTAAAAATTTTCTCCCTCAATATCCGTTGCTGTAATATTAATGAAAGCGTTAACAATAATATATTGAACATTTTGTACATAAGTAGAAGTGTACAATAATATAAATTAAATAAGCTGTACATTTTTTTCGTCATTAATTTGAGATATGTTATTTGCGATTGCATTTAAAAAGATTGATACTTTTTAACTAAGAAAGGGCATTGGGTGTTTTACTATATATCAGTGTGATATCCTATCTTTCGGTAATGCTCTCCAAATAATTTGAGATGTAATGTAGCATACGCAATTGCTTGGAACGGAGCCAAATAGAGAACGATTTACATTAGTTGTATAATCTTGATTCACTAAACTTCGTTGCACTGATTCCACGTTAAATGACATCTTGATAACATTTGCTAGAGGAATATGAATTTATTACATTAATACATTAAAATTATAATTAAAAGTTAATCTGTATTAATATTTAAAACATGAAAGTATGATTAAGTATCCAAGAATGGGAGAAGACAGTGTGAACTCAATGCGTATGTATGACACTCTTAAGAAAAAGTCGATTATCAAATATTTACAAACTAAAATTAAATCTTAAGCTTTTAAAAATATATTTACTTTTAAATAATTTATATGTACCTGCCTTATTCATATCTGATATTTATAAATATTCTACAAACTTTTGAATTGTTAATTGATGTAGATTATTTTTAAAATAACGCATAAAGTTATCCTTCCAAGTAATTAAATTATATCTTGAAACCGGCTTACAAAACTTCCAATTCCTTATTAAACTTCAAATATTACTGTGTGTTGCAGTATTTTTTTGGAATTTTGGACAACTTTTTAAAATAGGTTTTTATTTTCGCTTTTAAGCCAAACCAGTTTTAAACATGCACTTTTAAGTAAGAATTCAATGTATGTTAGATGTATTTTTTACTATTGAAAAAAGATAATATTTTTAAGAATCAACTATATTAAACAATTCACTTCTTTAAATGCAGTTTGATGCAATTATAATGAGAGTTTGCTCTTGTAAAGCATTTTTTTAAAAAAAATATTAAAGAGCTTTTATTAACAATTATGCCAAAGTTGAAAATAATTATATACGTAAAATATCCTTAAATTCATGTATTCTTAAATTTTTTATAAGTTAGAGAAAGTTATTTAATTACTATATAAATTTCAATTCATAATTTCTGAAACTTAATTTAAAATAAAAACTTTGAATAACATTAGGTTAAAATGATTAATTTTTTCTTACATGAATTACACAAAACTTAAAATGTTTTGTGAATTGCTTTCTCGGGTTAAATTCTTGGAAGATTAGAAGTAAATTCATTGTTTAGTTTGTTTTATCGTTCGCTGATCTTCATATAATTGCATTGGGAAAAATTCTCTTGAATAAGAATACTCTCTTTCTCAGGGAAGGGGATTATCTAAAATAATTCTGTTTCTCCGCTAAATATCTCTGTAAATTTAAATTATCCTCTAAGATCTAAAGTAAATTTGGGACAAAAATATGCTAGAACCATTAACTTGAGTTTCAGGTTCGCTTAGAAGTATCTGTGTAAAACCAGAAAAAAAATAATATTCATATTTAGGAAAATAAATAAATAAGTCGCATTGAATGCTATTTGTAGATAAATTTCACAGTTACAAAGATCAACAAACACCGTTTTGTATAAAAATGAAACTATTTTGATTTATCTCTTTTTTTATTTTAAAATATTGTTGTTTTAATTTATTTGTAATACCTCGCAATCTTTTCTTAAAGCATGTTTTTAAAACTCTCTCTATTTAGAGCTGGGCTTATAATGAAATAGGGAACATCTTTCAGGGAGAGATTTATTAACAGCTTAAAAAAATGATTATATTCTCTAGAAAAAGAAGTTGGCGAGAGAGTATATATTTGTATAAAAAAATTTTATTAAAAAATAAGCCTCAAACCCTTATATGACAATTTGGCGCCAACAATTTTTTTTAGAACTTTCGTTTGTCTTGGATAATAATGTTTACAGAAGCACAAGCATTGTTAAATTCTCTTCATGTATTGAATCATTATCAAAGAAACTTAAATTAAGATAGTACAGTGCTTCTCAAACTTTCTATACTCGCGACCCAATTTTCAATCATAATTTTCATCGCGCCTCCCTCCCTCCATACAATAACAATGTAATGAATGCAGTAATTATGTATAATACTATGAAGATAAAGCTACACAGTACAACTTTAATTATAAACCATATAAATTATCAAGATAAGTGTTAAATTTTGTATATAATTTTGTATATGATATAAACCCATGGAAAAATAACTAGTAATTATTCAACTAGTTCTTAACTTAGTTTTGATACTTAGTATATTGTGCCGTACTGATACATTTATATGTATAGTATATCAGAGTAATGTGTATTTTTATTATGTCAGAATATATTTTGTTTTGTTTTCTTTTAGTAAATTGATAATTTTTTAAATAATCTTTTATTTTAGAATTTTTGATATGCTTGCGCCCCCCTTGTAGGTTTATCACGCCCCCTTAGGGTTGCGTGCCCCACAGTTTGAGAAACACTAAGGTAGTAGTAATATATGTTTCAAAAAAGGACCAAATAATAATCTCATTAATTAATTTATTTGAAATAGTTTTGCAGTAAATTATAAATTCTAACTAATAATTCATTAAAAATGGAGCCATAAAAAAACAAATTTAGAACAGAGGGTAGAGGGAGAAAACTTGGAAACCAAATGACTTAGATGATAATTTTGTAATTTTTCACTGCTTCACAAAAAACAAATTTCACTTCCGAAGTAAGTTTAAGTATACTACAAGTTCAATCTCCCTATTACTCGCTAAAATAAAAACTCCCGGGTGTCATAAAGGGTGTGACTTTCAACTCTACTAATGCAAAAAAATATTCGCAGGTCGGAAAAACAAACGAATGAATTTTTATCCAGTAGATTTACATAAGAAGAGGTTTAAAAATTATTCCAAAATTCTTTTTTTATTTACCTTCTAAAAATAAACGACCATCTCCTTGGACTCTGTACGAAGCACATAAAACAAATATCCAACTTCTTTTACAGAAAAAAGTATAACAATGAATAAAATCCCCATAGCACAACATCCGTTCCAATGCATTAATACTTCCTGAAGCAAGAAAAGTGAAAGAGAGATCTCAATGTTGAAAAAGTAACTCAGCAACATTTCTTCTTCCTTTGTCAAACTAAAAATAGTAAACGTATTTTACATTCAAGCCAGATAAAAAGGACAAATTTCAGTCTATACTGTCTGGTCACTGTTTGAGACTCAATATTGAAAGCATTTTAAAAGGTTCAGGGAAAAAAGGAGATGTTGGAAGTGATTTTTAGGCTCGATTTCGGATTTTGAGATTATGGTTGGATCGGACACATCAAAAAGGAGACTCTAGAGAACGTGACTCGGGTCCTAAATCGAGTGAACCTTGCGTGTAGTATATTAATCCCGGATTTACGTGGGAGATGAAAACTTTTTTTTACCTTCAGTGATGTGTGTGTGGTAGCTGTTACCCTCAAATCAATAATCAGATAACAAGTATGGTTTCCCAAGAGCACGTCACAAAGATAATCTCGAGTTATACTTCTACCTTTGTTTTCAACCAGAATTAGAGAAAAATTGCTTATTCTCTAGAAGTTCACTTTAAGGTATCCGACTACGTTTGGAACCATGATTTTAAAAAAAGCGCATAAATGTATAATATTTATGATATTTAGTTTCACTTAGATTAGAATACATGTAGAAAATTGTTTTAAGGACATTATGAGAAAAAAAAATTATTTAAATACAATATTTTGGCAAAAAATTAACTTAGAATAAACTATTTTCCAAATGTTCTCCTTTTGTAAAAAATGCTTCTATTGTATTAATATTTTGCCTGTATATAGCTCAGACCTCTGTACAGAGGCTCAGCTATGATTTTTGAAAAATTCACATTATTTTCAGAGTTACAAACATTTGAAATAATTATCGGCGTACTTTCTTAAAATTTCTCCCTTCTGTTTTCGTAAATCATGGATAAACCGGCTTCCAAGTTATGCACTACAAAAATTCTAGTTGAGCCTCTGTACAGAGGTCTGAGCTGAATACAGACAAAATATTAATACAATAGAAGCATTTTTTACAAAAGGAGAACATTTGGAAAAAAGATTATTTTAAGTTAATTTTTTTTACCAAAATATTGTATTTAAATAATTCTTTTTGTTATAATGTCCTTAAAACAATTTTATACATGTATTCTAATCTAAGTGACACTAAATATCATAAATATTATCCATTTACAACCTTTTGCAAAATCACGGTTCCGAACGTAGTCGGATACCTTAAGGTATCCGAACACGTTCGGAGTACATTTTTTTAAAAAAAAATAGCATATTTAAACATTATAAATGCTTTTTTAGGAATCAATACCAATAAATACTAATACTTAATTAACAATATTTAAAAAGAATTATTTACATTTTACAAAAATCACAATTGTAAGTGAAATATTAGCAATATTTTTGAAAAACTGCAAAGCAGTTAGAGAAAAAAGTAATGAGCACATCAGTAAAAGTTTTACTAAAACAAAGTAGGTGCATTTATTTAGAGAGTGTGCTAAAATTTCAATGTTTTATTAAAATTTGAGAAATTTAGAGCTGTTTGAGTAAACATCATAAGAAATATGAATTTCTTTATAAAACCGTCATTTAAATAACATTCAAAAAACATTCATACAATAAAAAAATTTTAGTACATTCTCTAGAAAATAATATAAATATCCTGTTCAAAAAGTTTTATGGAAGTAAATTTATAAGATTTTGAATTATTAGACTCTCCATGATAGATTTTGAACAATTTAAATGGCCACTTCTGGTAGATCAAAGGCCCACTTCCGGTTTTTCTTATTTTATAAAATTGATTGTAACTTGGCCTCTAGGTAATTTTAGAAACAAAACAAAGTGTATTTTATAAGCCAGGAGATCCCTATATTAAATAAAATAAAAAACAAAATATCTGTTTTAACCAAATTTGGTCATTTTCAACGTGTTAGGATACCTTAAGTAAAAAAGTTACTTGAAACATTCAAAAATTGTTATAAATATTTCACCTTGAGGAAGGAAGTTAAATGTAATGTAACCACATGTAACACATCAATATGTATTATTTAAAGTAGCCTTTTTTTCCGAAGCTGTGGCTCATAAAATTGTACTATGACCTTATTTCGAAAGGTTGTTGCCTGGAAATTCGATATGTCTGCATATAAGTTAAGAGTTAGAATATTAAATTAAAATGACTAAAATATGTTTCTTACCTAAATAAAACTGTTCTTGAGTCCTGCGATATTTTAATTATGATTAATTTTGTAACATTTGAAAAATCTTAAACTTAATATACAAACTCGGATTTTAAAGTTTAGGTAAAGTTAAAAATAATAATTAAAAAAATTATTTGATTATTATAGAACTCCAGTGTTTATCTTATATACGTCGCATCAGTTATACGAACACAGCCAATTGTTTCACTCAATTATGCATTAATATTTTAATCATTACTATATTTATGAAAAATGAATGAGGGAAAAAACTTTTATTAATTTAATAAAAAAAATACCCTTATATATATATATATATATATATATATAAACGTATATGACTAAAACCATTGCTTTTTTTTACCTTTAAATCTTGATAATATATTCTTGATAGATCTATATTCCTGGCAATTTATTTTGTTACTGTGTTTTCTTATTTCATAGCAAATTTTGCGTTTCAGACATCAAAATGTATTAATTTTTATGTGCCTTAAGAGTTAATTTTTACTAAAAAATTCAAAATTGCAATACATTAACTGCTATTAAAATTTTGTAATAACGGTATAAAATCGATGTTTAAAGTAAACCTTTCATTCAATAAAACTAGCATAAGATTAAATATATGTTACACAAATAAATAATTATTTCTGAATTTTTTCCCTTTTTCTAATAATGGGTTCGTGATATATTTTAAAACTAACATCTAAATTAGGAAAATTTTAGAACATAAAAGCAATGATGAAAGTCATATTGAAAACACAGTTTTTTTTTTTTTTTTTTTTGTATGGCTTATAACAATTTTTCCTTAAAATTTTTCATAAACTGTCTCCCTTAATACAATTATATACTTAAGAAATATAATGCATTGAATTCTTTCTTAAAAACGATTTTAATACGAACGTATTCAGAAGTAAACTCTTTTTTTTTTCGTAACTTAACTTATATTTTACTTGCTACAAATAAAAGTATAGAATTGTCACATGTAACCTTGACTTTAAATTCCTTTTGGTTGAACATAAATAAAATTAAAGTAAATTTTAACAGAATTTCTAAAAATGTAAGGAAATAAATTGGTTTTTTAATATATGTATAAAGTATCATCGGCAAATATTTGAAGAGTATCAGAGATAATATTGAATATTTCTTCATTTCAGTTACTTTTTAAACGCAAATATTTACTTTCAGTCTTCGAAGAATAGCAGTTTTACTTAAAAAGATAAATTCAATTTTCTTTTTGCAAAAAAATTAAGAAAATGTGAAATTGTTCGAAGAAAGAATACTGCTTTCTAAAATTAAACATAAAATATTTTAAATAAAAGTTTTTATTTCGATCACAGCATAAAAACCCATGAATGGATTTTGTCCTTACTAAAACTTCTTTAAAGATTTAAGTAGAATGTTTGTTGCATTTCAAATGAATTTGGTGTATTATGAGAGTTAGAAAACCAATACTTTTTTTAAGGCATTAGAGATGCATTATCTCTGCTTTTATTTCTTTGATACGCGGAACGAGATTTTTCAATTACTTACATGCCGTGTCTTGCATAATTTTCGTATAATTTTCAATATCCCATTCATTATTTGTATTTAAAAAATAATCAAACATATATTTCCCTATTATTAGTATTTTTTATTCTGTAAATTATTTTTCTTGTACTTTAAAATATTATACATAAATATTATGAATATAATTAATTTTTTTCATATTTTTAAGACATTTAAATTTATTCTATCCCCAAAACGTAAACAAATTTGACCTTAAAAGCCAAAATTACGCTGAATATTTTTGGGATTATTAAGCTTAACAAAATAAAACAAATTTTTGTCTAAAAATTAGACAGAAAAAAAGAATTTGTTCTAAAACACTATAAATATGCTTTCAAATTAATAAACATAATCTAACTTTTGATAACTTATAAACGTAATTTAACTTTTGATAACTTGTAAACATAATTTAATTTTTGATAATTTTTTTACATGTATGAGTGTTTATACATGCTTAACTAGGAAGTTGTCTGCAGAGTATTAGCTTTAATGTATAATCCTAAAATTACATATAAAGTAGTCTACATCTTCACATGTACCAAAAGAAAAAGAAATTTTTATGTTAATGTGTATCATCTAATTTTTGAAGTAAAATGCTTCCATCACATAAGCAAGAATTATTTAGAAAATGTTTTTCATGCGCTCTGTTATAAATAATTTTTACATCAGAAACAGATTAACCTCTTTGAAATAATTATCGCTAAGAATTTAATGTATTAGATAAAACCTAAGAAATATACTGTTCGTTTATACTTAAGAAATAAAAGCTAACTATTTTCTGATAAAGAAGATTTATCAAACTATTAAATTTAGTTGCCACGCTCTAAAATGATTTTTTTAACAATATCTGTTATTTGAGCAGACTTCAAAAACTTATTTCAATATTTTTATTAATTTAAGCTTGATATATTCACAGGAGGTGTTTTATCTCAAAATCAAATATATTATACTATGGCGTATGGTCTTACCCACAAAATATTAAAATGATTGCTTATGTAGTTTTAATGTCATTTCTAATAATATTTCAATTCATTATCTCAATAAATTTAATAAAACCAGTTTTGTTTTTAAATACTGCACGAAATACTGAAAAAGTATTAGAAAAGGAAATTGTATTTGAAACAATTATACATATGCTGATAAAATATGAAAAATTGCATTAGAAAATCATTAAGACAGTAAAAAGCCATTAAGTCAAGAAATTTTATTTTGTAGAGGAAATTCACTGGACATTGTGAGATTTTTAATTAATAGTAAATTTTGTGAGTATTAAGTGCTTTACATAATCTGCAACATATATTAAAAATCACTTTTTATGAAACTATATTTAAAATCAAGTCATTTTAACCGGAATCAAAAAATAAAAATACAACCTAGCTAGTGAATAAGTAATAATTTAAGGTTGGGGACAAAAATGAGGGGATAAACTAGTCCTATTTTACTAGGCTTCCCACTTTATCACATGGTAGACTAATATAGATATATCCAAAGAAATGTACTAAAATAATTTTAAAATAAATGAAAGAGTAGCAAACCATCTAAAATCTCAACAAAAAAAAAAGAATAAAGTATATAAATAATACCAACAAACAATTATAAAAGTATTTTTAAAAAATGAAAAATATAATCTGTGAGTGCATACTTGTAAAACAATCACCAGCTAACAGGAGTGCTTATTTAAGCATAGTGCTTAAATATATTAAAATCACGATGTCACCAACACAGAATGCTAAAAAAGACACGCTTGTTCTTCGTACCTGGTTGGTTGGCTATTTGCGTAAGTTGTAACTTGTAAATAAGTTTTAACTTATAAGTGGTTACTCATTTTAATGAAATTTCTTTTCGAATTATATATATAAGCGACTTACGACTTAAAACATGCTTGAGATTTGTCACTTAAAATGGAAATTATTCGTAAGTCTCCAAGACTATATGTAACATTGAAAAATTCTTCACTTTTTTACGAGCAATTATAAATGAAATTTTCTGGAAATTTTAAGATTTTTAGTGGTAAATAATGGATTTAGTATGCATTCAGTGTTTTTTCTCGTTAAGAGAGGAGATTGAAATCTGCTCATTATTATGTGCTCAATTTAATAATTTCAGTTATTATAAAGATTCAGTTGTAACAAACAGTTTTAGAAACAATATTTAGTTGAAAGAAAAGTCAATATTTAACTTCAGAGGATTAATTTGTCACGCGGATTCTGACTGATAAATTATCATTTGGTTTATTTGAAAATAATATGTTAACTCTCTTATTTAAAATGTCCTTAACTAAGATAATTATAATGCTTTTTTTGCGTTCATATCTTCGTTCAATATTACGTTAAAATCTTTATGAATTAATTAAATTACTATTTTAAGTATAGCATCTAATTTCAACATCTATCTGAGAGCATTGTATTTTTCTATACATAGTCAATGAAGCCCAGTGGCTGAGTAGCAGTGTATCGCGCTTCCACGCCACAGGTCCGGGGTTCAAATCCCGGGCTGGGCAAGGTCTCACTCAGCCATTTATCCCTTCATTGGGTCGGTAAATGAGTACCAAGCTTGCTTGGGAACTGAACACTGGGGGTTTTGCGTCAGACTGACCACTTGACCGAAACATCTGTACATGTATCTCAGTGCCCAAGGTCACGTATACAGTAGGCCTTGGCCCTCATGGGCTATTGCGCCACTAAGTTCAGTTATAAATAGCCAAACAGGGATTAATGGTGGCCGCGGTAGCCGAGGGGGTCATGGTCGCCAACTAGTTGTAACCAATGTTTCATTCGAGTCCTGATGCCCCTAAAGATTCATCTTGTAGAAGTATTGACCCTCTTTAAATTTGTAGGAGCTTAAAATCCTTACTTTGACGTGGTGAGGAAGTTTAAAGAGTTAGGTTAAAGCTCGTGTACCATCCTCGTCAGTTGACCGAGTTTCAAAATTACGAGGTCCATCGCCAATACCTCTATCAATGCTTTGAATTGCAACGCTAATATCATTTAAGAATTCAGTGGATAGTGACAAATGATCTTTTTTTAAAGAATTACTTTTATTAAAATTTACTCAGTGTATATTTTTGAGTACGTTATGTTAAACTTTTAATTTAAATGTTGTCTAGTGAAGAGCTGTTTCCTTAGAAGTCATAAGAAGCGTTTCTTTTTATGCTTCTCTACCCAGATATGTTTAAAAAATTATTTCGAAAATATTCCTTTAGTTAACCACAAAACAGAACAAGACATTTTTAGAGAAAGGAAAAAGAAACGATGTCGAGTCATGTATCGTTACCGTTTTTCTTCATATGAATTAAGAATACGTTTAATTTTACATAAAAACCTTTCACAGATCGAATTGTATGAAATTATTTAAATTACGCTTTCAAAAAGTTAATTATAGTTTTTTCATTGATTAAAGAACCATTAAACATTTTGAACACTTTAAAAGCTCATATCTTTAAAAAATCGCGGTTGATGTTTTCAATTTCAAATCTGTAAATAATATTGTGACTTAAGTAAATCAAACATTAAGAAATGTTTTTCTGTGAAACTAGAATAAAACATAAAATAACGCTGAACTAGAGAATAAAAATTAGTTATTTTTTAAGTTTTAAAAGCATCTTCTATTATAAGTTTGCTAATTGCATTTTTGCAGGTATTTTCAAAAATTATCTCCAGCGAGTGAATAATAAATGCGGGTTAGATGTTCTGTTAGGGATTTACAAATAGGCTCATGTGTCAATGCTTTAAAATAAACTTTTTATAACACGAAATAAAATTAAAACAATCAGTGACGTCAATATTTGATGTAATCTTTGTAAAATTCTTACAGGATAATAGTAATTTTTTTAATCACTTTAACCATAATGCGATCGCCTTTTTTTTGCTGTCAAACATATACTATGGCTACAAATCACATATTTTTAAGATTTGTAAATATTTTTCTGTGACTTTGTCGCTAATTCTCACCCGATGAAGTGTGAGGGTTCATGGAAGAATGAAACATTTTCTTAAATATACACTTTATTATGACTATCTAATCCCTACTTAAATTAGACCTATCAGCTTAAATAGTAATCTAACTATGTAGAATCTAAATATAATCAACAGAAGATCCTCAACAATAATGATAGTCCTAAAGGGCCCTTCAGATCCTTTCAACTTGAACCACGACAATTTCCAATATTAACTTCTATAACTTCTAGGCTCCATATGACAATAATCACCCTCCTCCCAACCTTCCTGTTTTAAATAGTAACCTTCGTTACCATAAATCGCGGTTACTTAATAGAAAGAGTTTTTATAATCACATAAAATAATGACGTCAATGAAATAATGTCATAATTAATCATATAATATAATGACATAGAAAGTGTTTTCTCTAGAGAATTAGTCAGATTGGAGAATAGAGACCGCTAGAACTTGACAAAAAGAAAACAGTATGAAGTCATCATTATAAGTTTATTATTGTTAGTTTAATTGAATCCCAATTTAGAACCCCCAAATTTTACATTTAAATAAATTTTTATGCGATATTTTAGATTTAATATATCCTGCACTTATATATTTATATTTAAAATTTGTTCCTTGTATTTCCTTTTATATGTTAATTATCTTTGTACCAAAAGTTGTTGTTAGACGTCAAATGAGTATGTTTAGTTTTGTTAGAGAAAGCATGTTCTCGCTTTCTCTCTTGGGCTTTTCACAACAAAGGATGATGAATAAATATTCTCCTATTTATAGAGGTTATTCATTAAGTAAGGTTATTCATTCCTTTTATATCACATTTGCATTTAATGGTATTTATTCTAATTCACAATCTCACTCAATGTATGGAAATATTTCATTAAACTTTTCAATACTTTATACTGATATACTGAAAACAAATTAAAAATGTCCTGATCATATTTAGAAAATAATTGTGAATACCAATTTTCTTTCAACAAAATTATACAAATTTATAAACTTTTATAAAAATGTTTCTTAGAAAACAACTATACCCAGAGGAAATAGCATCAGCATAATTAGGCTACAAAAAATGCATTAGTTATTTCTAGTCTTAATTGAAAACATTGTTATTGAAGAACTCTTGAATCACTTACGCTCATTTCGAATTTCATAAGCAGATAAATACCGACTAAGAATGAGCTCAGCCCGATTCTCCGGAGAAGTTTTCCATTTAATTTAGCATTGATCCTGTATTTTAATCATCAATGCAATTCAAATGTAACTCGTAAGTTGTAATATCCATTATTTTAAAATATTCAGAAGTTTTTATTAATTTAAGAAGCAAAATAAAAATTGCTCATTTTAATATACTTAATTATTTTCAAGAGCATTTGATAGCAATAGTAAATAACAATAATTTTTTAATTCTCAAAGATTTTTAAAATTTCTATGGAGATTTTTCAAAGGCCCGTGAAAAGCAACTTATAAATTACGAGGGGCAATTAATTTCTCCAAAAATCTTCTTAAAGTTATCTTCATTTAAATATTTTAGGTATTTAAATAAATTACTGGCATAATTACGAATGAAAGTCTTTAAAAAATATCATAAATATTATTTTGTTAATAGCAGTTTTACGATACAATGTAAACAAATGTTTTTGATCTTTTTTATAAAAAAATTCTAATTAGTTCGAATGACACCCAATTTATAAAAACGTAATTTAAGTATGAAAACATCTTCGTAAGCGATATCGGAACATAAAGTATGAATGAATCTAATCAGTGGGGATATTAGCAATGTATGTCACCTTTTAGTAGCTTTTTTGTCTCATCGTATCGTTCTAAGAACATTAATCTCTCACTCTAATGTATTCTTTATTTATCTTTTTGCGTTCACTAGTACTTTACAATTTGATTTCAGGAAAAAGACCGTGATATTCGTATGGTGACCTTTACATGGGTCACAAATTTTAAACCAGCAATGCATAAATGCGAGAATTGAAGAATCATAAATTACAAAGCATCCGCAAAATATTGCTCATATTAAGGAATTCAATAACTCTATTTTTCCCTTCTGAAAGACTAATTACTTAAAATTAGGTCTGTAAAAACTACTAGACCTGTTCCCGTACAATTATACATCAATCACGCATATCGAATTTATAAAATTAAAATTGTAAGCCACAACCGTTAAATCGAAACAGCATACATCTTTATGAATTGAAAAAGGTAATTTTTAGATGTGCAGTTATTTTTAACTGAATGTTTAAGACAACGTAAGTTTTACATGCGATGCATTATGCGTCGCACAAAAAATGTTTCTCCTTAAATTGAAATATTGGTGGTAATTATGGGATTTATGAATTTTTAAGTATGGGTTTTTATTACTATTATTATTTAAAATATGAAGAAAAATTTCTAGATGAAATTTAAGAAGTAATACGATATTTTTAACTTGAAAATTATAACGCTATCCGTACCAATAATTAAATTGTACCTTAGTTATGAATTTAAAAACGAGTGAAAAACATTATGAAATAGCGTTAAATTTGCAAATTTTACCTGATGATAGCAATTATATAATTTAATAAGTTATGTATAAAAACTGTAATGTTTTGCAACACACCATGTAATCACTTTTAAAAAAATAATGCACTACATTCACACAGAATAACTATGGTTAAAATAGAAGAACACAATGCAAATAAAGGAAAATAAAAATTCTTGAATGTTTAAGCATAGATATAACAAAATATTTTATTTTTTTCGTTCAAAACGAATCTTAGATAAAGCAAAAAAAAAAATTTCAAAGTTCAATAAAAGCCCTTAGAGTAAATTAACCAATTTCACACACTTAAGAATCCATTATAAGCAGCATTTTGTGTGTGTATTTACTTCAATTGTTATTTACAATTATTATTTCTTTCTTTAAGAAGTACAAAATTTCTCAACACCCTTTAACAAAACTTAGAATATCAATTTATACATCTATAATAGATTACTGTAATTTTTCTGACCAAACATTTGAAAATAAATGTCGTAAGAAAAAAATGTTTGAATGAATCGGATCAGTATAAGAGAAAGAACATTTTTACCATCAGAGAACAACGAAGAAAATCAAATTAACCCTTATTTTTTCAAGAAATCGGCTGTTTTTAGGAGCATAACTCTAACAAATTTAGTCTTCACTTAACTTTGATTTAAAATATATCTAATGCATAGATAATTATAGAAAATATTCGAATGGGATTAATTATACAGCATTGTCAAAATGAATAAATGATATTTCTTAAAAAATTTGTTTTAGACCATCAAAACTTTGCAGCCTAAAATAATGTTTACACTCCCTTAAATTTTAAAAGAAAATTCTAGCAAGTAAATTTACTAAAGTATATAAGCATGTTTAATGTGCAAATGATTTTATTTATTTTATAATGAAACATTTTGTTGAAATTAAGGGACGGTGGACCACTAAAAATAATTTCTTAAGTTGTTAGCTTAACTGACTGAAAATGGAGTCAATATAGTGAATGATTATTATATTTCAGAATTTAAGTATATTTTTTAAAAAAACTATAATATGTTAACTAATTTTTTTGAAAAGAATTAAATTTTTCAAACAATTTTTAAAAATGTTCCTTGCTCATTAGTTTTTAATATATGTACATACTTTTTGTTTTACGTAAAGATGAACTACAACAAAATATATTTGTGCATGAATTTTATATTCAGACATAAATTTAATAAAAAAAAAGATAAATTTTCTTTACTATATGAAATATTTCACCAAGTATCACACATTCAAGGTATTCAAAACAGCACAAAATAGGATCCGTTAAATATTTAAAAAACGGTTGTACATTAGCACAAATTTGTGAATTATATAATCTTTCTTAAATTATGAAAACTTCAAAGTAATTTGACGTAATTTGAAGTGCAAGGAGCATTTTACGTAACTTACGAACTGAGAAAAGTGCATTTTAATTATTTATTTTTATATAATAAGAAAATAATTCAGTAATTATTAATAAAAATTGACAAAATTCTTTGGCAGAATTATTCTATGAAATATAAGGAATATTATTAGTAAAAAAAATAAAAAATAAAAAATAAAAATAAAAAACACGATTTTGACCAAAATTTGACATTGTAAAGGTCCACCCTCCCCCTAAATTCCTTCCCTTTTGTTGAAATTAAATTGAAAGATATCCTAAATTTTAGTTCTTTTTTGAATAAAACAAATTACAGTCAAAAGTAAAAGAATATAAACTAAACTAACAAATTTTCCGTAAGCCAAAAGTTTGTTATTAATATTTCTCTTTAGCTCGAATGTGTTCGTAATTTTTTTTTTAAAAAAAAAGTTCCACCTATTAAATGAATCCTTTCAAAATTTCTTTTATTTTACTGGATGAATGTAAACATTAAATGTAAAAATTTATCACATTTTTCAATCCAAATCCAAAATATATGTATATATCCTTCTGCTCAACAGCTTGGAATATTACTAAAGTACTTAACATCCGGAGTTAAAATTAAAGGAAAGCAGTTTTACTATGAGTTGATTATTCGAAATAAATTACAAAAGCATTTAAGACTCTAAGCAAATACTATTTCCATCACATTTCAAATCCATCGCGATATTTTAGGCTGACTAGTCAAGAAATTGCATCTAAGGTTAGATATAGCTTGGCACGCATCCAGATTTTCTCATGGATTTCCCGAAATATAGGATACCTAGTAAATTACACTACAGCGATGAAAAATAATTTTTTTTCACATTTTGTTTCCACCAAAATCTAAAGTTGAAAGTAAGGCTTCTCCAGAAAATTCATTGAACTTTTTTCCTTTTTCTAGGAACTGAAAATACTTTCCATTAAAATAGGAAGGAAAAAAATACATTTTAAGTATGTTTTTTAAAGAAATTTTTTATAGTTTGGTTTGTTTATTATTGCGCCAAGACCAAAAATTTCAAGTGAAAAAATATTTTTTAATTAAATTAACTGATGTTTTGAATTATTTGAACGGAGAAGATACTTTTATTTTGACATAATGTATATCAGTATGTTATAGCAACATAAAGAGATTCTTAGTAAACTTTCATGTAGTTGCATCGTGCATATAGAAAACCGTATCGTATAGGTAGAAATTCCTGGTTTCTTGTTTTAAAGTAATTAAACAAACTAAAGCAATGTAAACAAAAGAATTTCAGCAAAATCTGAAACCCTTGCTATTTTCAAAATAAGTAAAATATGACAAAAATGAATACATCAAAAAAACTTCAGCCAAAAATATGCAAACGAAATGACATTAAATCAATCAAAAAATGTCTAAGCAATATTGATATTTCATCTCAGAAATACTCTAAGACCAATCATAATTTGCTAAGATAATCAAGGTAGAAATTTTTCAATGCACTAGTAACAATTCCTTTGAATCTGGGAAAAGAATTAATGAATTCAAAAATTTTGTTAACGATTAACAATTAACTGCATATACGCATAAGATAATTAACCTGGTTCCGAAAGTATTTTTGGTAAAAATAAGTATAATAGTTGATAAGATGCAGTTGTAATTCATAACTCATAATTACGAGAGAATGTACCGTGAATTCTTGCAAATTGTTAATAGCAAAGAGGAGTAATTATTGATTTCCTATATTAGATGAGGCCTACACCATAAATTTAAATTTAATTTAGCATGAACAACAAATGTTTTGGATGACACAATGCCATGGCTGTGTAATTTAGTATCTTAAATATAAATATTGAAAACTTTTCAAGTAGAATTGATGTTTTTTACATTTCTTCTGATCAATCAAACGTTGGAAATATTATAATAATGTTTTTTATTTCAGTGCAACTAACTATAAACTTTGCCAACATTATGTGAGGGAGACACATAGAAAAAATAATTAAGTAATAAAGAGCAAATACTTATTTTTCATATATGGTAACTTTTTATTGTCTAATAGAGATTTCTATATGATAGTTTTAATCTCTTATGTCTATAGTCCTTAAGTTCTAAAGTCTAATCATTATATTTGTGCAAATTTTATTATTTAAAATTAATGTTATAAATACAATAGAATTTTTGTCCTTTTTGAAAGATTACGAAGCATTTTTTTTTATTTCAGGAATTCCAAAATGAAAATTGTATTGATCATGTAGAAATTTCTCATGCAATTTCCTCATCTTTATTCTGTCAATCACATTAAAATAATAAAAAAATCACATAAAGTTTTCAGTTGTTAATTAGAAGGTTGATAGAATATAAAAAGTAGGAGACAAAGGGAATACTACAAAAAATTAATTCGCATGTTTAAGTCCCTTGATAGCACTGCATAGATCTGAAACTGTAATTGTATACGATCTTTGAAAAATGTTCTAAAAAGTAGTAATAATTAATTACAGATAATAATAAGTAAAAACAGAAATGTGTTGCTGCATTAAGTATTGGTATGGCATTTAATTGGAAATATATTATATTTGTGTATCGTAATCAATTACAAATTATTTTAAAGATTACGCAAAATTTACTTTTTGATAAATCTTCAATGAATATTTTATTATAAAATTAAAACTGTGTTTTCTAAATTAAGTATTTATAGTTTATTGATTTGGAACCTGGCACAGATATTTTTCTTCCGTATACGAATATAATTTGTAGTTCAATCAGGTTTATATTATTGTAAATTATTTAAAGGTCACGCGTAAATATTTCAAGGATTTTATATAAAATTATATAAAATATGTAAGACTTATTTAATTTTGCCTTTTAATGCTGCTATTTAATGTTGCTTTAGATTTCTCACCGACAAACAATAACTCCTCGAGATAACTCCTACATCTAGACGTACGAATTATGAAGTAAGAAAAAACAAGAAGGATTATGTTCCAAAAAGAAAATGAATCTTTTTAAGGAATGCTGTTATTATATTACCAGAATACTTATCGCATTATATGGTGGTATTTAAACAATAAAAATCTAATTTACTGCCTTTATATACGTCAGTAGAAAACTAAAAGTAGCGTTGTTTGATTTCATAGTGAATATAACGCTACTATTCATTAAAAATTTAGAGTCTTATTCATGAAATCAGATGTTTTTTTTTTATTTGATCAAATAAATTCAAAAGTTATCAGTTTTTAATTTATAGTTTAAACTAAAGTTTGACACAAAGTTATACAATTTCTATTTTAATTTCATTTTTGTAAAAATAGAATAATCCAGCATTAATTATGAGCTTTTTGTCCAAAATCCAATGTATTAGGGAGATATTGATTACTAGTAATTGCTTGATACTGGAATTAAAGCTTAAGCAAAGACCAGAATCAGGTACTAACTATTTTTTTTTTTTTTGTAAAGCATTCAGGTAAAAATAATCTATTGTGTCCTTTTCATGAAAGCAGTCATTGATGCGTAACAATCTCCATTCACGTTTTCCGTGTGGAGAAATTATTCAGTTTAATTTAATAATGTGTGATAAAAACATCAAAATAAAATTCTAAAAATTTTCCTGATTAATCTAATTATATACAACACACATAAGAACTCTGGTCTTCAGTTCAAATTTACAAGATAATCTCAAGAATACCACGTAAAATTCATATTGTAATTTGTCTTAAAATTTCCTTTAGAAACACTTATTGCATATAAGACATTTATCAAATTTTGGTTGTAATTAAGAACCACCATGTTTATTTCTTCAACATGGAATAAAAAATATTTTCTGTTCAATATGCATGAGAAAAAAAAAAATTTCTTAAGTATTGATCTCACTTCCTTTACTAAAAAATTATGTGATAAAAATTTTGTGAAAAAGGAAAGAAATCTTTAACTCCAAATATTTCAAAAATTTTATCCTTTATACATCGTGAATTTTTGTATTTCGGTCATTTTTAATAGGTAAAAAACCCGGAAAGAGAGATAATTAATTAAAAATCAAATTTATTAGAGAGATTACAGAAAAATGAGAAAGATATTTCTAAATTATATAAAACTCAAATGCTTAGTAAAAGCATAGTTGCTTATCTGATTATTTGTATAAAAGGTTAACATCTAACTCAGAACGAAAATAATTACTTATAATCCGTTAATTTGTTTTTCTTCCGCGAAAAAATGTAATTCGAATCTAAAGATGTTTATCCTATTAAATTATATGTTGAGGAAAAATAAGGATACAAATATATCAGAAAATTCATTGATATTTTCCAAAAATGTCTTATGTTTTTTAATATAACTCATCACAAACTAATGTAACATTGTGTTTATTAAAATATGAACTATTGTTTCATTAAGTATTGGGATTTTTAATTAATGAAAAACTGATAAAATTTCAGTTTTTTTTAATTTCATGCTTAATTTTCTAAAAATGTTATCTAAACATTTTTTGTTTAAAGCATATTTTCTAAGAAATTTTGCCATAATTATGAAGTGAATTCTACAATTAGATGTAATTTTATTTTACAATATTCACCTGCATAATATGTATCTGATAGAGAAATAGTATTCATTAACTATTAGAGATTCGTTCTAAAAGTATAGACAGCAATTTTGTCATATACTTATATCGAAAACATTCAAATAATTTGCTCACGTAGTTGAAATTTTTTCAAGGACATTTTGCATAGGAAGTAGCATACAAAATCCAGTTAAAGTAGATTAATAAAGGAAAAGTTTTCACCCCAATTTTTGCTCCTCGTCGCAGAGCTAAAACGCATCCTATTGAATAAAAACTTTGAGTCGATATACATCGAATTCTTTCATCACACAAATATATAACTTGCCTATTAAAACCTTTTCCATATCCAGATAAATCATAACGAAAATTATTTATTTAATAGTGCACTTTCCTTTCAAATACATTGTATGCGGCACATAGAATTTGACAGAGAATAATTATATATATGTGTACACAGATGAAGCCTCTTTCTACTTCTGCAGTCAAAATTTGGTGAATAGAATCTTTATTTCTCTCTTCTCAGTTGATTATCTCTACGAACACAAATATCTTAGAACAAAAACGTGTCTCGTGCACATACATTTCCTACAAAGGGTCTTTTAGTAGTCCTATTCTATAAACGTATTTTATTTTTTGCTTATTTTGTTCCTGTTAAAGATTGTAAGGGACTAGATCTATGTTTGTATAATAAGAAGCATGAGTATGAATTTTTAAAAAAATTCTACACTTACATAGGGCATTATACCGTCGTATGATATTCTCCAGAAAAGTGTTCTGTGGAGCAACGAGTCCTCTCCGTCCCCCAGGCATCTTGTCATTACGATCCCTCCTGTTCGTTCGCAATCGAAATTCACCCGCCGAAAATCTCCTCCGATGTTATTACTCTTAAGCCACTCTGCATTGCTATGCCTCGGGTGTCCTCTCTCTTCTTACATCCCACACGTGCCGAATCTTGCGATCCGACGCGGCCATGCTGACTGAGAACGGCCTCCTTATAATCCAATTAGAATACCGACTCTGGACGAATTCCGACACATAGACGAGCTTCTTTACACGCCGCCAAGGTTTGCCGCAGCTCACTCATCCAGCGCCAACGCCATCGCCAAGGATCGGTCAACGGGATGAGACAACCGCGAATTTCATTGGTTCGTCGGAACGCGGGGAAAGAAAACTTAAATATCAGACACCCCACTCAAAAAAAAAAAAAGGTTGGGGGGGCAATGGTACCTATTATGTTATCCCGTCTTTTTTTTTATTTGGAGTTAAATGTTTTCAAAATTTCATTGGAAGAATTTCGAATAACACTAATATTTCATTGGTTAGTTCGAATTGCGTTTTTCTTATTTAGATTTTGAATTTATTTTTCAGTTGTTTTCTTAGAAGTTCAAACTGATAACATAAAAATAAGAAGTAATCCTTCAAGAAAAATCCATAGATCTCAATGGTCTGTATTATTCTTAAGGTATCCGAATACGTTCGGAACCGTGATTTTGCAAAAGTGCATAAATGGGTAATTTCCATGATATTTAGTGTCACTTAGATTAGAATACATGTATAAAATTGTTTTAAGGACATTTTGACAAAAAAAATTATTTAAATACAATATTAAGGCAAAATATTAACTTAGAATATTTTTTTTTTTCAAAATGTTCTCTTTTTGTGAAAAATGCTTCTATTATAATAATATTTTGCCTGTATATAGCTCAGACCTCTCTACAGAACCTTAACTAGAATTTTTGAAATATATAACTTAGAAGTGGGTTTACCCATATTTTACGACAACAGAGGGGAGCAATTTTAAGAAAAAAACGCCGATAATTATATATTTCAATGGATTGTAACTCTGAAAGTAATGAAGATTTTCCAAAAATCATAGTTGAGCCTCTGTAAAGAGGTCTGAGCTATATACAGGCAAAGTATTATCATAATAGAAGCATTTTTCACAAAAGGAGAACATTTTGAAAAAATATTATTCTAAGTTAATTTTTTGCCAAAATATTGTATTTAAATAATTTTTTTTTGTCAAAATGTGTGTCCTTAAAACAATTTTATACATGTAGTCTAATCTAAGTGACACTAAATATCATGAAAATTATCCATTTATGCGCTTTCTTAAAATCACGGTTCCGAACGTAGTCGGATACCTTAATCATGTCATGATCACAGGTGTAGCTAATAGTGATTGGGCCCTGTATCATATGTTAATTATATGATAAGGACTCAGTGGCCCACACAGAATTTTTTCAAGAGGGGGGGGGGGGCCGGGTCGAAAGTCCACGATTCTCGTATCATGCTCCAATACGCCGCCCAACATATTATTTTGATTTTGGGGAGCAAAAAACAGTAAAACTTTAGTCATAGAATTAATAATTAGTGTTAATTAATAAAATTAATTATTATTAAAAAATAATTAAATTTTATGTACTACATACACAGGATTATAATCAATCGAAAAAAGATCAAGGGCTTTGAGGGGATCCGGTCCCGGGAAACAAAACAAAGAAAAATTAAAATGCCTGTTTTCTTAAAGGGATATTCTAGTCTAGAGGCGTGAATTTTAGGTATTTTATTAGCTGCAAAAAAAAAAACCAAAAAAATTTTTTTTACCCAAAATTTTTCCCCTTTTTTTTTAATATTTTTAAAATAAAAAAAAAAAAAAAAAAATCGAGTGAAAAAATTAAAAAATTTTTAAGTTACAGGCTGATGAAGTAGGAGTTCTCAAAAAAATTCCGCACCCTGCCTGTCATGATTGTAACCCTCCTAGTAATATGAAAACGAAAATAATTTTTTATCCAAAAAAATGCTACTATCGTTTACATTTTAAAGGAGTCAAAAAAAAAAATTTTTTTTTTTCTGCAAATAGTGGCTGTTTGAAATAAAAAGATATTTTCTTACTAGTTTCTTTTACTTTTCAGAATTTTTTAAAAATAGTAAAAATTAAAATTTTAGTATAATTTTAATTAGACCAACAGAGTAATGCATAGAGAAGGCTCACATCAAATTTCAAGCAAATTGGTTTAGTAGAACTTGATATATCATGACAAGAGTTTTGGAAAAAGTAGTTTCGAGAAAAACGAGTTTCAAGTTTCGGGTCAAGTTACGCCCAGACTAAGCCATACAATAAAATTTTATACTTACATTTCTTCATTTTGCGATTCCTACTCTATACACACACACATTGGGCCTTCCTCTACTTCAGAAAACGCATTTTCCTAAGTTTTTTCTTCCAAACGAGCAGTTCTGGCCTCCTTTGAAGCGTCAGAAGCTCGTATTTCTGAGCACTCAATCTGAGTGTTGTCACGTTTAACGGTGAATACATGAGATTCTGGACCAATTTTTATTCCCATAAAGGTCAACGTTTTAAAAATAGTAATGAAGCATTCGTTAAAAACGCAAACTGCTATAAAAGTTGCAATTTCAATTGTATGTGTGTTCCGGCATGGATATGTTTAAGTGCAAAAGTCCATATATTAATGAATTCATAGATTCATTATTGTTTTAGGTTTCTGAACCTAAACATCTGTTTTACGAGGGAAAACGATTGCAGGTATACGGAGAATCCCTATCGTCTTTTGTTCGATTCGTTCTGACCGAGCCGGTTTATATGTGACTCGCCACTAAAATACCTATATCTCCGAAAATAATTGTAATTTTGAAAAATACTTTTAAGAGTAAATATTCTTAAATGTTTAAGCTTTGAAAATATGAAAAAAAAATCAATTTTTTTTCAAATTTCTACACTAGACCCCCTTAACAAAAATTACATTGATTTTTTACAATAAAAAAGCTCAAATATACCTAAACTTTATTCCCCTTGTGGAAGCACTTAACATAAAAACTTTTTTTTTTTATTTTTTTCTTCATCTATATACCAGATAACATCTTTTCCACAAGGTTGATCTTGAAATTCAAAAAATTTCGATCCTTCTTATGGAACATGTTATACTGATTGCAAAAAAAATTCAATTCACATGGTATTCTACTAATAAAATCTATTTAGCCGATTTACCATTGAATCATTTTATCCATAATTGCTAAATTGAAGAATTGTAATGAATTATATAAAAAAAACTAATGATAATAAAATTTTGATTTTTTACCATTGTACTATTCCCGATTATATCAAAAAAGGTTAATTTTGTGAGCCCTTTAATATAAATAAGCAAACAAGCTGAATGAAAGTATGAATGGATTACATATCGACCTTTTACTTAGTTAAATATTTTGAGAATTCTATGAAAGGAAATTAGTAAAAAATTTCACCACCACTTTTTAAGGCCTTTATTTCAAGTTTTTTAAGCAAAATTTTGTTTTAAAAACCTTATAGACATTTTTGGAAGGCTGATTATTTCAAGGGCATCATGTTTTATTAATGTTTATTTAATTATTGTTATTACTTATTAGAGCAGTGCAAATCAAATAATAACAATTAAAACATTCGTAGATTGGTCAAAATTTTGACGTTTTCATCAACATATTTCTTCAATTCTTTTATTTATTTTTCATTCTACGAAAATTTTGAAATAAGAGTTTTTAAAATATACATATTTATTGTTAAATATTATATAATGAAAGTTGAAGACGTACCCAATATTATATATATACAGAGAGAGATAAAGGAGAAAACGACTCTCTTTCACTCACTCATTCACTCATCCCGATATCTCTGGAACTATTAGACCTATTGACTTGAAATTTGGTAGGCATGTTCCTTTCATGGAGTAGAGATCCACTAAGAATGAATTTTGCGAGGTAAGCTACAAAAAAGGATTTTCTAAAATTGACCCCAAAGGGGGAGTTGAGAGGGTTTAAGGGGTGTTATAGATAAATGTATTCCCATTTTTGAGCTATTAGATTTACAAACTGTTACTTAAGAGGTTTTACGATAACCGACCCCAAAGGAGGTTGATAAGGATTAAGGGGCATTTTTTAACTGTTAGATCCACATACTTAAAATTTTGTAAGCATGTTTCATTTGTTGAATAGAGATCTGCTAGGAATGAATTTTACGGAAATCCACTCCCGTGGGGGAGTGCAGGAAGTAGATAAAAAATATATCATTTTCAAACTACTAGATCTACAGTATTGAAATTTGGTATGTATGTTTGTTTTGTTGAGCTGAAACCCGCAAAAACTGATCTTATGGGAATCGACTGTTAAGGGGGAGGGGGGATATGGGACTTATTGATAAAAATAAATCCGTTTTTAAACTATTAGTCTTAGACTTAAAATTTGGAAATCATGTTTATTTTGTTGAGTAGTGATCCACTAAAAATATATTTTGCGGAAATCGACTATGGGGAAAAGGATCATGGAAGCTTAAAGGAAAATTCTATTTCAATTTTAGAAATTTAAGTCCAATCCTATTTAAATAAAGAAGTGAGGACGACAAGAATGTTCTTGAATACAATCGAACATTTAATGCTAGGACTCAGATATCAATAATTTATAAATAGCATATATTCACTCAACATCATGCAACACCTAGTAAAGTGGGAAGTTAATGGATAGTATATATATATATGAAGCAAGTTCAATCGTACATAACACTCATCTTTGTTAGTTATGCAAGAATACTAGTAGTAAAAAGTTACTATTAATATGCTTTCTTTTAACTAACATTATCAATTAACTACTATATTTTGACTGAAAAATATAAGTAACCTCAATAGCCTATTTATGCACCGATTAGTAGCAAGTTCAGGTTTTGTACTTTCAAAGGCCTGTCATGCAGCAAGATTGCAACATGTTCATCTGTATGAACGCAATCCTTATGTTGTCATAGCCTTGATGAGGAGAATTGGAGGTAATTTCAGAGTCATTCTCATCACTTGACAGAGGGTGAAATTACAAAATCAAGCACTAATATCCTCATTTTTTTCTAACGTGATTTTTATTCAAATTGCTTATGTAAATCAAATTTCACAACTGTAACGCTCTATCCACAGATTTCTTAAAATTTGATACATAAATATAAAAGGCTGTAGAAAGAATAGATTCAGAAAGTAAAAAAGAAGAATAATTCATTCACTATAAAAAAAATCGCGTTTAAAGTTCCAAAAAATTCACTCACAGGAATTAACACGGCTCCATTGAATCAGAAACTATCATTGCAGATTACTAGTTATTTTCACAAAGTGCACTTCAAAAACTGAATTTTTTTTCCTCCATTTAATTTTTTTTAAAAAAAAAAAATACATTTATTTTACTTTCTACTTTTAGCCTAAGAATTATGTTGTCATTAGATTAGAAACTGAATAACTTTTTATCAATTTCTTGTGTTTTAATTCATTAGATTTATTTATTTTATAGTCATTGTTTATATTATGCATAACATTTCTACATGATACAAGTAATAGCTCACAAATATTAAACATTTTACTTTGTAAATGTATTAACAATTATATTCTATTTATAAACATAAGCATTTTTCGATGATAACTGTAAAAGTATATTAAACATAATTTTAAACCATATTTATTTCAATCTTTTATTCGAGTTAACACATATGCATCGATTTAAATTTTAGTAAAATTTATATTTATTGCCCTTTAAATTAGTATTTGATGAGAATGACATAATATATTTACAATATGATACTTAAAAAATATATAATCCAATCATTAATAAAATTTTAAAAATAATGAATAATCTTTTCTATAATGTTGCATGAAAAGAAGGTTATAAAAAAATTAAGTGATATAATAAATTAATTCACACTCAGAAAATTAATAATTTTCACTGTCTCTCTTATCGCGAACGGTATGAATTTTAACTCTTTCATGCGTTTAATTTTTGACAAAAAATAATGCACTAGAGGGAAATAATTACAAATATTTTAGATAAACCTCACAAAATTATAATTATTAAACAAAAGCTGGTACATATTAATAATATTAAACACTTTTTCAAATAAAGGGTGTCCAAAGTTTTGTACATATTTTGTACCACCACGTTTTAAGGAGCATGATAGTTCTGGAAACATGATTTTTTTATTCCCTAGGCACAATGGAACTTTGCAGACACAACACATCCATTCTGTATAAACTCAGATTGCTTTTGTGTTGCAAAGAGCACATCGACTTAATGTTTTCAGCGTCATTGTCAATGTTTTCAGTTTTTTCTAATGTCAAATGTTGTAAGCTTAGTTTTAGTTAAGTCTTAATTTGCCTAATGTGTTAGTTTTAATACTTTAAATATTTTTTTCTGTGGATTATTTTATTTTACTTAGTTTTTATTTAGTCAACATATATAATAAGTGTATTAGCTGTATTTATTTTTTCCCGAACACGAGCTATATATAGCTCATTCAGGACATTTGTGTAAGTGTGTGTTTAATAAATATTAATATTATTTTTTTAAAAAAAATGTTACTTACAACAAATCTATCTGGCACAATAAACATGTCCATTATTGTGACAAAATAAGCGGAGTGCATTTTGTGCTTTTAAAGATGGCCTTCAACAGCGTGGTGGTACATTATTTATACTCTCGTATTTTCATACTAGCAATGCATATGTGAGGTACTAATTATTGTAATATTGACATATTTAGTTACATGATATGTGTACTCTCTCTTACCTGATTTGTATCAAATATCACAAGAATCATTTTAATTTACACTTAAAAATATACAACACAGTCACTTCCAAAAATTACCACTCAATAAACTCACAGCTGATCAAAAAATGAACTACTGCATAACCCATTGAGTATAAGTAGCTTCTGTCATCTGTTGGAAACTTGAGTATTTGCTAGGAATTGATCTCTGTGGTGGTTCAGAGAATGTCCCATCTAGCATCAATTTTAGAGGCATTCAAACAAGTGGTACGTTATATGTACCACCACACACAAACAATAAACGAAAAAGAATTAGTGGTACAACATATGTACCATCATTCATGAAAGAGTTAAACCAATATATTGAAATCTAGTAATTCTCTAAATCTCTAACGTAATATTGTTAAATATAAAAAAATGACGAAAATTATCATTATCCTTTTGAAACAGGGAAATGTTCCTTTTATTAGGCGCATGGATAATGTTCCATTCATTACTTCTAAAACTTTAATAAGAACAGGATCGTACAAAGTGAAGAAACAATTCAGATTATTGTAAATTATAATATCTTTGAGTGAAGGTAGAAAAGAGGAAAGCAGCGAAAAATAGATTCATTAAACTTCAAAACTCAGCTTGTTGATACCATTTAAATTTATACATTAAAAAAATTTGCTATAAATTTGATAGGTAGCATGTACTAATTTGCTAAAAAAAATATTCATTTCAAAAAGGGTTAAAGCTCTCCAATATTGTATGTATCCCTTTAAGACCCCAATTATTTTTATCTTTAAATATTAAATTCTTCTGGTTATTAATATTATATGGACCCCAAAGACACTGTGTGGGAAAAATAATTAAAAAAATTCCCCCTCCTCCCCTGGAACGCAGACGGTACCCGCACGATCTTGCGGGTTGGGCGTTATCCGTGAAAGAAATCACCTATGAAATTTTACGAGTTATACATTTTTTGCTCTAAGTTGATAGAAGAAACAATCTTATTAAACTAAAATTGTTACAAATAAGGAAATTATTCATGTATAATTAACTCTTTTATTAATTCATTATTTATTTACTGTAGAAATTAGTCTTTTGTTTTGTTTTTGACAAGTATAAATAACCATTGCATTTTTCACAACATGTCTTTGAACTGATTTCGTAGTTTTCAAATCTACACTTGCGAGGCCTTGAAATGTCATCAACACATCGAAAGTGGGTATACATGTCAAGCCTTTTATCCTGGAATGGCCAAGATAAAAGCCATGACATGCATAGCAGGTGGTTTGTAACGCTTCGATCTTTTTGCGAGTGGAATCACAACACCATTAACTTCATCATTAGTTAAAATACTTTTATTAGTAGGTGGAGAGGCTAATAATGCTTCAGCTATCTCTAATTTAAATTTTAAGCGATCCATTTTGATTTTTAGAGGAATTTTATTAGATATTGCATCATGTTTGCACAGAAACCAAGGATTTGCAACAGCTAAATCAATGTAATGAATGTGTTCTCAAGAGACTTTTATGGTGAAGAATGATCCAAAATTGTTTTTCCATTTCAAATATTCCCATGTTTTTCTTCATTGCGCTCATCTGAACTTGATTCTCCTTCCAGTATACTCGATTCATATGTTTTGTTCGCAGCATTGTCATCATCCGAGAGATCACTAAGTTCTGATCTAAGTTCAATCTGAATTATTCATCAATTGCAAAATTTCTTCTTCTTTGAGAATTCTTCTCCTTATAGACACCTGAAAAAGTTTTTGGTCAAAAGTTAGCACAGTATTCCATGAAAAATAGTAAAATGTATCAGAAAATTTTATTATTTAAAATATATATATATATTTAAACCCCACCATACTAACTTCCCCCGGAAAACCCAGATTTTTTAGGAAGGGGGGAAGATATATGAATGAAGATATCTGTGAAGAGGATAAAAATGCCATACTCCTAAACAAATGTATGAAAAAGAAAATTAATTGCAAAAAAGAGAAAGAAAAAAATGGGACTCATCCATGGCGACCCCCAAGAAAATTTGGTATTAATTATACAACTATATATATTTCATTTTTATGTAAACTTTCATCAAAATTATAGAAACAGAAAAGAAAATTCGCATGGTAAGTACTTACCTTTACAGCTGCAGTGACTCAAGTATCGCCCAACCCTCACGATCGTGCAGGTAACGAAATTCCGAGTCCTACAAGCCACATTAATAGGGTAGAATTAATATTTTTTTCTATTTTACAATTATTTGAACATTAATACAAAAATTTGTATCTAAGCAATTAGAAATATATTGATAATTATCTTTTTACGACAGATAAAAAAAAGACGTGTTTTCGTTGTATTTCAAAACAAAGTTAGATTTGCCAGTTGAAAGTAAAATATGGACAACAATCCTCGTCTGTTGATAAAAAATTACACTTGACACTTTCTGCAAACGGGCTCAATCGTTAGATTTGCGATTTTCTTATATACGACTATTCCAGAAGCAAAAACGTAAAAGATTATCTAACCCGCATGATCATGCGGGTTGGGTCTTAAAGAGGTATAATACAAATTATTTGTAGTATTTAATTTATTGTTAATACCATTAAATTAGAACAAAATTGTCCAAAAATGTGAAATATGAATGGAGTATTTTGACAGACTCAAAATCATGTTAAAGTATGCTTCTAATGTAGTTGCTTAACGGAGTTATATAATCTTTTTACATACAATGTCACACAAATGTTTTTTTATCGAAGTAATAGTAAAATGTATTTTATTTCATAATAAAATGCTTAAGTGAAAAAAAAATAAAGCAAATACAACTGTTCTAAAAAGAGCATACGCACAAACATACATATATATGTATGTATGATACTATTATAAAATGATACTTCAATAATACTGAAGTAAAATTTGTACCTCTTGTCATGAATATTAAGTGATATTTTAACAGAAATTTAATGTTTAGAAAATTTTTATTATTAATATTTGTCGGAATCAAAATTTGTATTTGGTTTGAAGTTTGTTTTTGTAAAAAAAAATAATATCATCAGTGTATAGATGTAACTAATAAGATATTTTATCGATATACTTATGTTTATAAAAGTGTGTAATTTGCTGGTTGACCTTATGACAAACTTTTAACTCGTTTGTAATAACTACTATTGCAGTATATCTAATTATACCGTAGAAGTCTAATAAGAGAGTTAAATTTATCAGAATTTATGATATCATTAATTTTATTATTGTTATACATTCATAATAGTATTTTAACCATATTAATATCAGTAGATTCAATAATATCTTCGAAATAATAATAAATAAATAAATAAAGCATGTATTTTACCTATCCCACATTCAACAGTTTAGTACTACTTTTAATTATTGCTATATTATTAACTTTGTTTTTAGAAAGCCTGTGCGATATGTTGAAGATTTTTAACATATATAATACAAACATTTAGAAAATTTTCTTTCAAAATAAATTTTTGAAAAATCCCAATGTGGAGAAATTAAATCCATCATGTCGTTTATCATTTGTTATGGATTAACTGATTCATTGTTTATTAACATCAAATTTGGGGTTTCGAAGCTATACTAGGGCTATGAATTTGTTACGGAAAGGAAGCCAAAATATTGGGATGAATATAATAAAATGCTATATAATGTATTTCTACTCTCTGATAGCAATATATCAAAGTACACTGAAAAGTTCTGTAGGCTTTGGGTTCTTTTCAATGAAAATTCAAAAGAATAACATTTTCTTTTTTCAAATCCAGTGATTGATGATATTTTTCCAAAAATGCTCTCCGGATAAGTTCATTGTTCTCTTTTTTCTATACGTTGACAATTAAATAAGTAGTGAGTAATGAGAGTATTTGTGAAAACTAAGTGCATGCTAATTGTGTTGTTAAATCATAGAGTAACAGTAAAGCAAAATTTGTAACAGCTATTATACTTTTCACTTGAAAGTAATTATGATAGTTATATCTTGAATTAAAATTTAACAAAATTAAATAACTGAATATGATCAAAGAAAATAGTTTCAATCCTGAAAAACTATTATCAAAAAGGTAAAAATGTTTATACAAGTTTTTTTTATCTGCATTTGAATCCTTCGAGATAGATGTAGCTTTAGAGATAAATAATAAAAATTTTTAATACGATATAATCGTTAATTATATTTAAAAACTTTTAAGCCTTATGATAAACCAAGTAACATTTTGCCTATTTTGGCGAATGTCACTGAAGAATTGAAATAGAATACCAGTATAGTTAAAAGAAATAATTCATCCAAAACTTCTGTATGGAATAAAATAATTCTACATCGGAGTTTGAAAACTACCGATTTTTGTAAGAGAAAGTCAGTGAAAAATCTTTGCAACAGAGCTACGTTTTGAAATATGAAATATATATCGGTTGCTACGTGAAATTTTCAGAAAATCAAGATATATATAATATATTCAACAATGTATATACCTTTTATACGTGAAACCAAAGTGACAGTTCTTGACAATTTCAGGAAATTTATGAAATGTCTGAAAAGTTTTATGAAATTTAGAATGTTTTCGGCCTTACATTGATGAAACAGGGAAAACAATAAATTTACAACAAATAAGGAATTATTTATGCGATGCTTGTGTAAACAAAAAATATAAAAATAATACAAAGATAAAATTAATATTATTGTTCTTACTAAATACAGATGGTTTTAACAGAAGTATTTTGATTTTAGTTTGAATTCAATACACTTTTACTGAGACTATGAATTGAGATTTTTGTAAAAGTTTGATATCGTTATTTGGTTTGTCGAAGATGGTATGTTCGGTATGTCGAAGATGTAGCTTTGAAAGCATTTCTTTCATAAGATGAAAAAATATTTTTAAAAATTTCATTTATTATAAGTTATGGATATTTTTAAAATACAATAGATTCAAAACCAATGTTGCTGGTGTAAATTTCTATTAACAAAAAAACCAATGAAAATTAATTATTAGAAATAATTTTTTTTGAAGGAATTTTATAAAAGTCAAACTTAATGAAAAATTTAATACATAATATACATTTAAATGAACCAATCTTCCGTAAAATAATCATTAGAAATAGTAGAAAAGCGTTCTAAACTAAGTATTTATCAAAAATGACTCCTAAACGTGTAATACATTTAGAGTTTAAAGGAACTTACATTCAATCTGAATTTTTTTTAATAACTATTAATTTTTGTATTTCAAATTATTTATGTAGATCACTTTTATTTAGCATTCAAACAGGCATTTTATTATTAGAAATTCATTTTAATTGATCCATTCTATCTGTCAAAAAATAAAATTTTATCAATGACATGATTAGAATACTTTCAGTGAAGGAAGTATGTTTTTTATTCGTATTTAATAACAAAGAAATCTTAATTGGTGAGTGTGAATAATAATGAGTGCACAGAAAAAATTATAATTATACTTCAATCTTAGTGTGAAAAATCCATGCTAGCCTTTTTAAATATCAAATATTATGAATCATTGCACTTTTTAAACTAGATACCAGTCGTTATATGAGAGGCACAGTTCACTCAATTCCAATTGAGTTCTTATTCTGCACGAATTCAATTTTTCCTTTCCTTCGATTATTGAGGTCATCGTACGAATCCCATCTAAGTTATATTGTAAAAAGTATCGCGAAGAAGATTTCAATCAATAAATCAATTCTTCTCACTGCTTTTATGCTTGACTTCTCAAGTAAGTTAAAATTAGAATCAACTTTTGCTCTTTCAAATTTTTTGTTAATTTAAGAAGAATGAATGTTAGTATTTTAGAAGTTATTTTATCGTAAGTATGTGGAATACTATCAAAAATATTATTTTCTTCAACAACTAAAAAAAAAAATTTTTTTTTAATTTTAAAGTAGTTTTGGAATAATAAGGGAATGTGCATATTCTTGTTAAATTTTTAAAAAATTCCGTGTTTTGTGTAATGTAGATTTCTTTCATAACATCCTACGTATAGTTTCGTTTATTTTTTTAACATTTCTAATAATGATAATTTTTCTTAAAATTTATGAAGAATTATTTTTTACTAATGTACGAATTTTACAAGCATTTGAGAAAATGAGTAGAGCTTTTTATTGTTACTTACAAAGGTTTACATGAGTTACATTTGACTCATTCTTTGAAATTGTAAGATTGGATTTATTATTTACCAAGTATTAAATGATGAGTCAAAATTACTTCCTGGAGTTTTCCCTTATAAAAGAAGCTTTAAAAAGTACTTATTTAAAGCATACTTTAATATTAATGAAATCTAAAACAGTATAATACAAGAGATTACCTTTTTCTTGTCTTAATTTCCAAAAAAAGTAATTCTTTTCTGGAACAATGTATTTTTAGGACTTAAAACGGTGAAGTTTGAAGATACCTAACATAAAACTGATGTACTAGTTGTATTAGAACTGAAATATAAAGCTTCTTTTTGAAATATTTATCTAAGATTCATCTACTTTTTCTTCGCTTAAAGAAAGTTTACTGACATCTACAATTTTTATGACCCGCTAGAGGACATACGTTTATCTGTTAAATTTAGAGTCAGTACCTGTAACACGACATGGAGGCAGACATGAGCATCGTAGAGATAGTATCAATCCAATTACTAAGTCATTTTCTATTAAGTCCCGGGGGCTCTCTCTCTCTCTGTTTTCAAGGGTCATAGTGCTCTACCTCGAATCGTTTTATTCTAGAGGGAAGATAACTTCAGCTTTGAGCAAGCTAATATGTGTAAAACTGGAATAAGGTTCAATTGTCTTTCTTTGCTTTTCTATTACTTTAAAGCTGTGCAGCCATTATTTATAGAGTTTCCTCTCATTTTTAAATAATTCTAATAAAAATAAAAGAAATTTAACTTCAGTTCATATTCTAGAAACATATTTTGTACAAGTTAATAATTTCATTTTGTATTCGAATATTTTGAAGTAAAAAAACCAAAACACATTATTGACTTCTTAAAACCAAAAAGAAACGTTAATAGAAGAATTGAAATTTTTTTAACCAAGCTTTTAGATTGTTTTTATTACTTTCGGTTAAAAAAAATATTCATTGTTATTGTATTAATTAGAAGAGACACAATTGTATGAGATCTGTTTTCAATACTCGTTTTTTCTAACCATATTGATTAGTACATTAAAAACAACTAATATCTTCAATAAATTAGCATACTTTTAAATTTATCTTTTTAAATAGTACTTACCGTAAAATCC